>JAZGTN010000176.1:1200000-1800000 GCA_037783415.1 Leptasterias polaris | reverse complement strand
CTTACGTCAACACCTAAGCTTAGCAGATTGGTCTCCAGTTTACGATACTGAATGTCCCAACGCTGCTTTTGGCAACTTCATGACTATCTTCAACAATATTCATCAAGCTGACATTGCCACAACAAAGAAAAAAAGTAGCAAAAAACACATTCCGAAATCCCCTTGGATCACTGACTCTCTCCTCAAATCAATCAACCTCAAAAACAAACTTTATCGCAAATTTCTCAGCAAGCGGAGCTCACCAAATCACCTTGCCTACACGAAGTACAAAAACATCTTAACTAATGTTCTCAGGTCCGCTAAAAAAAAGTTCTACTTTAACCAGTTTGAGAAGGAGAAAAACAATATCAGGAACACCTGGAAGATAATTAACTCTGTGATCAACAAGGATGCCTCTCCACAGAAAATTTCTGGCATTTCTCATAATGGGAAGTATACTGAAAATTATTCTTCCATCACTGAACTCTTTAATAACCATTTCGCTAGCATTGGCCCTAACCTAGCTAGCAAAATTCCTCCTTGCAACTCTAATTACATGGATTATCTTAGTGATCAGAATCCCTGCTCCATATTCCTTGCCCCTGCCTCTACACAGGAGATTTGTGACGTTGTAACTGATATGGCCAACAAAAGAAGCTGTGGTTCCGATAAAATCAATGCTTTTGTTATTAAAAGAGTCATCTCTGCTATTGTTGACCCTCTATCTTACATTGTGAACCAATCTTTCTCACTTGGAATTGTTCCCGATGGCATGAAGATTGCTAAAGTGACTCCTATTTATAAAAATGGCGATGCCGACTTGGTCACCAATTATCGGCCCATTTCTGTCTTATCTTGCTTCTCCAAAATTCTTGAGAGACTAGTTTACTCCCGCACCTCTGGCTTTCTCCTAAAACATAATATATTCTTTCTCGCTTTCAGTTCGGTTTTCGAGCTAAACACTCCACTACACATGCTATTCTACACCTTATTGACAAAGTAACCACTGCAACTGACAATTCCGAACACACGCTTGGGATCTTCCTTGACTTTTCCAAAGCGTTTGATACTCTTGACCACAGTATTCTGCTTCATAAGCTCAGTCATTATGGTATACGAGGAAGGTCCCTGGAATGGTTCAAAAGCTATCTTTCCAACAGGAAACAATACGTCACTGTCAGTGACTGCTCATCCACCACTCGTTCTATAACTTGTGGTGTTCCCCAGGGTTCCATTCTTGGACCATTATTGTTCTTGATTTATATCAATGATATATCAAAGTCTTCGGATGCTCTTTCTTTCATTCTTTTTGCTGATGACTCTAACTTATTTTATAGTCACTCTGTCTTAGACACTCTAATTGCAACAGTTAACTCTGAACTTGTTTTGATAAGCAACTGGATTAAATCGAATAAACTGTCTCTGAACATCAACAAAACTAATTGTATGTTATTTAGTAATGTGTATAACGTATTACCAAGGGATGTTTTTATTGATGGTATTAAGATTAATCTAGTTGAATGTACTAAGTTTCTCGGTTTGCATATAGATAACAAGCTTTCCTGGAAACCACATGTTGACTCACTATGTAAAGTCATATCTAGAAATGTTGGTGTCATTAACAGGTTGAAGTTATATCTTCCCCAGCATATTTTAATTACTTTGTATAATACACTTGTTTTGTCTTACATCAACTATGGTATTTTAGCCTGGGGTAGCGCGTCTCATACTGTATTAAACAGACTGTTCCTTCTACAAAAAAGGGCCATTCGATTAATAAGTAATTCTAATTATCTTGCTCACACAGAACCCATATTCACTCAACTTAGATTATTGAAGCTGAATGACATATACTATTTCCATCTAGGTACATTCATGTTTCAGTTGGCTCACAACAATTTGCCTTCCTGCCTTGCTTCCATATTCTCCCAAAACCGGTCCATTCACGCTCATAGTACCCGCCAAGCATCTCATTATCACCTTCCCTTTACCCGGACTCACCTCTCTCAGAAAACTATCAAAGTCCAGGGACCTAAACTCTGGAATTCTTTACATGCTCCGCTTCTTAATGCCACTTCCCTCGGTTCATTTAAAAATAAGTTAAAACAGTTTCTCCTTAATAACTACATTTAAATTGTTGTATTGTATCATTTGTTGTTGATTTGTTTACTTCTAATTATTACTTTTATTACCCACCTTACCTGTCATGTTCTCTTATTTACTATATAATACTAGTTACATATTCAAGTATTTTTGTTTAACCTATATGTATATTCCCCATTTAGCTATTCCTTAGTTTTCAGTTCACCTTTAATCGTTTGTGTTTGTTTATCTCGTAAATAATTTCACTGTTTGTGCTTTTGCAACATTATTTACCATTTGGCCCATTGTGTGCTTCATTAATCATAAACATTGCTTTATATTCTTAGGGTAGGGAGATCAGCAGATCGGCGGGTTTCACTATCCTATCTGTTAGCGTGTGAAAACTCGAAGAAAAAAATGGACTGAAAAAACATCATTTTGAAATGTTTTACCTTCTTTAAAAGACAGTGTGGCAGCCAAGAAGTTGCTTTTTCAATATATCATATTTTTTTGAATGAAATCTCTGGTAAAACACCTTAATTCTTTTCTCGAAATACGGCCAGTTGGAGAGCTAGTCGTTCGCGGTTTCCCTGGAAGTCGCCATTATTTTTTTATTTTTTTTCAGAGCGACCCTTGTACTGTAACGTCAGTTCCTCACCAGTAGAGGGCGCAATCGTTCAATTGACTGTGTGGATCAAATTCTCGAGAGTCAATGGTAACGAATGATACCAAATATTCCATATTTTCTTTTTTATTTTCTCAGGGAAATTGATTACTTTATAAATCGAAGACTTTTAGCAACATTTTTTCATAATTTTTTTTGTTAAAAACGTCCAAATAGATAATTTTGGAGGGCAAAAAAGGTAGGAAAAACTAGTATTTTCTGAAAGATTAAAGTGTTGTGATTGTTTTGCACTGCTTTTCTGTTGCATGGGTATTTGCGGTTAGCTGCGAATTTCAATTTTATAAAAGTGTTCATTTTCAGAATTCCAGAAATTTTACTTAGGAATTCTAACATCTTGATTCTTGATGAATGTTTGATTATATTAACTTCATTATTAATTTGTGATTCTCTCATTCTCTGCCAAATTTTAAGATATCAATGTCATTTGAAAACCATTGTATTCCTTTTTTTTTAAAGCTTTCCAGTGATATTAAATTTATTGGGGTGCAGATATCTGATGTGAAAGTTTCAAGGATAATTGTAAATACTACGCATTGCACTCTCAAAATTTACACTTACAGGACAGAATGCTGGAAAAATAATACTAAAAATTACATAACTCGGCCAAATTTTAAGATTTCAAGCTGATTTAAACACTATTAATTTACAAGCTTTCCAGTGATATTAAATTTATTGGGGTGCAGATATCCGATTTGTGAAAGTTTCAAGGATAATTGTAAATACGCATTGCACTCTCAAAATTTACAGAACAGAATGCCGGAAAAATAATACTAAAAATTACATAACTTGGCCAAATTTTAAGATATCAAGCTGATTTAAACACTATTGTATTTCTTTTTTTACAAGCTTTCCAGTGATACCAATTTTATGGGGGTGCAGTAGAAAAATATCATTTGTGCCGATCTCCCTACTTAGGGGGTCCGTACTCGACAAGCTCTGCTTTTTATGGGCCCCCACCAATTCCATTTTCAAATGTTTTTTGTTTGTTGTTTTGTTTTGCTTTGTATTGTATAAATTTAATTACCTATTCTTTGCCTATAAATAGTTGTTATTTACTTATGTTCCATTGTTTTTGTTTTTGTGTGTGTATGGATTGGAAATAAAGTAAATTGAATTGAATTGAATTGAAACCCTAAAAAAAAAAAAAAGGAGAAACGGAAGTTTTCCAAAATATTTACCATGTAATAGCTGGCATCTTCTTTGCCTTTTTCCACATACGACGCCTGTTTACGCTGTATCTAAATTTCTTTCCTTTCGGCATTTTTCTGAGATTATTCGCTAAAAAGCAGGAAAAACTATAGTATAAATCAATCCCACGTCCACACAATTACAAGTACAAACACATACACGTGCACTAGCTGCTGTCTAACCCGTCTAATCTCGTCATGTGGAAAAGAGGGGGACGTACGTCGAGGTACCAATCTTCAGAAAGATTTTGCTCTTTTTTATCAATAGAGGGGGTACCACCGGGTAGAGAGTGTCATTTTTATTGGAAATGTCAAATTTATTTGTGTGATGTTACTCATTTTCCAATAGATTAAGTCCTCAAGTGAGTGGGGGGAAAAGTCTCTAACCTCACGTTAAAATGGTGTAAATTATCATTGCATTCGATATCATTCCAGTGCAAAATTTGTCAACATCCAAAACATCCAATGACATCATTCTGAGAAATTGGTCTGTACATCTTTGTACCGGAATGTTTTTGGTTCATTTCTGACTTTTGAATAGCAAAATTTGAAACATTACATCATTATTACATCATCTTTACATCATTGGACTTCAACAACTCATGGGTCTATTTCGAGGAATATTTCATAAGTCAAAATGTCAAATAAAGGCTGTTGATTGAATACCATTGAAATACAGGATGAACCACATCCCCGTACAAAAATGAACTGATCCGTTTCTTAGAGTGTCATTGGATGTTTTGGATGTTGACACATTTTGCCCAGGAGGGTTATCAAAGACAATGGCAATTTACACCATTTTGACTTGTAACGTTTTCCTACTTTGAGGACTGAAAATGAGTACATCACAAAATTGAATTTCACATTTCCCTTGCTCTTTAAATTTATTTATACCATGCCCAATATGGCAAAGGCCACCCCCAAAATGTCCCCGTACTCTAACACACTCTTCCCCTCTTGTACAGAAGTACCCCCCCCCCCATGAAAATCTTTTAAAGAATAGTCGGGATTAAGAAACAATTTGAGAAGGGGGGAACATATCAAGCACTAAATGGTTACAGATTTGGAAATTCTTTCAACATCTAAAGTGCTGATGACAATTTTTATCATTGGGTTCACTTACATCTTACTTCAAATAATCAAAGAAAGTTCTATACACGGCTTACACGCAATATTAAACTAAAAAACAAATTAAATGATTGCAGAACAAGTTTCAGTTTATATCCAAAAACCAATGTTTTTGTTCTTTATTGCATTTAAGTACTCAAGTTTTTATAGCCATCAATAACCTTATATTATCTCAACTGATGGACGTTGTAACAGAATGTCATCCATACACAAGAAAATTCAAATAATGAAAGAACAACAATGGTAAACAAAATGTATTTGTATAGATTTAAGTTATGGCCCAAGTGAAAAAGTTTATCAACTGTATCTTTTTTCAAATTTCTTTTTTATCATCATGCAACCATGTTGCAATAAAAGCACACCGTACCATTTGGCGACTTAAAGTGGCAAGTTGCATCAGAGAAAATCAGACCAGGTTTAACTTTTGTATTTTTATTTGTTTCCTCTGAACTAATTTTGACAGACAAACATGTTTCAAAATGAAAAACATTACAAACCTTTTGCATATGCCTGGGACAATCCACAAAATACATGTAATCTGCATCATTACAGAATTTCTGAGTTTGGCCACAAAAACTAAAGTATACACCCTTTTCACCCATTAGGTGTGTTCACATTGAATTACTTGGGTCATTAAACTTAATAGATGAGCAGTTAATCTGGCTGGGGCAGTTAGCAGTAAGCTTAGTCAGCAGCCCTACTGGTTTGTGCATGATTAAGTCCACTGTTTGGAAAAGGAATTGTGTGAGCTGTCAGACAAAAAGGATGTTTCATTTGAGCCTCTATGGAACTTTCCCGGCTGATGGATGTGAGATAATGATGGAATGCTTTGATACAAATTTTTAATTAACTACTACTTATCATTGGCAGTTTTTTGTTTGCAGTACCTTAAAATGAAAGCTTTTAACTTTCTTGATTTTGAATCTATAACATTTAAATCAACACATCCAGTACATAGTTGAACCCCTTACCAAGGCTGCTTTCATGCAGCCATCAAATATTTCAGTTATGGTGTGTTGAGTTATGTGTAGAGCCACCAGCTTTGTGCAACAGTCGCCAAAACTATTATAACCCACAGTGTAATTTGACACCCAGCGTTACATGTGCTTGAGTGTAACAATAGAGCAAGGACCAGATCCTTGCTCTATGGTGTATTTTTTTATTTTTTTTTTTATTTTTTTTTTAAATGATAGATAAACTATGCCATATTGCAATATGTTATCATGTGGTGAATGCATCTGCACACAACACACACATAAACCAACCGCACAAAACCAAAACAGTTGAATGGTTTCAAATGATTGGTCAAATCACTGGAGAATGAGACCAAGAGTAGGAGGGTTAAATTTCCTTATTTGTTTGGCAAAGTGACATCTTCATAGAAGAGATAATCCCTGACCAGCTTTGGGAGGAAATCCATCTTGGGGATGATCTTTGTGGCACGCACTGTTCCCAAATGCTCCGTGATTGCTACTCTACATAGATGGTACAGAGAGTGCGGGTTTCCTGTAGGGAAAAAAATCACAATATTCAAATTGTTTGAAAACAGATTCAGTTATAAACAACTAACCGCTGGAAGACACAAGCAAAACTGACATGCAAAATGAAAAATGTTTGAAGAAAATGTCCAAGTTGTAAACATGCCTGAACGTTCCACTTTACTTGGTAGAGTCATGGTTTAATTACTACTCCATAAGGCTGAGCATGGACATTTTTATGGAATTCCTGGCGGCAAATGGTTATATAAGAAAACACCACCAGGGTTTACCCATAACTCTTTTCTGTCTGCAGAACCACTACCCATTCCTCTGGTTCATGTCTCGAGTTTTTCTTTCAAAATTGGCATTTGTATGAGACCTACCTTACAGGTGGATGCAAAATTGGTCACGTTCTTTTTTAAGCGATGGGTATAAGGAAAAATTGACATGAGCAGGACTTGAACCTGCAACCTCCAGGATTAACATGCTGGCACTCTACCAACAAGCCACCCACCTCTAATCAGAAGTTATTCAACCTGTAACTGCCCTGTAGCCAAGGATCACACCCAAGTTTACGATACAACCAGGGAACACCTTTAGGGCAAGACAGCTCAGTTGGTTGAGCGCCACATGTTAATCCAAAGGTCTAAGGTTCAAGTCCTTCTCCACTTTTTCTTTGTTTGATCCAAAATTATCATAAAATTTACCAAGTCAGTTTCTCTTGTGGTTTATCACTTGACACAAAAAACCAAAGCTAAGATTTTCAAAGACAAAAGCCTTTTTCACACTATAGAGCCAATTCCCAGGGAATAAAACCCCAGGAAATTCCTGGGGAATTCCCCCCCTCCCCCGCTACCCCATGTTCTTTTCACACTTGATGTGTCTTTCATGGGAAAACCCACATTCAAGATCATAACCCGGAATCATCTTGCTGAACCCTACTCCCAAGAAGGGCCAAGGCTTTTTCCGAGAAAATTGCTAATTCCCTGGAGCTTGCCAGGTTTAGCAATTGAAGTGAGAACAAATCAACCAAACTTTCCAAGGAATTTCCAGGGAAGTTCATCTAGTGTAAAAGGGGTTAACGTTAGTGAAGGGGTGCTACTTTCTAACCTTCTCCCGGCTGCACCGCCAAACAAAGCTACGCCACTTGCTCTACGAAATCAGGGCAAGCTGAATGAGAAATGGATTTACCTGCTATTTCGATAACTTCATTCAACTCTCTGTGGTCTTGTATACAACTGATGTTGTGTTTACACAGTCTGAGTCTGTCCACATAGTTGTACACCAGCTTGATCATTTTAAGCCATGTACCTCTCTGCCTAGAATAAAGGGTCCAGTTTAGGCTACAAAACCCCCATTGGTCCACACAGTCAAAGCTCCAACGTTTCCCGGATTTCAAGAGTAAACTGGCATATTCAAGATCATCTGGTAGGTATTCGAACCTCATGTGAACACATCCAACATCTGCACCATAATCTAGAAGAAATTTCAGAGATGGTACATCTTCAGCACAGCTTCTGACAAGGCAGTATTGACTTGTTGGTTTACACACAAGAGCACCAGAGTCCAAGAGCATCTTAACCACGTCAAAGTGCTTTTGTTCCATTGCTACCGAACTCACAAGTTCTGCATCATCCCAATAGCAACTTTTAAAATCTTTGGTCATATTTTTCAGGCCGAAGTCAGGATCGCATCCTGCTTTGAGAAGGGCTCGGACGGCCTCGGTGTGACCTTTCATTGCAGCGAAATGCATTGGGGTCGCTGGTTGATTAGCCATGCCATAAATAACCGTCTCCAGTATTTCTATACTTTTTGGTACAAGTAGCTCCAAACACCTTAAGGAGAAAATTACAATAACAAATTTGAATTTGTTTCTTTATATTGCTACATACAATAAAACTGTATAACAATAATAATAATAATAATAATAACTAGTTCTTATATAGCGCATTTCACAATAACGTATCAATGCGCTTTACATTAGTGCCCTGGTCATTGGGCCAATAACATTCCTTTAATCTTTCTCAGCTCCCTGGGGAGTATACAGCCCGGGCTGCCGTGATGGCGCTCCGAAGGCTTTTTCAAACACAATATCAACCTCTACCCTTGCAGGTACCCATTTATACCCCTGGGTGAAGAGAAGCAATTATAGCAAAGTGTCTTGCTCAAGGACACAAGCGTCATGACTGGGACTCGAACCCACACCCCGATGACTAAACCACCAGAACTTGAAACCGATGCTCTTAACCACTCGACCATGACACTCTACAATCCAGTGCAAACTGAAAGCTGGACACCAACATCAAAGATAGAAAGAAAACTACTTCGACTTTCCCTTAATTCTTTCTCAAAATAGTTTATACTATCAACAGCTGCAGTGCTTCTTACCAAGTAAATTTTTATGGTTGGAGTATTTTTGGAGTATTTACCAATCTATGCCCCTTCCTTAAATCACATTTATCACTTTTGTATTTTATCTTTTGTCCATAACCCGGATGTTTGACCATGTCTGAGGTTATGGCTTCTGGTATGGCTATGGCCGGGAACTCTGAAAAAGACTTATTGTTTAATGTTGTCATTGCAGCCAATATGCTCAGCCAAAGTCACTTGATTTTGAACTTGAGAAATGGAGTGAAATAAGGGAGGACATCCAAAATCTAGCACAAGGTTAACCTTGGGGACCCTCTGGGTAACTCCCGGTTTGTAGTGTCTCTAAAACTTGTGAATGGGAGAAGCCAGAGTTGCCAGCTCCAGCTCCAGCTCCAGCTCTGGTCATGAATATATGCTGGTGATGAAACCCAGTGTGTGCAGTGACCTGTAGTGCTGGGCAACTAGTGAAATTAACATCCCGACCAGTTAGTCGCGACTTCGACATTAGTCACGACTATTTTCCAAACCAAAGTGTGTGGATCGCCACAAGCGCAAGATGGTAAAATTCAGGCTGAAATGTGAACTATGCATAGCAATGCAGTATGCCATTGCAGTAAGCAACTCTCTTATGCAACTCAGAGCAGACAATGACAATTAATACCAATTGTATCAAATCCACTAGTTGCACATCAATTAGTCGCAACTTTGACACTAGTTGCGACTACTTTTTTAGTAGTCGTGGCGGTGCGGTTAACAGTGTATTTGAAAAGCGGTAGTCACGACTTGACATAGTAATCAATAGTTGTGATTTCGACAGTAGTCGCACTTGTCGCCCAGGCTTAGTCCTGTAAATAATGAGTTGCTTTCTTTTCAAAAGGAAGTTACTTTGAGGTAACCAGGAGGGCCCACAAGGTCTAACCCCAGGTTAGAATTCGATGTCCTCCCTAAGTTATACATTGTTGAACTTTACTGACCGAACGTGACCTTTGTCAGCTGCAACGTGAATGGGTGCCAACTGTGCGCTTTCTGTATACACTGGAATCGTTGCCGAAGCACCATGCTCAAGCAAATACTCCACACACTCTGGGTAGTCTTCCTGTGTGGTTATATACAATGGAGTTGCACCATCATCAGCAGATGAGTTGGGATTTGAACCTGGAAAAACAAGTTAAACAATGGTAGCTAGGTGCTCACTGGTGGTCCCACCTAACTGTACCTTTAGCCACACCACACGTTTCTCTGCTTGTTCGCATCCTTATACTGTAGCTGTTCTTAGTGCTAAGAATGGGTGATTTAGACGTGTACGATTGAATTCAACAGAATCAGGCAAAATGTGGGAAAGGATTTTGGAGGATTTTAAGGTGGTTCCTATTACAAGAAAATGAAATGAACCTCTGTCTACCATGTTGAATGAGAAGCTTCAAGCAGTCAAGGTGCCCGTACTGTGCTGCGGTGAACACCGGTGTAATACCATAGTCATCTTTGGAATAAGTCTTGGCACCAGATTCCAGCAAAATGCGGAGAATATCTCCAAAGCCATGGTACGCTGCCTCATGGAGAGATGACCAACTGTTCCACTGTGTACAGTTCACATCGGCGCTCTTCCTGAGAAGCAGCTCAACACACTCTTTATGGTTGCCTGCCACAGCTGTGAGAAATGAATTTGACAGAGATTGCACACATCAAGATGCTTGGTGAACAGTTTTAGTGAAATAGACCGGGCAAGTCTTGCGAGTCTTTGAACTTCCGGGACCAAGTTGGTCCCAAGTATATTAAGTGTATGTTATTCTGTTTCTTCAAATGTTTAGTTTAACGCATTGCTGTACTTGTAACCAAGTAAGTTTTTAATGCCATTAATTTTAAGAGTGATTACCAAATTTATACATTCCTTTAACAAATTATTTGTATTTATAAAAACTTCCTATGAGTATTGTACAGTTTCAAGATATGAAATACATGTAGATAGAAGTTATTGTTTTGTTGAATATTACAGTGGTTTCATTGAAAGTAATAGGCCCCCCCAGGTTCAGGGGTCAATGCAATATACCTTGATGTAGAGGATAGACTTCACTTTGGTTGCATATGTCTGGCTTGGAGCCATGTTGGATTAGCTGCTCTATCATCTCCTCATTTCCGTTTTGTGCAGCAAAGAACAGCGCAGTTTCCCCTTCCCAGGTTTTAACATTCACATCTACAGATAATAGTAGTAATAATAATAATAATTTATTAGGATGTTAAATTTGCATCTGGAGTAAAGAATATTATCTGTGTTTTACCCAACACTGATGTGTGTGAATAAACACTGTATACTTTCCCGAGTCCTGTGGAAATTATCGTTGTGGGTACCCACTGCTGATAGACGTGTAAGATTCTCTAACCATCGAGCAAGCTTGGTGGTCTTATGGTATGACAACTGCTCTAGAATGGCAAAGGTCCTGGGTTTGAATCCCACCCGAGCAGTAAGCCTAGTGGGTTTTTTCCCCACAGGACTCAAGAGAGGACAGGGTACACAGTGCTTAACACACTTCTGTGTCTGGTAAAACACTAATAATCTAAGTGGCTTCTTGTATAGCACTCAAATCTGTCTGGCAGTGACGCTCATGGTGCTCCAACATTATTACCACTAGTCACTGGGCCATTTAAACCATCTCAGCTCCCTTGGGTGTCTACAGCCTCTGCGGCCAAATATGTAGCGCATCAAGCTAAATCAATCACAAGAACCATCTCTGCCCTTAATGGTAGCCATTTACCCCTGGGTGAAGAGAAGCAATTGTAGTTAAGTGTCTTGCTCAAGGAAACAAGTGTCATGACCGGGATTCAAACCACCAGCCTGATGACTCAGACGCCAGAACTTGAGTCCGTTTTTTTCCAGTAAAATTAGTAGATTAATATGGATCAGAAGTGCTTAAAAAGTGCGTCTATTTTCTGTTTTTGGGCACACAGAATCTTAATTTATCACCCCCCAAATATAAAAGCTCAGAGCTTCCCGGGGGCTTCGTCCCCTGGACCCCCATCGGGGCTTTACTCCAGGACCCCACACCAGGGAGCCCCCCCCCCCCCAAATACAAAATTCTGGGTGCGCCGCTGTGGCCCCCACTTAAAAAATTCCTGGAAGTACATGTACTTAAATCAACACATTAATGTACAAACCGTCTTCATCTTCAATATGCTGGAGTAGTATCTTCACACAGTCAAAGTGATTAGCGTTTGCTGCTTCATGTAGAGGTGTCCAGCCCCGGTTGTCATGAATATCTATACACGACCCATTTGCTATCAGCTGCTGCAGTGATTCGCTGTCTCCTATTCTAGCAGCTGCACCTACAGATGAGCAGCGGTCTGGGTATGCCTCGGTGAAATCCATTGTTGATTGGTTCGTTCAGGTTGGTGGGGTGACTGAACGTGTGTCAGCTAAGAAAGTAAGACAAAGGAAGATATTTTTAAATCAATCAAATGCAAAACATATATCTAAGAAGCAGTCAATGAATAAATAGATGTTCATCTATTAAATCATTGCAGTACCTATTGCTCATATAGCATTCAAATTGCCTCTAGCTACTGTGCAAGCTCAGTGGTCTAGAAATGACATCTGCTCTAAAATTGCAAAGGTTGTGGGTTCAAATCAAACCCAAGTCTGACTGTGGATTTTTTCTGCATGATTTGGGAAAGTATTGACTGAGTGCTCCATCGGTGCATTGTAAAGCGGGGTGTCGTGGCCGAGTGGATAAGAACACCGAACTCAAGCTCTGGTGTTTCTGTTCAGCAGAGTGTGGGTTCGAGTCCCGGTCGTGACACTTGTGTCCCTGAGCAAGACACTTAACTATAATTGCTTCTCTCCACCCAGGGGTAAAATGGGTACCTGTGAGGGCAGAAATGGTTCTTGTGATGGATTTAGCCTAGTAGCGCATATATTGCAGCACAGGCTGTATACTCCCCAGGGAGCTGAGATGGTTTCAGGATTGGAATAAAAATGGCCCAGTGACAAGGGGTAATAATATGCACCTCGGAATAGGCTACCTAGATAGATGGCGCTTTATAAATGCTTGATATTATTATTATTATTATTAAAGCACAAACAATATTCTTTATCCCTGGATGCAAATTTAAAGGGTCTGTATACATTTGGTAATGACTCTGAAAATTAATGGCAATAAAAGCTTACTTGGTAGGAAGTACAGCAGCTTTGGATAGTATACTGCATTTTGAGAAACTTTTTACTTCAAATTACTGCGGTTATGGAAAAATATATCACTTTTTATCCCCCCAAAATTTGAATCTGAGAAGCGCTACGGCTGTAACGCTTCTCAGATTGTGTTTTCCTATAGAGAATATTCTTCCTGCTTGGAAACATTCGCTCCGTTTTTTCGGTGATATCTCAAAAGCGCGACCACCTTTTGAAGTGAAAATATCACAGGTTAGTTTTATTGTATATACCTACAATTATATATGTTTGAAACAAACAGTGGGCTCCAATTACCAAACGTATGCAGCACCTTTAACATCTATTTAACATCAGCGATGTTTATTAATGTCTCCCTCCTTCATGCCTGCAAAACGGTCCGCCCCTTTACCACAGTCCAGATCAATGTTACGACCTTGTATAGTATTACTATTAGGCTATTTACATTACGCTACATGCCAAGTGCATGCCTAAATGGGGTCCATTTTTGTGGTCGTAACCAATAAATAGACCATGCAAGTTGCGCATATTCAGACATTCTTCATGTTCTTGGGACCACTTTGGACAGAACAGGTCTCGTGTATATATTGCTTTAACGTGTGAAGAAAACAAACTCGGCTTTTAAAGAGCGGGTCAAAATGTTCTTGATGCGGAGGGAGTCTATTTGGGGTTAAGGGTTAGCCAATGACCAAAACAGTTTATTGGGAGCCAAAATTCTCTCAGTCTCAGTTATAATAATAATAATAATGGCAAACTGACCAGTTAGAGAGGACATGTCAAATATGACTCCAAACCAATTGGTACAGTACAGCTGGTTAGTTCAGTATTGAAACGCATCCCTATTTCATTTGACATATTATGGACTAGTGAAAAAGGTGATAAAATTACCAGCTAGCTCATTAGTGAATTTAGTCATGGCCTAGACCCACTTGTATGGCCAAGCTCATGGCCCTGCTGTAGTTGCGATAATCGTAAACCCTCCATCCTTGACTGTCGGGAGGATGGAGGGTTATGATTATCGCAACTACTGATCCTGACCCCCCTGCTGCTGCCGGCCACCGGCCAGTCACTATTTAAAAACTAAAAAATGTTAAGCTAAGTTAAGGGCAAACCCAGTTGCGATAATCGTAACCCACCGTCCGGAGGACGGTGGGTTACGATTGGATGGTGGGTTACGATGATCGCAACTAGGCTGCTAGGGCAAACGTAGCCCCACTTGTGTGGCCAACAGAGACCTTGGCCACACAACTGGGGCTTGGGATATAAAAATCCACCCAGCTGACTGTACTACCACTTATGGACGGGTTGTTTTAAAACCCCCTCGACCCCCAACCCCCTCGACTTACGCAACCAGTACCGATTTGCAATGCCATGCATATCTCTTGGCCAACCCGAGCCTGAATAAGACTATATCCCAACTGGGAACATGTGTTTACCACCACCCGAGTACTATTACGGCCAACTCATTACGTGATGATCAGACCACTGTAGCAGCTACCGCATTTCCGCCCTGCGTCCTGAATGGCCAATAATTCATCGCTCCCGCCCTGTCAACAAGAACTAGGCCTACTTGCTGTATGGTACTACCATGGTACTACCATATACATATAGGCCTAACTGCTTGTCATACGGACGGCCACAATCATGATCGGTGTGCACGTGACGTGATTATAAGTGGACATTAATTTTGTGCTAAGTGGCCTGATTTGTCTTGGGGAAAATATGCAGACCATTTCTTTTCGGATTTGGGTGTTGGCAACGGTCATGTTAAAATTAAAAATACCTTTTAATATTTTGGAAACATAGACGATAGTCGATAGTGGTACTACACCACTGACACTGGATCGGTCGCCTATCTTTGGATCGCACGCTGTGAATTCTAAATCGGGGACTTAATTCTTACTCGGCCGTAAAGCTATGTTTAATTTTTATGAATTCGGATTTGGGACACGTTTCGAATATGGGGCAGACGTCGAGGGGTCACGGGGGTCAAGGAGGTTTTAGAACAACCCCTTTACTCTTTAGGCTATGGACACAGCTGAAAAGTTAAATGTTAAGCTCATAAAAATAATAATACACACACTGACTCAGAGTCAGAGTGACCATGGAGGAAGCTTCCTCCATCCAGTCCATCCAGTCTAGAGCATGCAGAAGCCAGAGCTAGAGCATGCAGAAGCCAGAGCAGAGGCTACAGCAGCTTGTTTGCAGATTTAGAGACCAGATGACAGTGCCAGAGTGTTGTGTTTAATCTTGAAGTAAGGACAAAAGTGAACAGCGAAGTTCTCGTGCTCTAATCCCGATCATGAACACTTGCTGCAAAAAAGCATTGAGTGTCCATCCATCCTTGTCTTGTTTTTCTCCGCATTTATTTATCTTGCACTGCATACACATACACCCAGACTCGTTTTGATACAAAACACCAATCGTCTGGTTCCTGACTACTTTTATTCTTGAACTTTGACCTCTTGATAAGATTCAACAATCAAGATGGCTGCCTCCGCGGACGAAGTTACGAAACCGTCCGGTAAAAAAAAATATGGTGAAAATTATCACCGCTATACAAGTTCTTCGTCTGTATCCAGCATTGGAGAAATGCCGATAGAGCTTGCAGACTGGGAGACGATAAATCCTATCGGTTTCAAGGAGAAATTCAAGAAGAAAGCCATGGAGAATCCATTCGTTCCTATCGGTAGGTGCTCATTTGTAATTGTGCACTTTGAATAGGGGGTCAACAAACTTTTGAATGACAAAACTTTGCGTTGGGATTTTGTAACTTTTGTGTTGTGGTTTTGATGGATGAAATTTTCAATTTTTAAGTGAATTAATCATTTTTGGTAAGCTCCATCATCATCATGTTGTAGTGATTGTTAAATAATATTAAAAAGTCATCATCATCATTAGCCCCTTCTTTGTGTGGTGGCCAGCCAAGCAGAAGCTGAATCCTTGGCTTGGCACACAGAACATCGGGGCCTAGGGGGGCTAGACCCAGTAACTGAGGCGCTGTACTTGTTTTTTCGAAATTTTGACATTTGCGGTTGTAACACTAACAGTTGAGGCAGGGCACCCCTCTAAAATTTGATAATGATGGGTGCCCTGCTGTCACAAAGCGTCCTAAAAAGCGCAGCAACAATAAAATTAGCGGGCTGTTTGCCTACCCAGAGTGATGACAGAAAAACTCACACGGTGGAATTGTAGATATAATTCAATAAATTTATTAAAGAAAACAATTAAAAAGAACTTACAATTATTATGATTATTTGATCAGTTCGTTTCAATGATTCGAATCACAAAAGAGGTTACCTTTTTCTGAGGTTGGAGCCAGCCTCGGCGATCAGACCTCAGTCTTTGTCTTTATAAGATACATATTCTTTCCACACAAATAAATCTAAACAACAAATGGTCACTAAATATATACAGTATTAATCCTTATCCTGAATGGGTAACCTTCTCCCACAGGGCATAAATCAACAATCATTTCAAAATAAATTACCAGTAACGGTAATGGATCGGCAAACCCGTTATTGTTTGTTACACCAAGTATATTAATAATACGAGGCTTAACACTACAATATGGGTCGAACAATAAATATTATATTCTAATTATCGTTGATGGATTATTGTGCAAACACCAGCACAACAGTTTCAGACCACTGTTATTTCTCTACGATCAGACTCCTAGTTCAACTCGTTTGGAAATGTTCAGTTGTCTAGTGAGGTCCGCTGTCTGTTATCAACAGATCCTTGTCGATCCCATCATTTCTTAATATTAACGATAGTGTTTATCATAATTTGTCACCTCACACATACAGCACACAGCCGCAGTTCACGGGGGGGGTGGAAGCTCGACTACACGGTCGCCTCTAGCGCCCTGAACGGTAGTGGCTCCAAGGGGTGTCCTCTGTCTCTAGGCCTCCCTTTCACATGTCCCCAATAAAAGCCGTCTAAGAAAGCAAGAACAAGAATATTCCATACCCGGTTATATAGTCCTAGCTTTATAAAACAATTACTAAAATCTTTTGGAAAAGATTTCTTTCTTCCTCGGAAATAAATCTAGGATAATAATATTCATACCGAATAAAATGCGTATGCAAATAAAGGGCGTTGCCCCTCCTTTTAAAGAACACGTAGTACATCTTAAATCTTGAGCTTAGTGTACAACATAACAAAGTTTTCAAGAAAATTAAAGTCAACTTACGGTTTCTCATCCGTGGATGAACGCAGAAGCTACCGGCAGAAAACTTGGGCAAAATCAAACCCACCAAACACGCAGCAATATAAAAATGCTGGCCGGTGTCTCAGTCTCCCTTCCCTTGTACCACCTGATTATGTAATACTGAGAAAGGGGTTAATGACCTATGAAACCACGGCTAAAATACAAAGTAAGAGCAACAGGTACCCTGGAATTGTGAACCATCAATCCACTAGGTGTAGACCTTGTTATGTAAGAGAAGGGTAAAAGAATCTCTATTGCTGATTAAAATACGAATAGGAGGTCATTCTGACACCTGCCTCAATCGGGACGACTACGCGGTTGAGGCAGGGCACCTGATGATACAAGCGAGAATTGGATCGTCATGAATTGTTTCTCTGATTGTTGACTTAAAAAATCATCAATTTGGAGCACAAAACATGATCAAGGGTACAATTAAATGTCTGATGTTGCATCTTAGACATTTCAAGAAGCCAGTAGGCGTTTTTTAAGCTATTTTATTTTGTTTTCTTTTCATTCTGAGGCATTTTTTGTGGCTTGGTGTGGTCAAATCCATAGCAAATTGGGTCTTATATCGTAGCTACGATAATCTGCTTGGGCACTAGGGCACTAGTACGACCGCAGATGTCAACATTTTGAAAAAACAAGTACAGCGCCCCAGTTACTGGGTCTAGTCGGGGCCCATTTTTTATGAAGCTAAGCGATAACAAATTCAAAGCACAAAAAGATTTCAGCAGTAGGGCTGTCTACAAGTTTGAAGACCAATGTTAAAGAGAGCCATAACAGCCGAACAAGGTGGGCTAACCATACTAGAGTTTCCTGCAGATAGTGACACCCAAAAGTCTAAATTTGGTATAAATTACTAATGCGCTATTTTACTAATAATCAAATGTGTCCAAAAAGTAAAATCCGTGGTCAAAAATTCCAAACAGAAGTTTTATCTGGTCCAGGGTTCTGCCCAGGATTTGTTTAGTGCCGGAATTTTTTTTTTCCCTAGTACAGTCAAGTCAATTTCCTTTCCAATATAAAGATTATAAATTTATAACGCATGTAACGCATGTAACGCATGTAACAAATGTAGTATGTAATTTTATCATTTTATCAACTAATTTGTCTCACTAACCTCCAGTGGACAATACTGCTACATTTATGGGACATTTTGCATTCAATGATTTCAGTAATTTATGAGTTGAAAGTGTCCTGTCAGATGGTTGGTTTTAAAAATTCCTATTAGTGTCTGTTTCTGAACAATTTTCCTGTTATCTGAGTGAAAAAACCCATGACACCAGGATAAATTAAGACTAACAATAATAGTAAAAGAATCAAAAGAATCTACAAAAACACATCAACAGTTCGGAGGGATTTTAGAGGCATAAATGCATCAGGGCGTATGAAGCTAAACCCTGATTGGTTGTGATTTAAATGTTCATGTGCAGAGCCTTATTCAGAACACCCTCATTCAGAACTCCATCACCTTTTCCAACTTCGCACGCATCTCCTACTCCCACATCCAACCCCTACCCTCACAGTCACACTCAAAACTCCCTACCCACACACACAAGTGTTTATACGCCTGCAATTGTGGACCTCCTATTGTCCCTCTTTTGTTTATACTCTAACTTTTTTGCAACAGCTCCCATTGGTTTTGTACACGTTTTCCAACCGTGGACCTTTCCCGAACCGTGGACCTATTGTCCTCTTTTGTTACAGGTCCCGGTTTGAATGTGTATACCTACTCACCAACACACCTACCCCACACTCACACCCATTTCCTACCTGGTAACAAAACACCTGATAAGTTATTGCTAAGTTTCTGTATTTTTTTTTCTTTGTCTCTGACAGGTGTATTTGCTACAACATGCGCACTCACCATGGGACTATACAGCTTCCGCAAGGGTCAAACACAGAGATCACAGATGATGATGCGGTTTCGTGTCGCAGCTCAGGCCTTCACCATTGGGGCTGTACTAGTCGGTGTTGCACTACAATCTAGGAAGACCGATAAACCTTAAAGAGACAATAAGTGCAATAAGGACTCTTGATCCATTCTCCTTGGATGGCCTTCACTAGTGTCCTTCACAGATGTTGCTAAGCATTGATGTTCTTCTTCAAGATCATGTTTGGATCTGGTGAATTTGTGGTTAAGATGCATTTACATCATCTGTACTTTTGAAAGAGCAGCTGGATTTTTCCTTGCTCAAGGGCACTTCAATCAGGGGATTTTAAGTTCCCAACTTTGTGGGGGCCTGTGGGACTCAATTTTCAGTCACAATACCAAAGATGCACAATGATGAATAAGTTAATGAATATGATCAGCAAAGACTGTTGAATTATTCCCACCCACAAAAAAAAAATAGCTTCAATGGGCTGAGTGTATGAATGTATAGTCTGGCCAAGCCACATTGATCTTGTAAGGTAAATTTTGTTTTCTGCAAGAGTCCAGTAATCCTAGATCTATCACCAATTCATCTTTTACACAGGAGGACCTGAGTTATTGTTGTTTTTTAATAATCAAACTTATAATGTCAACCTAAATATTTAAGTAAATTTAATGAGCTCTTCACCATTCTCAAATTTGTTTCTGTTGACTAGTTTGGTAGGACTGCAGTATCTTTTTCTTTTAAGTTTAAACTTATTGAATTTTCTGTTTTGAAAATGAAAATGATGATGATTTCCCTAGCATACAAGTCTTCTTTCAACACAGTGAATAAAACAAGAAAGAGTAGACTTGTGACATCAAAGAAGAGACCATAGCAATGTATTCACAAAAACTGAGCACATTTGAGGATGGCATGGGTGGCTAGTGTGGAAAGTGCTTGTCTCTAGCCACTGTGGCATGGGTTCGATTCCGGCTGAGGCCAAATGTGAGTAGGGTTATGCGTTGGTTCTCTCCAGTGCAAATATGTTTTTTTCTCTGTGCCCTCCTGCTTCCTTCCCTCCGGAAGAATCAAAAACTTTGGCCCTTGGCTGTGCTCTGTGATCTGTGATCATATACATGTATGGGCCGATGTGGCTTGCTGCCAAAGGCGCCCGTGCACTGGAACACGTTGTAGCCGCGGCCTTCGCATTCCAGTAAAGATGATTAGCCTCCGAAACTATTATTATTTCAACATGTTTGAATCAGTCACTTGACAAAGTTTTGACATCACAAACTTTTCTCATGTTTGCTTTTGGCAAAGTATACAGTAAAAATGCAGTGCTGTGAAATATAAGTTATTTCAAACCATAGAAGACTTACTGGAACCACTAATAATGTAGAAATTGTGCAAATAATATATATTTTCACAACTGAGACATCAGAGATTTTTTGAAAGCATTTATTTATAAACATAATTACGAGGTGAAATATGGACTATTCCAATGAAAAAGCCAGATTCCACCAAGTGGTAGTATCTTGCGACGATGCACGAAAGAAATGCATTCAACATGAGTTTTATATAACTCATACATAGATCCTTGTAATTTGAAATTTGTTGACAATAGTCACAAAATAGACATAAAAACTTGTCCAGCCCTCACTTTTGAAAAAAGAAAAAGAAAAAAACTTCAAAAAAACGTGGCTGACTCCATATAGATACCAACTTTGTCTGCTGGACACAACCTTGCCTCAGTTGGACAAACTGGTGGAGAACAACTAGTTTGATAGTTTGAAAACTACGCTGCAGCATGTCTAATAATATCCATAACGGGTGACAAGGATCTGTGTGTGGTATATTAGATGCTTTATTCATAACTAACAGAAGGTAATTCAAGTAGTTTGAACAGTAACTAAATGTACCAGGGGTCGATTTCACCAAACCCTTCCTAACTTAGGACTAATCCTAGGCAATGCTAAGAGATAGGACTAGTCTTAAGTTACGCGTCCTAACTTAGGACTAGTCCTATCTCTTAGCATTGCCTAGGATTAGTCCTAAGTTAGGAAGAGTTTGGTGAAATCGACCCCTGGTGTACATCATAAAGAAAGATATTGATGTGGTGACAATAGTGACCAAATTGGAACCAGACACTTGATAATACACTCTTTTGAATAATGTAGTTTACCACCTCATCTGAACTTGGGTATCTTAGTTGACTACCACTGTGAGTTCTAGTCATACGATTCACAGGAATCCACTAGGGCCCAATTTCATAGAGTGCTTACCACTAAAAGGTCACCAGCCAAAACACTATCTTATACGTACCATTTGTAACTGGTTTCCTGCTAATTTTTGCTAAGCTGACAATTTTTAAGCAGCATTTTTGCTGAAGCACCTTTACGAAATTGAAACCAGTTAAACACAAACATACGCATTCCACACTATGGACATGTTAATTTTAGAGAGAGGAGCCATTGTTTTTGTGTGTATTTGTTGTGGGTTTGTAATTTCAAGAGAATCATTTGTAAATTGTTTTAAGTTTTAGACAGTGATGCTGAGCACCCGGTCTTATGCGCTTGACTTACACAAATGAGTACAATCTCATAATTGAGCAATGTATGCAAGGGTACAGTTACTTTTGGTAAAGGCTGATGGGGGTGTGGGTGTGTACAGGTTGAAACAAGGACTTTTAACAAAAGAGATTTGGGTGATATGACAGCGAGGGCATCTGCGCTTCGGTGTACAGAACCAATGGAGACATCGTGTGTGTGGGTAGGTATCCACATTCAAACCGGGACCTATAACAAAAGGGACAATAGGTTCACGGTTGCTATCACAAAGAGTTGAACAAAGGAGGGTCCACGATTGTGGGGGGGGGGGGGGGGGGGGTGCTTGCTTGCATTCTCGCTCTGGAGTACCACTTGAAGACTTAAAAGGATCATCAATTATAAGTGAACAGTTGCTGCCTTGGACATGCTTAGATGCACGACTGTTAAATTGTAGCAAATGTTAATTTATAAATGTATATATATATGTACAATGTACATGTATTGGTAAACGTTGTACATCGTAAAACCCATAAATAAACAAAAGTATACATTTTAAACAAACTGGCTGATTATGCTGTATATTGAATTCTATTTTGCATCATGTACTTAACCCCCCCCCCCCCCAAGGTTTGGGTTTGGGTTTGTTTATAAGTACAATATTATTTATGTGCAAAGTGAGCATTTTGACATCAACATTTTTTAATTGGATAATTTGTTAAGATGTGTTTTCTTATATACGATTCAAAAATATTGTAGAGGAAGAAGAGAAAAATAAAACATCACGCGAAAACAGATAAATGTTTATAGAAACAGCTTCTCTAATACAGAGTGGAAGCATGCTCCACAGCCGAGGTCCTGAGAATGAAACTTGGCTTGATCACCGAAAGAACATGTTTTGGGAATATGCAGCCTTGGCTTTGGGTAATGTATAAAACAGTTTCAGAGGAAAGGTATTCTAGTGTAGTTGTGCATACTTTTGCACGTGCATCAGTTTCAACAGGAACATAAGTTCTATGAAAATAAATTTGTTCCTCTGTCAAACAATGTCTGTCGGGAGGCTTCAGAGAATTTGTGCAAGTGGGATCAAGAGTAAGCACTCCGATCTACATAAAGCCGTATCATAACAAAACGCACTTTTATATCCGAAGGCGCCTCAAAGCACCATTTTTTTTTCTTTCTACAAGGTTTGTGGAGCTATGTTTGAATTATAAGACCAATTTGTTTTCATAGTGCCATGTAATGGTTTAAAATCTGCAGCCAACCATACCAGAAAACGCTGGGGCGCACGGAACACCTCTTAAGGCCAAGTAAAAAAAAATACCAGTTGATCGTCCCCGCCCGCATCCTTTTTTTAAATTATTTTTTATTTTCGATTTTTCCAAAAAAAAAATAAAAAAATTAAATACACCCTTGACATATATATTATAATTTTTGATGTAAACTTACCTCATGCGGTGATTTCAAACTGAAGAATTGGTGGCCTGTTTGAATTGAAATACTTGGCGGCCATCTTGGAAAAAAATAAAATAAAAAGGCCCTCATCCTCCTTTTTTTGGAAAAATCAGGACGATCAACTGATATTTTTTTTTATTTGGCCTAAGTGTACTGGGTTCTTTTAATTGGATTAAACAACACATGGAACCTACAGCTTTACGTCCCATCCAAAAGGTGAAGCAATAATGATTAAGTGTCTTATTTAAGGAAGCCCAAGGAAACCTGTAAACAAGGGTGCTTTCTATGTGAACCAGAAAACCCAAACTCTTCCACGATAAAGTGTTCAGAGTTCTTTTACGGGCACTCGCCCCCACTCTGCTGATCAGAAACATCAGAGCTTCAGTCCAGTGCGCTTGACCAATCGGCCACAACCACACTCTACATTGCACACAGTTGCATTCAATATTCCTCAACACTGCAAGAACACTGTGTGGACATGACCCTACACTGTGTGGACCTTATTTGTTCTCAGGTACACACTTTGTATGTAACACTTAACAAAACCTCACTATAAATGAATGTATCTGCAACATATATTGGTCTGTATCGGGGGCTGAAGATCCCAACTTCGCTATTTATTCAAACTTGAAGTTTCTATATAAAAGAAAATGTGTAAGTGACAATCCTACGATACACATGTACAAATAGAACAAATTTGTCTGAGATAAAACCTATTATATACACAAAACACTAGAGGCTAGATCATCAAAATATCATGAGAACCGTTTATATACAACATTAAGTAGATGATAGCATACACACTCACATGACAACAAAAAAGACCCGTCACTTGGTAAAGAGAAATGACACGATACACAAGATATTGATCCAGTTTTGGTAAAACTTATATTAAAACCTACTTGTAATCAAAAACACCCCCAAATTCCTGTGACTTAAAGGGTGTGTACAATATTGGTAAGATTGAAAATATAAATGTTCACAGATTTGCACATACATTACATGGTATAAAGATGGTCATGGTGGAAAACTTCACTTGAAATATTTTTGTTTGAAGTGCTATAGTTATTGATAAATGAGTAAAACAGCTAGCTTTGATCTCTTGATTCCAAAACCAAATGTTTGAAAACAGTGAAAACTGTTTTCATTTTTTTCTTGTGACTCCGATGATCTATTGAGCTTAAACTTTCACAGGTTTGTTATTTCATGTATATGTTACATCAAATACAAAGCAGATACTGTTCATTGACAATTACCAATGTTGTCCACATGCTTTAAAGGATACATATTTTTCATTACAATAATTTACTTAAACAGAAAGTAATTACTGAAACTAAACTGTTAATAAATAATCTCTTATGAATATCAAGGGTTGACGTAGTGCTCACAATTTAATTCCCTCCAAGGGGTGTGTATGTGTGAGTAGGTATACACATTCAAACCGGGGACCTATAACAAAAGAGGACAATAGGTCCACGGTTGGAAAACGTGTACAAAACCAATGGGAGCTGTTGCAAAAGAGTATAAACAAAAGAGGAACAATAGGAGGTTCACGATTGCAGGCGTATGCGTGACTGGGTAGGTATCCACATTCAAACCGTGGACCTATAACAATAGGTCCACGGTTGCTATCACAAAGGAAAGCATTGTGGTCCACGGTTGCCATCACAAAGAGTTGAACAAAGGAGGGTCCACGATTGCCGGTATTTACACACGTGCCGTGTGTGCGTGTGAGTATACACATTCAAACCGGGGACCTATAACAAAAGAGGACAATTGGTCCACGGTTGGGGAAAGGTCCACGGTTGGAAAACGTGTACAAAACCAATGGGAGCTGTTGCAAAAGAGTATAAACAAAAGAGGGACAATAGGAGGTCCACGATTGCAGGTGTTTACACACTTGTGTGTGTGTGTTTGCATGTCTTTAGTGGTAGGCCCCAATTTCATTGAGTGGTAATGCAGATTAAAGCTGCTTACACTCACAAAGTCGAAATCAACACTGCTGCTGGTTAAGCTGATTCGTGTTAAAAAAACTGCTCATGTTAAGCAAATTTTAAGTGCTTAGCAGCTATATGAAATCGGCCCCTGTTGCGACAAAATACCACAGGAATCAGTAATTGTGATTCCATATTCATTCACAGAACTTCAACAAAGATCAGGAAAGTATGATGATGTCAGTGAAAAAAACGATAGCATAATGATAGTAACAATATTTTATTCATTAAGCAATTTTTCACGCCAACTAAGCCCCTCAGTGCTCACAAAATTATTACTCCTGTTCAGCAGGCCTTAAGCATTTCTCAAACCATCTCAACTCCTTAGCAGTAAGCAGCACCAATAGCCAAATTGGCTCACAGGCTGGTAATCATTCACATCAGCAATCTCTCCCAATTTAATCTAAGGTGATGAGAAGTGTCTTGCTCAAGCACACACATGTCATAACACAGGCAAGTTGCAAGGTGCACAAATGATGCATCTCTCTATAGACGATGTGACCTCTGACGTCATTTGAAAATCATAACATGATGCGCGCGCATGTCGCCGGGCAAAACCTTTGTGTACTTGACAGCCAGCTAGAAAGTACACGCAATATTACCATGACTACGCGTCTTTTTGCCCGGCGGAACATGACTTGGACAACAGACTTGTCAACAGAGGGTGGTTTGAATGTAAACAGAGGTCACATCGTCTATAAATATCTTGGATGTAGACACAAAACCTTCAGACCTGAGGTACAATGTTTTGGCATGGTGCTGCTCTCATGCAAGATTCAATGGCTGGTAGACAAAAATTGTCTGGTCCTTATTTATAAAACAATAACCAAAATAAATAGTATCGATGTGTTAATAAGGAATCTGACAATAATACCCATGCACTGTGATAAAGGACTATATACCTTTCATATGTTTACAAACATTGACCGCCATTTTGTACGTTGGTCTTGATTATTGCAAAATATATAAATGGTTTGGCACAAATCTGCCCTTTTTAATAAAACATTTAAAACCTCTTTTTTTATGAAGACAAAATGTACTTTTTGTTTAAGGTAAAACAATTTATTTAGCATGGATAAAGATAGTTTGACGGTACTATTTTTAAAGGATAAATAGTTGCATTTTTTATGCTGCCTGAACTTCACCCATACTTTTCAAGGTTGGCAAAACTCACAGCTGTGACCTCACAAAAGAAAATTCTATACATGAGCCCAATTTCATACAGCTAAGTCAGTGCAAAAACAGCTAATCACAGCAAAACAAATTCATAGCTAAAAAAAAACAATCACCAACCAAAATGCCACGGAATTTACATTGTTGCTATGCAGGCCTCATGATTTAGTTTTGTCATAATGGCTAAGTAATGTATTCTACTTAACAGCTGAAATAAGGGCCCTTCACTCTTTGTGCTTTTAACTATTCTATCAAGCTGCATCCAGCTTTGTTACCATTACAATCATAGCGTTGATAATCAATACAGGAAAGGTGCAAACATTTGTCACTCACACCTTCAGTTCCATCATGCATTGTTTCAGGTAAAAAAAACAAGAGTCATGAATTCATGAACACAATGGACGTGTACTGATGAGAGACAACTTTATGACTTGGCAGACACCTTCTGGATTTTTGTTTTGTTTGACAACTAAAAATGGCCTCAACAAGAGCCAGGCAAAGCGAGACGATAATATTAACACCACCTAAAGTAACCACGTCAACTTAAATACAAAACAGTGCACAACCAACTCTTATACACAACACTTGCATTGGCAAAAGGTCACTGCATTAGATTAGAGACGGAATGGTTAGACCAGAATATCTGCATTGCTATAAGGAATGAACACTTCATTTCAATTGTTTTTCTGCTTAGAAGTAACCACACTAAAATTGTAATAGTAATGCTTTGGAAACCATGATCAGTTATGTTAAAACATCACCGTCATAACTGATTATGTACAATCTTTTATCTTTTTCCACATTTATTAGTAATTGGTCAAAACCATTCATTCTATTTTCAAGTTTTAAATGATTTTGTTTTCTTCCTTTTTTTAACTGACTGGTCCATGTTACGTCAGGAAAATAATGTTATGCTTCACTAAGGTACATTCAAGTGCAAAATCATGTGTATTGTATAAACATGCTTAAGCTGTGTCCACATTGACAAATTTAGCTGTAGGTCAGCATTCAACCAGTATCAAAGTATCAACGCAGCCAAAGCCAACAGCCTCATCCAATGTCACTCAATAAGGGAAAGAACTTGCAGAAATTCTTTTTGCAATGGATGATAAGTTCAAAATGGACGGTTAGGGGAAATGTACAATAAGTCTTTGGTTTAAGAAAACATAGTCTACATCTTTATCTGGTTTGCAATAACATTAACTCTGCTAAAATTATCGTCAGATACAGGAACTACAACCACATCTCACCAGTCCTTAGATAACTTCATTGACTCTGTTTCCAGGAGAACCATGTATAAGGTCTGTATTAACTGTCTTCAAGATTCTCCAAGAACTTATTGCTATCAAGCAAACAGCTCAAAGTCCGAGGTCAACACGATCAACATTTTTGATAGGACCTCAAAAGGATACAGTGCTTTTGCCAAACCTGCTCCTGTCATCTGGAACAAACTTGCTGCTCCACTTTGACAAAATACTTCCATCACCATACTCAAAATTAACTAAATTTATACAAATAGTTGTGTAATTATAATTGTTGTTTTTGTGTAGGTGCCTTGATCATTTTTTTTTCTGGACAAGTGCATACTATAAGTGTATTATAATTATTATTTATTAACACTTCGCCAAACAACTTGTGTGAGTACTTTGTTGTTTTATACAGTACTTGCATTGTCCACAGGCAATAGTCTTTATGAAGGATTGCAGGAATAAAACAAGCTACTTTGCTTTCCAAAACTACTGTGGAAACAATGAGCCTGTGAAGAAAAGGGATAGAATCATTGTCTTCAGATTCCCATGTCTTGTGCACGCTGAAATATGGCCACAATCTGTTGCATTGCTGGGAGAATGTGTATAAATTTCCTCAGCACTTAATGTCAACACTTGCAGGGGGATTTATATAGAGTAATAATACTCACTTCATATACAAAGGTACAATTACAAACTCTCTATTTTCATTTCAAATATCAGAAGAAGAGTGTATATGTAGCAAGTTTGGTTGCTGTTCATACAGGGGAATAAGGTAAAGTGGGGGGGGGGGGGCACTTTTAACAAAAAGTGCTTTTATCAGAAGAAGTTACATGGATACAACACAACCTCCATCTTACATCAAACATACAAATTTGATAGATGCAATAGATTTAACAAAATTCTACATTTATACATTAAGATCAAGACGATAAGAATGGTAGATTAAAAATTTGAAAGCGTTCTTTTTCAAATTACACATCTCTTCAAAAATGTTTTTGAAAATCTGCCAGGTGGCATCAGCGGATGTGCTTTTTCTAATGTTGCACAAGGCGGTGGAAACGACCAACAGTCGGCTTGATCAAGGTACTGTCCGCAATGGAGTACATCACTCATGTTCCCTTGAGCCATGTACATGTACATGTGTCTTTGTGGGACATCACGTGATTGGCTCTCAACCAATAAAATTTACAACCTATTACCGTGATATAACAGCAAGTATTGAACCAACAGTAGCAGCTTCCACATTTCAAGTCAAATCTTGCTGTGCTCTCGTCCCATTTTGCTTGTGTACAAATAAATAGCGGTTTTTAACATTAACCTCAACCCTCCCAAGTCCCTCTATATCCTCTTTGCCGAAATGAAAGATTGAGAAGGACTGAGGGCCTTGGGCCCAGATAACAAGTGGTTATCACTGGGTCAGGCATTCCAATCTTATCCAAGTCCAAACATGTAGGTGTGGAGTGACATAGGAGAGGACGATATTAAAGGATTGAGGTAACCTGTTAGCAAGTGGGACTAAAGGAGTAAGGGTTTGCAAATGTTACAAATCTCAATCTGTGCTTGTGTACAAAATCAGTGTACGTCCATCACCCCTTCCTTTTTGCTGTATACCCGTTTTTCACAATTGCTGTTTACCCTGTTACCATTACCAATTTCCACCCTCGGACCATCCCAATAATAGTTTGTCCTTGGAACTCAATCCCAAGCACGAATTAAGTGGTTGTGGGATTAGTCTTTAAAAGGGTAGCAATGAATTTCTGGAGCTACATATGGTAGTGAATATAGCCTCAATAAGATTCATAGTTCTTTTTAAAAAAACAGCCTGGGTTTGTTACTGGAAGCTGCTGGCTTTTATTTTCACTCCCAAGATTGTCAGAGATATACAAAGCAATTTATAACAAAAACAAATGTAGCAAAGAATTCTTATTAATCCTTGGACAGGGACACCATTAATTCCATGACTTGTTTGACATTGTCACTCCCTGCATTCAGTACTGTCTGTGTCTCCACTACATGGACCTCTCGTTCTTGGGATGGGACGGATGGACTGAGGGCTGATATAAACTCTGCTCCCCTCTTTGCTGTGGCCTGATCCTGATTTTAAAGAACGAAAAAGGCAAACAAAATGCAATAAATTGTGTTTTCTATTTTGTTTGATTATCAAGATTTGGCCTGGAATTACACGGATGGCATGGCCTTTGTTTCCCTGGGTTCAATTTCATAGAGCTGCTTAAGCAAAAACAAACTGCTTAATAATTTTCTGCTTAGCAGAAATGAGCTGGATACCAGTCAAAAGTGGTACACATGACATGGTAGCTTGGCTGGTAACCTTATTCTGATAAGCATATTATTTTGTGCTAAGCTACTTTTTGTGCTCCAGCAGCTCCATGAAATAAGGCCCTGATCATAGCCTTGGTGTACCATCAAAAGTTTCCCACAGACTCAAGATTTTCCAATGGAAGTAATTTTTGCAAAATGATTATCAAGACTCAGGCCTGGAATTACACAGAGGCCTCGGCCTCTGTGGCCCTGGTCTTGGCCTTGGTGCCCCTTCACAAGTTTCCCAAAGACTACAGACTTTCCAAAGGAAGTACCCGTAGTGTACCTTTTGCAAACTGAAAATGGCCTTGCCCTTTCAAAGACGAAATTCCATGCCTGAATGATATAAGCTGTGAATTAATGCCCTGATGCTGTTGTTGGAGGGCAACTATGTACATGTATTGATTTATCTTCTAATTAGCTGTTCCAACATGTCAGAACAGGTATTGTTTTCGTCGAGATTTTTATTATATTTCTTATACTTGTTTCCGCCTAAATCCCATAGCATTTGTACACGTTTTTTGTATACAGCTAATATCCTAGAGCGTAAATATGAAAGAGTTAGATCCTATATCAAATTGAAGCTTAGTACATGAACTTAACTCTAAATGTAATAAATGTTAACATTCTTAATTAATTAGCTACTTACAGCGAGGTGAATATTTAATTAGCCAACCTTGTAAGCACCATATCTAAAAAAAATATACCTCCGATCGTCAGACTTTTTTAAGTTTTAGACTTCTGTGATACTGTAGATGTGCTTTCCGGCCTAACATTACCCGTCACGTCATCATGACGTCATTTGTAGGCGTGTTTTCTTTGTGTGTACAAAGTATAAACATTTATGAAATGTTAGGTGGTTCAAAACACAATATTTTCAAAATAAGTTAATTGTTAGTTTCCTGATTTACATAAATTGTTTTGAAAAGTGAAATACTTTTTATAAGTGATGTTCCGAGCCCCAAAAATTAATCAAAGCACCGCTATAATTAGCCATAATTAATCGTTAATTAGTCCTGGCACCATGGCTACAACGCCGTACTTTTTTTAATAGACCCAGCAGTCCCCTTTCAGTGATATTGGTTCACACACTGTGTAATACCTATTAAGAATGGGACTTGCTCAGACTACCTTGTATTAGTTTTCAGATGTCTCAGATTAAAATTCTTAATTAATTAAACACGTGACAGCGGTGTGAATATTTAATTAGCTAAATTTGAGCTATCATATCTCAGGAAGTACACATCCGATTCTCAAACTTTTTTCAGTTATCGACTTGTCTTGTATTGTAGATGTTAGTTCTGGTCTAACATTACCCATCACGTCATAATGACGTCACTATTTGCGCGTTTCCATCTGTGTACAAACTGCATGGCGCTATAAGTGTAAATGTTTTGCTGGTCAAAAACACAATATTTTCAAAATAAATTAAATTGGAATAAGTTGCATATCATCGTGTTCCTTATCAAATTTGTCAGTATGAAAAACATATTTTTTTTATTGTGACATCATCAGGTGTCAAATTACGGTAATTCAAAGTTTATTACTCAAAAAAACATGTCTCCTGAACCACAAGTCATAAAATTGTAATGTTTGTCTTGTATGGTAGCCTTTAACAATTGCGAAATGTCACTAAGATGACCCCACTTTGACCTTTACTTCCGGTCCAAACAGGAAGTTTAAATATTGAAAACATCATATCTCCCGAACCACATGTCATAAAATCGTAATGTTTGTGTTGTATTGTAGCTTGCAACACTTGCGACAATTTATTCAAAAAACGATGACCTAATTTTGACCCTTACTTCCGGTCTAAACAGGAAGCTCAAAAATTGAGATAATCATATCTCCTGAACCACATGTCATAAGGTCGTAATGTTTGTGATTTCTTGTTATTGAAAAAAAAAAATTATCAATCAGAAAACCGGAACAGCTTTGTGTTTGTTCACAAACACCTAATGTCTAGTTAAAATTCCTGATTGTTCCTATTATGGGGCATTACCCTCAAGTTGGCAAAGCTAAAATTTAGGTCTATGATTATGAACTTCACAAATGAATTTATTATAGTTCACTGGATGGTAAAAATAGTTACAATTTATAGACTTTAGACCTCTTGACTAAACAAACTTATGACAGCATGGAACTTAATCACAGCATTTAGTTACCTGTTAAACTTAAGAACACATCCCCTAACAATGACACAACATATCAATAATATTTGTTGGGCTTCCTCTTATGGCTTGCACAAGATAGGAAAGATCAGACAATTCTTGAATCAGAACATAACGGAAAAATTAATACACGCCTTTGTAATGAGTCGGATTGATAACTGCAATGGTCTCTTGTATGGGTTACCCGACTCTCTTCTTGTTAAACTTCAACGGATTCAGAACTCTGCTGCAAGACTTGTTACTCGTACCCGTTCACATGAACCCATTTCCCCAGTTTTGTATAATTTACATTGGTTACCAGTTAAACAGAGAATAATTTTCAAACTCCTCGCAACGACATTCAAATGCAAACATGGTATAGCTCCTCAATACCTCAAAGAATTGATCCAAGACTATTGTCCTACTAGAAATCTTCGTTCTGGCTCGCAAAATCTCCTCACTCCTTTTCCAGCCACCACCAAAGCATATGGGCAAAGGGCCTTTCAGGTTGCATCTCCTGAACTCTGGAATTCACTCCCCAATAATATAAAAGAAAGCTCCTCTCTAGAACAGTTTAAGTCTTTTTTGAAGACATATCTTTTTGTGAAATAACTTATATTTTTCATTGTATGCATTTTGTGGTTCTTTCTGTAATTTTTGTATTCAACAGTCCTGGTTTTTCTCTCTTGGCTTTCTAAAAGCGCTTTGAGACTTCACTGTAATTTTGCGCTATATAAAAACTGTTTATTATTATTATTATTATTATTATACCCAGGCACTTTACCTGTTTATTTGCAATGAGAACCAGGGGCACATTCTTGAGCCTTTCATCAGCAAGAAGCTTGTGCAGTTCCTCTTTGGCTTCTGGCAAGCGGGCATCATCAACAGCATCAACAACAAATACTAAGACATCTGTTCCCTTGATGAAGTTCTCCCAGTAAAGGCGGACACTCTGTTGGCCACCAACTAGAAAAAAAGTACACAAAATAATGCTCTTTTTCTTCTGTTTTTTGTTTTGCTCTTGGGGGAGGAGAGAGGTGTACAGTACGGAAAAGTCTAAATATGAAGCTCCTGATGAACTACATGTAAAAAGGTGTCTGGTCACGCATGAACATTTTAGGCAAAATTTAGGTTTTTTCATCCAAAAAGGGTTTCAGGAAAGGGAATTCAAAGCCATGTATGGTAAGAGATGAAATATCACTCAATTCGTGTTTAAAACAATCTGTGAGTTGGGTGAAGGTAGACAGACTAACTTATAAGTGTTTTCTCTTTTTCACTCCCCACTATTTTCAAATTTGCAAAATTCGTGTTACCCTCAAATTTATGAACTGGGTGAAAAGCAAACAGACTTATTTTTTTTCATGTTTTCTCTTTTTCACTCCACAATGTTTTCAAATTTGCAAAAATCTTGTTACCCTAAAATCTGTGAATTGGGTGAAAAGCAGACAAGCTAACTCTTTTATGTTTTCTCTTTTTCAATCCTCGATAATTTTCCCCCCCAAAAATCGCCTCGCCCGTCAAAAATGAAATTCAAAGCCTTAGAAATGTAACAATAATTAAGAAAACATATTTTTATAATGATGTTTGACAACCATTGCTTACTCAGTGAACTGCTTCCTGAGTCCTGCTGAAAAAAAATCACAGGATAGTTGGGTGGGATTCGAACCCACGACCCCTTCATTCCAGACCACCAAGCCTGCAGAGTGACCAGTTTGGTTCAGGACTGAATTATTAGCAGTGGCCAATTTAATTGATATATAATTTAAAAAATCAAGAAAGAAACCAGACTTTACCTTCCCATATGTTGAGTGTAGCAGCCTTTGTCTGTACGCACATTACATTGAAACCTTCTGTGGGATCTGGAGGCCCTGAGCTCTCTGAATGTGTCAGGCAGCGTAGGAGACTACTCTTGCCCGAGTTGTCAAGACCCAAAACCAAGATGCGCTTCTCAGGTAGATCCTGATACATACATGCAATGCAAAGAACATTGGTGCATTTTAAATGGACATGTTAAAGAAAATAAGTATCTAGAGAAGAATTCTTACAAGAATAGATAGTTCCCAGTAGACGCCATCTTTACGGGCAAATCGCATTTTGGCTTGCAGGCGCGTCAAGCGCTCAAATTATTAACGCAGCCGCGTCATTCACTAACCAATCATGCAATGAGTTTTGTGAAATGTGCGCGTGCTGCACGCCGTTCTCACGCGTAACGCATGGCTAGGTGTTCCAAATTGCCCGTAAAGATCGCCGATTTACGTCATATTGCAACCTATCTATAGCTACAGATTCAGTGTGGTTGTACAAAAATGTGAAGGGAAAAGGGGAAATTGCAAATTGAAGCTATTGACTTTAAACTTGTTAACTATATTCATTCTTATAATTAAGTTGTAAAATGTATTCTGGCCTTAACCTTGGCGTATATAAATTGTTACTTCATTATAAATCTTGGGCAACTCATCTTAAGATGAATCAGAGTCAAGGTATTAGCCAGCAATGCGTCCAGGCTTCTTTTGGCTCCCTATTTTATTTTTGGATGACCTGAAAAAACCGATGTCGGTCACTTCGTACCCAAGTCACTTCGTACCCAAATTGTCGTACCCAAGTCACTTCGTACCCAAGTCATTTCGTACCCAAGTCATTTCGTACCCAAGTCACTTCGTACCTCAAATTATTGTCTGACTCTGACTGATGTTGCCGGCCTACGTTCATTATTCCTTTCATGTGGACATCGACACCGATTATATTTTCACGGTTATTAAAAACGACTTGCAGGAAGATCAGAATAAAAGTTCCTCACTAATCTTTGTAAAGTGTCCAGTTATTATTATTATTGCTGAAATGTTCTTCACTTTGACGCGATTTTCTCATGGGCTCTGTTTTTGACTGGTCCGACGGAGAATTACACGCATTGAGGGCGCATTTTACACAAGCGTTTCCTCCGTAAATTACTACGTTTGCTGTTTTAAAAACTCTCCTAAAAAAGGGAATGTTTTCTGATCAACAATTAAAAAACAAACGAATCCCTAACTTTGGTTTGAAAAAAAATTAAAAATAATTGTTTCAATGTTTCAACAACCGTACCCAATTCATACGCGCATGACGTGACTTGGGTACGAAGTGACTTGGGTACGAAGTGGCTTGGGTAAGAAGTGACTTGGGTACGAAGTGACTTGGGTACAAAGTGACCGACATTCTGAAAAACTGTTGGACGCCCTTGAAGAGGCCCTGTTTATTTGGCCAAGTAATTTTCTTCGTACAGATAAAAAAATATTTCGGTTTAACAAACAAAACAACCAGCACTTGTGCAATGTTACAGCATTGGCCACTGGGTACTTTTTTTGCCCACAGTGAAAAAAAATAAAAATCTGACAATTCTTTTCTTTATTGTTAATAGCCCTAGATGCTCTCCAGCCCTGTCCTTGCTGTGTGAGAATGATTGACACTCCTATTAAGATCCAATTACTCTTATCTTAATCCTCTGTTACACATTGTTTCAGTTTATAATACTTTTGCTTTACTCAAAAGCCAAGCCACCTGCTCTGTGTGTTTGTGGTTTATGACCTGGTTTTGTGAACCTTAGGTGTGGGTACATCAGAGAAAACGATGTAAAGTCTGCCCTTAATATTTGGCACCTAGTAGTAGTATGTAGTGTCAATAATGTAAATGAACGGGTGCCCTGACGTTGCGAGCATTGTCGTCGCGGTGTGTAGATCAGGTGGTCACATCCACTGATCATCACAAGTCACATCACCTGTCCGGACAAGGGCAGACTTGGCATCGTTTCTCCGAAGTAGGCTTGAAAATCATTGATTTGGAGCACAGAAAATGATCTTGAGTACAATTAAATGCCTGATGTCAGATGAAAGCCTGAAAATCGCTTATTCAGTAATACTGACTACTGAGTAAGCGATTTTCAGGCTATTTTTATTTTTTGGGGGGTAATTTCGGGGCATTTTTCGTGGCTGGGTGCTTTACAAATCATAGCAAATTGTCGTGTGTTGCGGATCTTACAATGGATTCCTGGGGCGCATGCGCTAGTACGACCTAAGATGTCAAAGTTAATGTCAGAACCGACAGCTGAGAATGAGACGAGTTGCCCCAAAAATTTGACACCTAATTTTTCAATCCAGTCAACAAGTCAAAATTTGACACAGTATTTTCAAATCCTGGCTAAAATCCTGCCTTCCATGAAGGGTAACCATTATCGAAACTAGACAAAATATTTGATACTCTGTACAGTCGGTAGTGTAAATGAAAAGAAAAAGTAAACCCATGCACTATTAATGGCATGCAGTCAAACTCATTTTGTTAACACCGAATTTGTCAGATAGGAGATTTAGGAGAACAGAAACACTCAAGTTTCAAATTCAAGAGATCAGTCCGCGCAAAGTGCAAATAATGCAACGTTGCAGTATTGTGCAACGTTGAGTATCAGAATCGCGCAACGTTGACGAATTGCACTACTCTAAAGTTTCACTATACTGCAACTCTTGCTTTCAAACGCAAAAAGGTAATCGAAAAAAGCTTTGTTGGAATAGTTAAAAATCATATAATAGTGTCGTACAGTTCCTTACCCAATTTTCTATCTGTGCAAATCAAAAAGTTATCTGTGCATTTTTGCGCAAATGGCTTTTGAAAATCATCACTCCACACTTACCGGTCAGAAAAACCGCGACGCCATTTTACTGTGTCAGATTATATCCTCGCCCAGTATTATTAATTTATGCAAGTTTAATAACAATTAAAATAAACAAATTAACAATGTTTAGAGTCATTAAAATATCATACTTATATTATTTATTATATTTGATTATTTTCTAATGTAAAAAATAAAATAAAATATATATTTTATTAAGTTATTATTTTTAATGTTTTGACGTGCCTTTCCATTCATAAACTTCGCCAAACATACACAGATGGCGGGAAACTTGAAATTGCCTATAAATTATAACTTGTTTAGTAACTTTGCTCCTTTCTTAAGTATTTTGGATATTGAATTTTGTATAGAAGAGTATTTCATATTAAAGCAGGGTACCTAAGTAAATGTATGACAAATTTGGTAAGATTAGGCCAAGCATGTCCAACGCCAAACGCAAAAAAAAATGTGAAAAATACATTGACAAGGGCAAGGCAGAACATCGTCGGCATAAGAAAACAGGGGCAAAAATCTTATCGTTGATGTAAGTTATTGAAATTTCCACATGTAGGATACTGTACTGTTAGTGTTATTATTAATCAGTTATATTTCCAATCCAACTTTAAATGTTTTAACTTTGTATTTTTATTGTTTCCCCCAAAAATAATACTGCCTACAATTACTGGCCCCAAGTCTGGGCGGAGTTGTAAAAGCCGACCTCGACGACAGACGGTGAGATGAGGGACATCACTGGCAAGACAATGGGTCGTGTGCCTATAATAACATAAGAAAATTGGAAACGTAATCTCTCTGGAGCCATTGCCAGTGGCTGGCAGGATTGCCAGGGCGGTGTGTTTTTTCCACTGGGAAGGTGATGCACGGCGGACAAGTTGGTGGCGGTGGACCCAAATTTTTCCACGTTGTGAGAGGGGGAGATGTGCAGGGTCTTTTAAGCCAACTTACTCTCAGTCCCATGGCAGTGACATAATTGATGTCAAACAGTAGATTGCGACCAAAATTTAATAAGTATAAAGGAAGACACAGTAAATTATTTTAGAAATAACCAATTAAAGTAATTTTTAAGTTGTGCAATCTTTCTTAAAGATCGCTACAAATTAAACCTCAGTAATATAATATAATTAATTTAATGTATTTAAATTGTGCAATCTTTATTAATTAGGGCTGCAAACTAATTATTGAGCAATTATTGAGCAATAATACTAACTTTACTAAAATCAACAGGAATATATATAATACTAACTTACAAGTCCTTTATATCAACATTCTAAACACGCATGGTGTCAAAATTGTATAATTAAAATTGTAACATTGTTATATTAACTGCTGTACCTTCCATTTGATGTGAAAGTCAAGTTTTATGTTCATTTTTAAAGTTAAATAAAATGTTGGTTTAGGAAATGTTGTTCACTTTTATACATTTAAATTTATATACAACTTAATTATTACCATAAATGAAACTTGATTTGATCAATAAGGCAAATTGACAAAAAGTTTTTCGTAATTTAGAACAATTTTGAGTAATTTTTTAAGTGACCTGTTTGTAATTTAAAATTTTTTTATTTTAAATTATTTCAATCACTGTCAGTAAATTTGTCTGAAATAACTTTACTTTAAACACAAGTTACTTTTTAATTAATATTTATTGCTCTTTCAATGTTGAAAACTAGAAAATGTACACTTTTGAAATCTGAAATCTGAAATTTTTGGCAATTTTTCTGAATTGGGTTTACTGAGTTGAGATGTTATGATAAAGAAAGAAATATTTGTGAAATAAAAATAAAGTATTTTCTTAATTAAACAATCTGTTTCAATTTATATGTTTAATAAAAATTAATGCAATACTACAAGCCATACGTCCACCAACAACTTAAAAATAACAATTATTAATAGGACTTTTATTTTTGAGCATCGCACAAATGGAAAATTCAAATGTGCCACGGGCATGCATATACAATAGTGAGAGAGCCCGACATTAGTAAGTTAAGGGGGAAAAAAACCAAATTTAACATAAATCGTCATTATATGATAATACATAGAAGACCAGAATAATGAGAAACCAAGAGTTAACAGAAATAATTGTATAAAGAAATTTATTACAATAACAAACTGAATACATAATATAATGTTCTAAGAAAAAATGTAGCTACAAAAATAAATAAGTAAACCTTTAAACACGACCCTATTCTCATGTGTATTATTAGCTCCGCCCTCAGACACCACCCCTCCTCCACCCCACCCTATCCACAATCAACCCAACTATCATAAAACAACAATAAAGATGTTTTATTATAACCTCATACCATAACCTGATCGTCAGTTACAATAATTCACCTTATTTTTCAACGTAATATCCATTATTCTACTTTTACACCGGAAGTTGCATTATTGTGAAACTGGTTGCACAATACTGCAACGTTGCATTATTTGCACTTTGCGCGGACTGAGATCCAAATTGATGAAAAAATCAATATTTTCATACCGTCTCTGCAACCTCCTGGATAGCCATGTCACCCCCTTGCAGCTCAGCAGACTTTCTCCTGTGCCTAAGGATTGCGTACACAACCCCGGTAATCACGGCTCCGGACCCAACGATAACCGTAGCCTTTTTCCACAAACACAAATCCCTGAACCAAGTTGCACCTTCCGCCATGTTACTTCGGTAACCGGGTCTAGTCTTGACCCGTCACATTGTTATTCTCATATTCATTACGTGTGCAGCATGAGGGATGATCCGAGACAAAAGAGACGAGCGCCCTCTATTCTCTAATGATGAAAAGAGAAAAGGTCCAAAAACCACATGCATTGTAGTACACAAGTATTTTTAAGTCCTTCATGGTATAAATAAAATTAATTACAACCCCGCCAAATCAATGTACATAAACAATATAGCAACGAAGTTAAATGGGCTATATGAAGGCGAAAATGCGATAAAGATAAAGCTGCACTGACTATTTTAATATATGACAAATTTGCTTTTTGATTGATTAATTGTTTGTTTGTTTGTTTGTTTGTTCATTCGTTTGTTTGTTTTGGGGGTTTGTTTGTTTGTTTTGTTTGGTTTTTGGGGGGCGTGTTTGTTGGGTTGTTTGCCTGTTTGTTTGTTTGTTTGTTAGGTCATCTTCCCAATAAGGGGACGCGATAAAACTTACACAAAGGGGCTGTAGGTATACTATATCAATAACTTGTGGTTCAGTAACTATATAGACAATATACCTTTTGCTTATCAATTATTAGTTCACAAGCTCATGATTTGTTTAGACAGCTTATTGTCCAACCATAGAGGTCCTTGCTCTATGGTCCAACATATCCCCGCATTCACATGCGGTTTCGTGAAGTAAATAAAACCCCAGAATTTTTACCATGGAGAAAGAAAGCACAAAACAATGCTTTTCACCGAATAAGATCCCGACGGTCATTTTTTTAATCTAATTAATAAATCAATCAATGTTTTTTCAGCACACACCTCGTGATCCACAAACCTCTGCCCAACATAGGTAGGATCAGAGGGTTTCAATGGGGCCACTCAGAGTAATCAATGTTTAAAAAACTCCATATATTTTTTTCGATTTGGTTAGGCCTAAATGAAGCAAATATTTCAGATCAATGTACAGGGGAGTTTTCAATGGCTTTTCCTGGCTTCCAGCATGCAACTCTGTATAGATGAAGAAATGTTTACCATCTCCCCACCTATCACTGCAGGGCCCGCTGTATAAAGCGCAGAATTTTATGGTAAGCAGTGATTGGGCCCGCGCCTGGTACGGTCGGCTATCGAAACAAGGTTGACCAATAACAATGGACGGCACAGATCACATACACGGCGAACGATCTGGAAGAGACAGGTGGGTATTTTCCATTAAAAAATTTTTTTTCTTCTACTTTTTTAGTTATAAACTGAATTAATTTCGGATTTCTTTTGATCCACCCACAATCCAAGAAAAGGATCTTTGATTATTCTGAACGGCCCCTAAACAGTTAGTTGTTCAGAACCAAATAGCGGAACTTAGAACCTTTTGTGTACTTAGAGTTCTACATAAAAGATGATGCCGCACCACTAAATACATTATTTTGTCAGAAGTTCCAGCGAAAAACCAAAATATAACGAATGTATCATCAAGTTAGTGATGATGATTGATTAGAGCGCGCGTCATGAAATGAATAAACATTATTTGAGATCACGTGACAAAATTGATAACAAGATGGCGGCGATTTAAATGAATAATATGGGAGCGTCAACCTTCTCAAAATATTTGCAACGTAATGATGGAATTTCATCTCATATCTTGAGGTGTAAACAATCGTGAGTATCCTTAAATTTTATGACCTGTTTTGGATAATGCTTAAACGTAAACATTTAAGACCTATAAGCTGTAAAATCGCTGTAAAACTCAACATCTAACTTACAAAAAGTGGGGGACAATGCTGCTGAACGTAGACATGACTCCTTTGTCTTTTCGATAGAAACAAAAATTGTTGTCATGCATCCATGTCAGGATCGAGAGTTTATTTGTGCTGTATGTCACCCTTTCACTCATTAGTTACCATCTTATCTTATTCTTATCTTTTTAAGGGTGTAAACAACATTGGTAAGATTGAAAATATAAATGTTCACAGATTTGCACATTGTCATTGGTGGAAAACTTCCCTTGACTTGAATTGAAATAGTTTTGTTTTAAATGCTAAACCTATAGTTTTTAAGAAATGAGTATAACAATTAGTCTTTATCACTGGTGATTTAGTGGGGGTTTTCACTGTTTTCTCATGACTCCAATTCCAAAGACCGATTTAGCTGAAAATTTCACAGGTTTGTATGGGTCTTCCTTCCTCCATGGTCACATCAAGTGTGGATACTGGTCTTTGACAATTACCAATGTTATTGTTGTACACACCCTTTAAAGGCTTATTTTGTGTGAATAGAAATTTAGTGAAAAAATAGTAAAGTTTTACTTTTTATTAGTTTAAGTTGTCAAGTTGTGGTAACAATTGAATCCATGAATCCCATCCATAAATTAAAATGCTTTGATCATGTCATTATCATCATATCAAATCATACATGATTACATAAATATTATGATGATTATTAATTAATCTACCACATCTTCTTTACTAATTACAAGTACAGGAAGTCCTGCAAAGGCAAATTTTTTATTAACAACCGTGCCACCAAGTTATAAAATTAGATGATCAAAGAATAAAATAAGCCAAAAATAAAATAAGTCAAAAATAGTGTAAAATGTTTTTATCAATTTAGCCTAAGGCCCTTAATTTTTTATTAATAAATGGCTAAGACTAAGACTAAGAGTAAAAGTGTTCAAAAATTCTGATTGGTTGAAATGTGATCAATTGGACGTGGTAGTGTTTAAGTTACCGCTCTTGCTCTTAAATCTCTGACAAAGACATGTATTTTGTTAACATTGAAAAAGAAAAAACAGGCAAAACTACCAGATGGGCTAGGGTAGGGGCAACAAAAGCAAATTAATCACTGTGATCCACAGACCTGCAGCCCCTCAACTAGTAGAAAGCATCTATATATTTTGTATTCAAAATATAAATAGCTGTTAGACACAGTTTTTTGGATAAAGGAAACTAAATCAAAATGTAGCAAAAAGGGAAACAAGAGTAACAACAAAATTAAAATGAATAGGCCTCAATAAAGAAATTAACAAATTAAGGCACCAGAGTTGTTTGCAGCAGTCATTGATATAATTCGCATTGATATAGTTATTATTATTATTGAAAGTCATGAAACTTTGTTACATCAGGACTGGATTCATGGGAAGTTGACTCTAAAACACAAGTCACAAGAAAACTCATGAATTATTCATAACCAACACATGATCAGGCTTCAGCAGGCTACCAGTTTATGTTCCAGTTTACTCTGCTATTTTTCATGATGCATGTGATGTACATGTACCTTGTTGTATGATCATAATGTACATGATGACTTAATTCTTTTTATTGCAATGACCAACCAGGCTATTATAAGTACACTGTATACTTTCCTTAGAATTGGGTATGGGAGATTTTATTTTTATTGTTGAATGTCATGGGAAAAGTCACAGCATTTTGTAGTTAAAGGTAGGGGGTCATAAGGTTTTTGTCAATGCAATGCTGATTTATAGGCCATTGTCAATCAAAATACACAATGTTTTTTTAAGGCGTGAAAGTTAATTCAGCTGAATACAGTGTCTACTTGTTTTAAAGCAAGCAGCAAAAAACTGTCAAAGAATGTAAAACCATCCACATTTCGTGAGGTGACACGGAATGTACCAACCGCATCGTCGGCTGCAACATTCACAGACGGACACCACAGAAATGTAAATCAAATTTGTTGACATACTTTTATTGCATTTCAGATGAAATTCTTTTGCAGGATGTTTACCACCAGTACCATCTTGTATGTATAACAAGTAAGCTTTCAGATAGAAATTACTTTTTTGTTCATGGTCATTAACAAAGTATCCAGGGTTCTGCCCACGGTGGTCGGTGCCGGAAAACCCGACCGGCACTCATGATTCCCCGACCGGCACTCGCAGAATTTTTTCTTTTTCCGACCACCACACATTTTCCCTTTTTTTTGCCCATTTCCTTCAAAATATTTTGAACAACTTGTAAAACAAATTATTTACCAGTAAACAGTTTTATTCAAAGTTTCGAGTAGCCTACTTCTTTGGTTTGAGTCTATTTTAATGATCCAGGATCGAGCATTCCTCCCGCCTGTACGATGTACAATCCAACGCACGAAACCCGCATTGATTTTGCAATGGTTTCCAGTCACGCTGATTATAGCTTTACGCTTGGAATAACATGATACCAGTTTCATCATGTTGCGAACCCTATTCTACAGCGTTTAATACAACGGAAATGAACTGCAGAGTAAGCACCATGCTATAGATGCTGTAAATTGTTTTCCCATGGCGGTAAAGGCATGCGCGCACTGAGGGCCTACATTCAAGGCACAGCTGCAGGGCGCACGTGTGTAACCACTCCGTGCACGATCGAAAGGAAATTGACTTGACTGTACTAGGGAGAAAAAAATTTCCGGCACTAAACAAATCCTGGGCAGAACCTTGAGTATCATACCCTTAAGGTTTCTGTGGGACCCTGAACTACAGGTGTACCACCACTCGTGACTCTGTTTCAAGAAATCCTATCTTTTGTACACAGTGAGCCATTTAAAATATAGTTACAGAGCTCATCAATATACATTTGTACATGTAGGAAATAAAATATAGGCTAACAAAAATACAAATATTCAATGGTTACAGCAATTCTACCCAACCATACAAATCACCCTTTCTCCCACTGATCCCCTCCTCTACTCTATTATTGACAAGTGTGCACATGTCTGTACTACATACGTATGTAAGTCATGTGAATACACCTAACTGATACATTAGGCCCCAGTTGTTAAAATTTACAAGATGGCCACAACAATTGGCAAGGTAGGCCAGGCTGGTCGGCCCTGTGTTTTGTGAGACACTGCTCAGTCAAGGTACACTTTTATGCATGTGAAAATTCCCTTTCCCTTTCAGAAATGAAATTTCCACATTGGAAAGATGAGCATAATGTTGTGTTGTCAAGTGCAGACCTTTTGCAATGCTTCTGCAGGCCTGATACTTCATGGAGACAACGTGTAGGCAATTACGTCCATGTCCCTCGGTCATTGTCTTGTGTGCTTTGAAGTATTCATACACTGTACATGTCGTACAGCGTGGAATGTACATGCTTCTCATGCAGTGTAAATCCTGATGTAAGGTACAAGTAGGCCCGCATCTTTAAAAGAAGGCCTGATAGTGCCTACATTGTACTATAGTTCTTGTAGGGGCACTTGAGGCATTTTTTTTCTTTATGAACATATTGTATGAACATATTAGGGCAATGACATGAAAGCAATTACCTCTGTTGCCTCCATGAAGTATCTGTTGCAACTACATGTAAGAAGAATGCAATAGTCTCTGTTGCTTCTAAGAAGAATACAATAGTCTCTATTGCTTATAAGAAGTAAACAATGACAAGAGGCATAGAGGCGATTATCTCTGTTGCCTCCATGCATTACTAGGTTGGCAGATGCCCTGACTAGGGGCATTTTTGCAGATGCTTGACTAGCAAGGGCCATTTTGGCAGATGCCCTGACCAGGGGCATTTTGGCAGATGCCCTGACCAGGGGCATTTTGGCAGATGCCCTGACCAGGGGCATAGAGGTGATTGCCCCTGTTGCCTCCATGAAGTATTCAATAACTAGGGGCATCTGAGGAGATTGCCTATAAAGTTTACAATTGCCTCTGTTGCCTCCATGAAGAAAGTATGCACTGACCTTGGGCATGGAGCCGAACTTGCTTCTGTTACCTCTATGAAGTATTAGGCCCAAGAAAGGCAGTCTCGAGTTTGGGGTACAAATCTACAAGACCGCAGGGCTTGTACTTGTAGCTCAAAATTTGTACCAGTCCATAATTTATTTTACAGGACCAGAATCTTAATGTTTTTTGAACAAGCACGAGAGGGTTTAGGCCAATCTCCTTTGAATTTATGGGTATAACTACAGTATATTTTGATAATCAACAGAATTTAAAGATATTTTAAGACTCAAAGTCTGCATTCAAGATTTCAAGCATCTTTCTTTCGTTTTTTGCTTTCTTTTTTAAAGATGCTAATACACTGTGAGGTAGATTTCTGGAGTCCTGAAAGTTATTCACAGGATTTTCACAAAACCAACCAACATGTGTGCATTGTGAGTAGGGTACAATTTACATTATGCAGATAGTTTATACTTTTCATTATTTATTCAGAAAACTAACTTTGGATTGTTGAAATCAATCATCACATGTTGGTCGTGAAAATATTATCAGGAAATTATGTTTATTTGTGGAGGATTAAATATTTTGGTTGTGCTTCATTGTACTGTATGTAATTTTCGTCCAGATGTTGCTCATTTGTACCTGACATGCCTGAACAGAAATTGTCATTGTGTTCGGGAATGTGTTCCTTTATAGACAGTGATGATGAATGATGCACATTAAGCGTGTACAATATGTGCATGCGTGCGTGTATGCTGTAGACAGTGTGTGCAATGCATACATGTACATTGTGTGCATGTATACGCGTAATACATTAGCCAGAATTCCCATTTGATTATAAATGTTCATCATAGTGATCTACAATTTGACACTGTTGCAGGGAAGCAGAGTCAGTTTAATACAGTATATACCATACCCCATCAATTAATTCCTCATCTCTATTCATTACGACCTCATCATTGAGATTTGATAAGAATATGATGTGCATACAGTACAGTGAATACTGAACATCAGACCCCTGCCTGACTGCTCCTCTCACTTTAAGTAGATGCACTATATTCATCCATGCATAGGTACATGTCATTATGGGTGATTCACAACGATTGTACTCCACACTGTATATAAAGCGTTGCAGCAGCGTAGACGTGTGTGTGTGTGAGGAGGATTTGCCTCAAGGTGCCCCTTAGCAGATTGGAGGAAGAAATTATCATTCAGAGTTTGGGTTGTTTGGTTTGATATGAAGGGAATCTCTGTTGCTCCACTTGTATGTAGTACACGTGTATTGTAGCAAGTCTTCAAATACAAAATAACCTGACAAAATTTGTATTTTCTTGTTGTACATTATTTTAGTTGTTCATATTGTGTTGTCACATTAATTCTTGAGATGTACATGTATCACGTGTAATACCAATCAGAAAAAGATAATGACCGGCGATCCAGTGTGGGGGAAAAAAAGAGCGTCTAATTTTGGTGATTGCAACTTCATACTGTAATAGCTCCAGCTCAATGCTATAAGGGCGTTAAATAAAATACGAGTACAATTTGAACAAATAATCAAAATCCACAAATAATAAAAATCAACAACGAATGTTTCTTTTTGCCAAACAAGTACTTTGGAAACCACTCTCTCCATTTACCAAGAACTCCAAAAAAAAATATGCAATAAAAGAAATTTTATAAATACCCACGGGATGCAAACTGCACTATCAGCGGTAGTCCTGAAGGGATGATACATAATTAATGTTGCTCTAAGGGGAGACCAAGGCTGATGGACAATTACTTCAGGGGTCATTCGATTGTCAACTTCTTTTAAGGTTATTTATAGAGTACTAATTTATAAGAACTGACCCCTCTCCTCATGCCAAAAGTGGTGCCAATAGACTGTGCAAGTCTCGCGGGCATTCGAACTTCCGGGACCATAGTGGTCCCAACCATATGGAGTTTTACGTGGGCGAGATTTTGTTTCGTCAATTATTTTAGTTTAACGTAGTTTATGACCTAGAAAATTATACATGTTGTTGGGAATGTAATACTAAGTGATAACAAAATATGAAAGTAAAACCAATTCAACAATATAACGAAGAAAACCCGAGAATTAAACTTGACCTCAGCTTCCGGTTATTGCAAAAAATTAAGAATTTTGTGCTCACCTCCGATCATAAAACTTATGTAAAAGCTTGTTTTGGATGCGCGATTATAATCGCCAGATGCTGTAATTGCAAAGCGAACCCTTTTCATTGCAGTCTATGGTGTTGAGGCGTCGGCATTCTTCTTTAAACTGCGATACGGGTCAATTTAAAACCCGTTTGACCTTCACGAATCTGCGTAAGGGGTTTCTAAAAAGTTAACATCAAAAAAGCATCCTTGTCCCAGAGTTTTAATTTGTTTTTAATAATAATTAACACACTTTGGCGATTTTTTTAAAAAGCTAAAACTAATTTCATAAAATTGTATTGATTTATTTTTGTTGTTCAGAATTTGTCATGAGATATAATTTAAAACAAAGATTTGATTTCAGAAATAAAAATGTTCTTCGTTTGACGTGTTTTCTCGTTTGGATACGCGCGAGACTTGCACAGTCTATAAGCATTTTTGTTTTTTATTTCAGTCAGTATTGATATGCATTTATTGAGCATAAATAATGTGATTCACGTCTCATACTTGTCTCATGTTCTTGTACTAAGTGCAAGGCAGTTTCCCTTTCTAGATCGATAGCAAGAGGACACTTTCTATGAGGGAAATTTCAATTTGTATTGGAACACTTATGTGGTATCAGGCCTGATTTTTGTATTAATTGTTTTCCTAAATTTCTTTGTTCTTCTGTTGTTTATACTAAAGAAATATTAACGTTTTAAAAACAAGTTCTAAAAGTTCAACACCATCGATGAGACATCAGTGTGAAACAGTGAAACTTTCTGGCAGCCGCTTTTAAAATGCAGGTGTTTTCTAGCAACCCTGCGCCCAGCACCCTTAAAAGGGAACCTAGTTAACATAGAAGTCCACAAATTCATTATGTAGACCTAGATAGAAACATGCCAACAGTTGATGTATGGTACAGCAATTGATAGCCTCTAGTGTGGATGTGATACATGCATGCAAGCTCAGAAATTTGTACACAAATTCATGTTAGTTTTTGGGGAGAATGATCATTCATTCATTCATGCATTCACATCAAGATAAAAGATTGATATAGAAATACACACTGGCTTATCATTAACCACAAATTGTACTTGGGGATGACTATTGTTTCTCACTGTTAAAGATAGATTTAAAGAACAAGTCTGACACAAAATTAGGGAGGCGTTTCAATTGTTGAACCGTTATTTTGTGGGGTTTTTAACTAAAAATCACATTTGGGGGTGGGGGAGGGGAGTTTCTGAGCTACTGCCCCCTCCCCTCTTGTCACACCAGTACAGCAGGGAAATTTCTCCATGATTTGAACCATACATTTACTGTGTGTATTAAATCCTGAATGTGCTGGACTCTCAATTCAGGATCCGCAGTTGACTTGATTCTGTTGACAAGAAATGTGCGGGTACTCAAACTACTACTGGTTCACATTTATATTGATTTACCATCATTATATTGCTCTCATCAAATCCACACAGCCATGTGTAATCAGGTAATCTAGCATTCATGTGTGTGGGCTTTGAATTTCACATTTGCCCTCAAGATTTACAAAATCTGGTCGTCTTTCTTCCTTGTTCTTCTTTAGATTGGCTTTTATAAATGAGACGTCGTACCCATCAGCTTTATACAGTGTGTGACATTTACGCAGCATGACTGTAGATGAGGATTGATCAAGATTGGCTGAAGTGAAGAGGTATCTACATTGGTGAGAGGACTACGTCCATCATGTCTACTAGCAGTGGATCATCTAGATCCAGCTCACGATCTGCTTCAGCTCACAAAAAAGAGGTACAATTTCACATATTACATGTAGAGCAAATTCTACTTAAATATGAAACACTGTTCTTCCATTTATAACTTTTAATAATTTTTCACTGAGGGCTTTTTCCAAACCTCGGTTTTGGCTCCGACTCCAGCTCCAGGCTGCTGTTTGATTGTTGAAGCGCCATTCATACATGTTCATGTAATTTACACTGACTGCTCTATAATTGATAATGGAGCCCAAGCCAGACCCTGGGGCCTAAGCCTTGGTTTGGAAAAGGCACTCAAATGAACTTTTGGTTTTTCTTTGATTTGACTGCACTAACAGACATTACATAGTACACTGACGGAAACTTTTTAATTATGATAATTGAGGAGAAGAGAGACATTGTATTCAGAAATTTCATTATAGATATAGATAGAGTCTTAATTACAGTAAAATTAATTAAATTTCATCCCGCCAAAGCTTTCTCTCCTGTGGTCAGGCTTCAACAAATTATTTCAAGTTTTAGAAATGCCTTTATTTTGTGTTCTTGTTGCACATAATTATGTCTGTGCAGTCCTGTTTTGCTGTGAATAGTGCTTGAATTTAGGGGGAATATCCACAGAAACGCAGGGCTTGTTACTCTAAATGTTTACTATACCAGAAATTAAATTGTTTTACAACAGAATCAAAATAAGAAAAAAAACTTTTACTTGTGAAATGTACAATAAACAAACTGCTTTTGTTTGAATAAGCACAAAGAGAAGATTTATTACATTTTTCTTATGGACAACAAGTAATGTAGGCTTCAATACTCAATAGAAAAATGTTAACAGACTCAAGGTCAACATTTGAACATATAAAAAAAATAAAGTTATGAAAAATATTAGACAGTGAAGTTTATATTATTCGATTGAAAAGCACACGACCATTGGACTTGTCCAGTTGTGAGTTTACTTGCCAATGGCTAAAATCACTGGCGTTGGGTTGGGCCTGTGATCCAGTCTTAATTTCAAGCCCTGCTCTAAAAGTCAGATTTAGTGTTACATTGTACTTGCTTACCTTGTAAATTGGGATCGTTGCATTGAGATAACTTTCAGTTCAGTTGAGCTTTTTACAAACAATTGTAAATGTACTTGAACTCATGTTCTGTGTTGTAATTTAAAAGAAATTATAAGACCAAATGTATGTGTGGGGCATGATTGGTGGCTTTGCTCACTTGATAACACCATGCATTTAAATTACTATCCGGTCGACAATTGTTTTGAAGAAATCAATTCGTTATCATTCCTATTGCATACATTGTGTACATGTACAGTATATAAGAAACATGACGCCTACACAAACATTGGGGTATACATGTTATACATTTGTGATAGATGTAGACATTTGTGTGTATTCATATTTTTGTTAGACACTTTATTGGTCATTATGTGAAAATTAAATTAATTAAGCCCGCGTCGTGTATTTGCATAATAGGCTATGTATACATGTACATGGACAATTTACAATGGTTTACGGATGATACACATGCACTAGTGTACATGCTATTGGCCCAAAACTATCACTGCAATAACAGTGCTGTACATGTCATGTTATGATTGATAATGTTTGTGCAGGTTGAGGGTACAGGTACAGTATGTATCATCAGCATGATCAATACATACTTAAATTAAAAACATCACATCCACTGCCACTCTAGTTTGTCATTGATTGATACAACATTTACTCGGTGTGTACTCTCTCCTTTGAAAGGCAGATTGCTTAAAAGCTACTGATTGATTGATAAACCTCAGTGTCTGAAGTATTCAGACTCGACCACTTTATAATAATGTTGAAGTCTGCATTTTGGCAGTCTACCTGTGCACCTGTGTTAGTTTGAAAGGTCCCTCATAATCATGGCCAAGCGAATTCATTATACACATATTTGTAGTGAAAGATTCGCCCAGATAGCACATAATAAATTCATGCAGAATGCAATAATGAATAATTGACACTACAGTGATTGACCTTCAACATGTACAATGTAATACCACATTGAAGCATATTGTGTAATATAACAGTGATACCAATTATTCATTACTTATTGATTAATTATATCTGATAGGAAACAATGTCTGGTTCACAGTTTTGTTATGGGAGTTGATATTTGCAACCTTACGCTGTATTCTGAACAAGTCTTGTGAAATGATAATTTATAGGTCTTCACAGTCACCACCCAATTTTAAAGAAATGTTCAACTGACTGTTAATTTGTAAAGAACAGTGTAAACATGTGTTCTTGTTGTTGTTTCCCTGTGAGAAAGGAAAAGGAACAAAGATATTAAAGTAACAAATGCATCATTAAACTATGAGGTACTCTTTTTGAAGTTCATTCGATCATGAATTCATTTATTCATTTCACAGCATAAAAACCATGTACATAATCAATTTTAAACTTCAAGAAATTGCATTAGACAATTAATACTTAAAATAAATGCAAAAAGACAAAAGAAAAAAACACAACAAAGACAGTGCCTCTTCAAGGATTGCAATTTAAGCAGACATATACATGATGCAGTTGCCCTCCAAGCATTCGATGCCAACATACCCCCTCAAAAATGGATCCTAGTTTCAGATCCTTTTTTCGTACATGTTTGTGGAGGGATGAGAGTCATAGACCCCCCCCCCCATACTATGTGTGCTATACAGTACAAAGAGATGGGTGTTAAAAATACATATTTCAATAATTATTTAAAATAATAGTGATAAGGCATATATAAAGCACCATACAAGGATCTTAGCGCTGATTCTTTGTAAGAATTCTTTCTAAGAAAGAAATTAAAGATCAGAGTATTTAGGGTATTCAGGTATTTGTGGACATTGCATTTATGCATGGGAAACTCCATCTACAGAACATGTAGAAAGCAGGGAAACATGATAACATGATAACATCCAGGGAGTGTACATGTATTTATTTTACTCCAGCTTCTCTGAGGAATTATCATCAGCAAAGTTGTTGCTCTTTCAAAACTTCATTTATAATTAAATACAATATAATTCTCTTTGTCAGTGTACACGGGGTTTTCCCTTAACTTTTACAGTGACTACATGTAGCCAGCAGGACCAGTTAGCTTGTCATTTCACCAGTCCCCTCGTTTTTTCACTTGTCCATAATTCCTATTAAATGACCAGCCAGACCATTGGGGAGAATTTTGACCGATTATAAAGAAAACGTGGTCTCTTGCTAAAGGTAATGGATACAGAGATTGGTTACTGCTTCTCTGTTAATTTTACATTATAACTATTTTCAATCTTATAGGACAGCTGGTATTCCTTGGTTCCTGAGCAGGTTGAATTGGTCTCGTCTCCATCACCGGTCAAGCGATCTGTTAGCAGTCGGTCATCTGCTGGCATGAGTAGTCGGTCATCCTCGCAGAGTTCCATCCAGTCCACTAGTAATGTCAGTTCCCCGTCCAAAAGAGTCAAGTCTAACAAACAAGGTAATGTAAAGTTGCTTCCATACAAGTTTTGCAAGTTGGTTGACTGTTTGATTTTCAAGAACATTTTTGAATGATAGAATAAAAAGATTAAAATGAGTCACATTTCTATGTTGAAACCATGCTGGATGCTGTAGTCTGGTGAATCACTGGACCAACTTTGCCATAGGGACTTGACTGGGATTACAAGATCTTAACGTCATTTTTGTATGGCAGATCAGTTAGTACAGCAGTTTGGTTATGATAACTTTAAAGCCATGCCACACTGGGCAATTTGAAGGCAACCAACTGCACTGAATGCACAAGGAGCACTTCAGCAGCACAAGAGACATTGTTCTAGCTGTAACTCACTACCCCAAATAAAATAATGAAAAAACTGAAATGTTAATTTCTATTATTGGATATTGCCTGGAACTGGTTGCCTGTAAATTGCCTTGAGTCACATAGCCTACACATTCCAAATTCCTTCCAATTGCCAGTGAAGGATTCAGAAGGACTGGAGTTGGTAGGCCCATACATTGTAACAAGTGCTTATCGCTGGGTCAGGCATTCCAATATCATCAAAGTTTTTTAAAAATTGTGTGTAATGACATATGAGAAGAGGATAATGAAGGATTTAGGCCACTCACTAGCCAAACTGCCTAGACTGTCAAGGATAATGTAGGATGGTTTAGATTGCTATAACATCCCTTGAATGTTTAATGTAAGAGTGCTGAAACAATGGGCAGTTTTGTACGGTGGAAATGTTGAATGATATTGACAAAACAAATGACAGGTTTAAAAGACGACTTAACCTATTATAGGGTAGTCTGCATACATGTGTTTTAGTTTTTGCGGTACATACGTTGATCTCTTTTCTTCTCTTGAACTTCTCTTATGTGTGATACGAGAATAACATCATTCAATTGGTCCTCTTTTATTGGGCCATTTGTCTTTTGCTGACGTTTTCTATATGTCTTGTATTTTCAGATGTAGATCCAATGGCAGCAATTGCTGCAGTCAATGCAGCTAATCAGAGCAAGACTTCAGTCCCGCAAGGAGAGGCATATGACCTCCCTGCAGTTGACTTCCAGGACAGCCGGGACTCTGGTCAATTTGAAGATCTCCAACTCACCTCGGCCATCAACACTAAGGAGGGGTACCCTTTCTCCACCGAGGAGGAAGGATCTGAGTTTCGATACAGCAGCAGTGAGACCGACATTCTGTTACCCCAGTCTGATGATGGGGGTGATACGCTGGATGGGACGGACCCCGGGGAGGATGCGGGGGAGGCGAGGAGGGATGCTCTCCAAGATGCCATTGCTGAGGTCTCGGCAGATTTTGTGAGTGGGAATCTGTCAGTGTCACTTTCACAACACACTCTGGAGACTACATCTCCTCATAAGGTAATAATAACGGTCTGTGAAGCTCATGAAGCTGAAGTTGCAATGTAATACGCGTCTTAAATGTGCAGAATTGATTTTCAGCACAGTTACACTTAACATATTTGAAAAGGCAAATGGTATTTTTCTATCGTATACATTCATTCATATAATATAAGGTTAAACTAGGTTATTGTCGATTGAAAAGCAGTTTTATTTGCTTATTTGAAAGTTTTTATGTAAATTGTTCATCTAATTTTTAAAGAACCTTTGAATAGAATAAAAGTGTCTTTTAAGAGTTATTTGAACTGCTTTATTTATTTGTTACAAGCCTGTAATTACACTAATGCCATGGCCTCTGTTGCCCTGGTCTTGGCCTCAGTGCCCCATTGAAATTTTCACATAGACTATAAGATTTTCCAATAAAATTGCCTTTTGCAAAATAAAAATTGCCTTGCCCTCTTGAAAGCAAAATTAAAGCTCTTTTGTTACCAGATCTTCCCTTGTTTGAAGAGCTCAACTTCAATACTTCCAAAATATCTTGATTAAATTCATCCATTTCTTTTTGATCTTCTTCTTGGTAGGAATCTCTGAAGTCAGAAGTGACACTTTCGGAGAGAGTGACTGAAACTGAAGAAGTACACTCTAGTCATCATGATAGTACTGGCAGTAACACTACAGGACCAGATTTATCACAACATTCCATTCCACAAGACCCAAACATTCCTGACCTTACTCAGTACTCCATTCCCAGCCAAAGTGCTCTTCAGTCACCTGAGCATCCCCTCGGGGAAAGTGTGTCTTTACCGGAACATTCCACGTACCAGGACTCCCCTTTGTCCACGGGAGTGCAAGGGAAGTCAGAAACAGCAATTGAGAGGGGTAAGAGGATGGTAGACCAATGGGATCAGGATCCTACGAGAAGTAGAGATAGCCCAACCAAAGCCAAACAGTCATTTCTGTCTCCAGCACCACAAGATCCAGGTCAGCTGTTACATGAGGAATCTATGTCCGACTATAAGGACATGACGAGTATAAACAGTGACTTTATTACTCTAACTGACAAGAAACCAAAGTACACCTCAACCCCCTATAATCCAGTCCAGGATGACCCAATAACCAAAATCGTCCTGCCATCTGAAAAGGTTGGTGGAAGCTCAAAACCAGTCGGAGCGAAGACAGGTTTTAAGAAGGCCTCATCTAGCCACTCAGTAGTCAGTCAGAGTAAAGCTTCACCATCTTTGACTGAAACCGATGGAACTTTGTCAGCAACAGGTACTTCTTCAAACAAAGGAGATAGCTCCAAAAGCACCACAGGTGTCTGGAGCGAGGATTCTATCAGCCCATCTCTTGTAGTGAAGACTTCCGGTTCTCTCAGAGGATCTCATGTACAGCTGCCTCTAGATCTGAACAATTTAGAACAAATTAATTTGACACCAGCAGTGCATACTAAACCAGGGTCTGCAACTAGTGTGCTTGCAACAGTTGAAGGTCCAGAGACTTTAACAATGAAGAACAAAGGAGGATCAGTCAAGAGAAGTCAATCTAGCAGTTCATCTGGAAGTTCATCTTCAAACAAATCTGAACTTACTAATTCAAGAACAATAAAGAAGCTGAAACAGACAAGTCCAGCAAAGAAACTTCCTGCAAAGACAGTCAGCAAAAAAACACAAAACTCAAATTCTCAAAAGACAAAGTCTACAAAGAAAGGGGAAAGTAGCACAGAGTCCTCTGATAGATCTGTAACAAACAGTTCAGCATCAGAAACATCCAGCACCAAGATTGCTAGATCCTACATCCAATATCCACATGATTTGCAAAGTGTAACTCCAGAAGAAATGCAACCCATCAGTGTTGAAACAAAGGCAGATTCACCAAGTCATTTTATTGTCAAAGAAATGAACACAGAGCTGAGTCGGGACTCACAGGATTTAAGAGATGTGTATATGCCTCAATCCAAGACCATTGAAGGGAAACAAGAAAGAACTGTTACTCTAAAATCCACACAGGAGGAGCTAGGCCATGTTGTCTCACTCAGCAGTCTTGATACTGTTCAGAGTCAAGACTCTCTATCAAGGAGAGTGGCTCTGCTACTTTCAGCAACAACACTGCCTGGAGAGCATCACATTTTGAAAAGGACTCCATCTGAGGATAGTGGGAGCTTCACAAGTGAGGCTGGCTCTCCGGATAGTATTGAGAATATTCTTGGCTCCAGTTCCAGCCACAGATCAAGAAAAGAAAGTAATCTTGGAAGCCGAACCCCTGATTCAGCGAGGACTGGTTCATCTGAGAGTGTTGGTGCTGACTCTCTTGCTGACAAGGTAGAGCAGATTTTAAATGAGCCACAAACCCTGCCAAGTGTATCAGGGCAGTCGATGCATCCAAGAATCCCACAGGCCCCTTCCCCAACCATCTCAGATGCAAGCACCTCCAGTTCTGTAAGAGCAATAATTGAGAGAGTTTTGCATCCAGCAAATGTTGGAGAACCAATTCAACTTCCAGCAAGGGGTTACATCCAAAGTCCATCTGGTGTGTCTCTTACTACTTGGGATGCATACACTGACCAGCAAACGGCATCACTCTCTAAGAGTATGACAATTCCTTTGCCATCATCAGACAGTCGGGACAGGAGTGAAACTACTCCTCAGCCCACAATGCAAGTTGAGTATGATCAACTTGGCAGCGCCTCCAGCAGGCAGCCACTGGCTGGTATTAGAGATGGATCTAGTTACATATCTTCAGATGCCCTGTCACGCAGAGTCCAGCAGCTGTTAGAAAACACAGCCTATGTGGAGAATCCATCTGCTGGTGCAGATGTGGCCAGGACACCGTTCATTGGAGACCCTGCAGACCTACTGCAAAGAAATTATAATAACAGTGGTTCAGATACTTCCTCCGTAAGCCCTACTTCATTACACAACTACCAACACCAGAGAGTAGAACTTGACGGAACGAATTCCTTAACTTCGCAAAGATCTGTTGGGCTTTGGCAAGCTGAACTGAGCAATGGGACCTCTCCAAGAGATCCTTATGGAGAGAGCATAGAGAGTATGGACTCACTGGCGAGTAGAGTGCGCGCAATCCTAGCAAAAAATCCACCACAGGAGCATGTCCTAAGGATCTTGCAAGAAGCTGCTGTGTTGGATGCTGAGCTGAGACTGGCAGAGATGCAGAGTCAAGAGCAGAATTCAACTAGTCTTGCAACCTCTCACATGAGTTCAGAAGAAGCAAGGAAGCCTTCCCCGATGTCTCAATATGCAGAACCACAAGAGGGACACCCCTTTGGGGCTTTAAGCTATGCACAACAATTATTGGCATCTCAACTACAAAGAGTTTCAGACAGAACTTTTGATCACAGCGTTGATTATTATAAACGACCTCAACCAAGTGTACAGCATACAGAAACAGGTCACCATGTAAATCACCTGGGACAACCATCAACAGAGGCTTGGACAAGAGATGCAAATACAGTTCCATCACAGCAGCTGGTGTATGGTCTCTTACCCGATCAGGCCAAGGAGCCTTACTATCTCCATCAAGAAGAAGGACATCAGCAGTTCTCCAAGGAAAGGCAAGCTTATGAGGAAGAGGATGAAGAGGAGTTTCCATCTGAGGATATGGGGATGCATCGATCACATTCTTCACCAGAAATAGACCTTACAAAGTTTCGAAGCAAGTCTTACACCAGGCAAATCTCAGAACGATCGCAGTTCACCGGGTCTTTGGAAAGGGCCAGCCGAAGAAGGAGCAGGGAGGCAAAAGAAAAGGCAATGATGACCAAACGAGAACTTCGGCCTAGTCCCCTTGTTACCCAAACTAGTGGCAGCAGTCGGATACCAATAACTGCAAGGAAGTACCAGCGCTCGACATCCAGAGAAAGTGATCCATCAAGGAGTCCTGAAAAGTCTCCTGTGCAGAAGTCCCCTCAGGAGTTCAGGCATCAGAATGGTCAATCTATGGCATCCCCCAAGCATGACAGAAGCAGAGGAAGCGAAAGGTCTTCTAGGAGCTTCATAAGGCCATACAAACCACCAGGAAGCAGTGAAGTAATTTACACTTACCCTGTAAATCAGGATGGTTCGCTAACACCAAGTAGCAAAACCACACTAGAGAGCAGTCATATTGGTAAGAAAAGTGTCGTGATTATCATTAAAAAGTGGGTAAGATTTTATAAAGTTGAATTGAATTGAAAAAACCCCCCAAAAAACACAAAAACCCACCAACATTAGGAGCTCAGCTAGTAGAAGCCTGGCATATTAATCCAGAGGTAGCAGATTTAAATCTAGCCACAGTAAATTTTTCTTTTTTCAACCCAAAATTTTATTAAATATTGGTAACAAAACTATTGAACAATTTTTCAGGTAAATGATTGTGATCAGATGAAGAAACCCAAAACCATACAAATTGTCATAAAATTCGTAACTGTTTTATATATGTTTGCTCAGGTTCTGATGATGCTCTACCTCCATCATTCCCAACCAGTGCATACGGTACGAGGGACAGCCCAAAGCACATACGCTCACTTGAGCTTCCTGTTGTAGATGCTGAGTTCAGACTCCATGACCAGCCCCAAGACAACAAGCAGTCACCAGCAAAAAGCCCTCGCTCACCCAGGTCCAAGATCCCAATGTCAAAACCTGATCTGAGGAATGAAGACAGACCGGCACGGTCCTACATCGACTACCCTAGTGATCTGAAGAGTGTCAGTCCAGAGAGAGCCTTCTCTGGGGTACAAAGCCCAAAGGCCATTCCACGTCCTGAGGCATTTGATGATTATCACCGGGAAAGGAAACACATATCAACAGAGTTTTCTCAAGACCAGGATGTTCCCGCCAAGTCCAAGAGAGTTCCTAGAAGTCAAGACAAGGAAACCAGTCCTGAATCCCGAAGATATGGTACGTACTACGACACCACTTCAATGAAACAACGATATGGTTTTAAGGTCCAAAATGAAGTCAGTAAAAAGTCCCCAACCAGCAAGATACCTGTTAGAGGAACAGAAGTCTCGCCAGAAGCTGCTTTAATGTCTCATGAAATGGAACATGACGAGTTGGAGAGAGTAGACACCACTAGAAGACCACAACACAGCATGGAGAACCAAAGAAAGGATGACTATTCACCAGCGCGTCTTCCCAGGCTGCCAACTGAGCAAGAGGTGCCTCCAGAGAGAAGCCAATACTCTGCTAGACCTGGAGGTTTGAAACAAGGAGGAAAGATCCAATACGGGGTCCAGATGACTAACTTACCAGGCAGTTACAGTAGGCAAGTGCTGCAAGAGGTCCTTCAAGTAAGTTGTTTAGAAAGTTTTGCATTAAGTTTTCAATTTAAATTATGAACTGTTGTGTCAATTCAACAATTTTGTATCTCGCCTATATGCTTTGTGTGTACATTTGTGATATTTCAGATGTTATCGGACGTTTTGTCACTTTCAAACTTGCTTGTATTGTAAGTGTTATTTTAGGAGAAACAACATTGTAGAACGGATATGGTCACTTTAATATAGTGAGTCAGTTATCTGAAAACGTTTCTTTTTAATGCCACCGGAAAAACTCTGGCCTTATTATCAGGCTTGGAAATAAGTTTTTAAAACCGATTTTAAGACCTCATTCTCGAATAAATATCTTTTGACAGAAAATTATATAAATATTGTTTTCCTCTTTCTAACTTTAAAGAAGCTGACTTGCAGCAGGTAAGTATTTTTTACCAAAAATATATATATATTTTTTCTCCTTTTCATTCAGGATGAGTCGGACCTCCATGATAGGGATGCTAGGACTGAGATGTGGGATGAATATCAACAGTACAAGACAAGAGAGAGGGATGAGAGCCAGTCTAGTCTAGACTCTGAGAGGATCCAACGGATGGCCAGCTTGATGACAGACCCTGCAAGACATACTGTGGCAAACTGGGTCAAAGGTCAGTTGATTAACAGATTTTGTGGGGGGGGGGGGGGTGGGGAATACAACATTTCTGACAACAAGAATCCAAAACCATTTTAGAAATTATTGAAAGCTCACCTTGTTGGAGGTGGTACTAGTAACAATCGTCTTTGAGTGTCGTGGCCAAGCAGTCGACAGTGTGGGATCCGGTCCCGGTCCATGCACTTGTGTCCTTTAGAAAGACACTTGGCTGTAAGATGTAAAGCTGCAGAATCTGTGTGTTGTGAAACCCAGTATGTACATACATCGTTAAGAGATTGGGTTTACCTTGGTGTTTCTGGCATGGTTGGCTGCAGATTGTGCCACATCACCTTGTAATTACAAGGTGATATATTCAAATGGTCTCATAATTCCAATGTAACTCTGCACACCTTTCATTAAAATATTAAGTGGTTTGAGACGCCCAAAGACAAAGTGCTATAGAACTGATATTATTAATATTGGAAGAGATCTTCTTGGCCTTAGCAATGAGAGTCAGTCGAGGGAAATTGAACCCTCTTCTGGTCATAGATGCCAGTCCATAGTACATGCGTTTTATGACACACCTCTGTCCAAAATTCTTATGTGTAAATTCTTTAAAAGTTCCAACATCTTCTTCAATTTACAGTGGTCATACAATTTTTCAATTTCAACTTGCTATTGATCCACATGCCTACACTCGCTATGGCCAACATGCTTTAACTGGTAGCTGGTGATAAGTGATGTATAAATGCCATCGTTATTATCATTACACCCATCATGACATTGGTCTATCACATGTCAGTGTACATTAAAAGACTGAAATGAAAGAAACAAAGGAGACTAATGAGTTAGCTGACTATAGTTTGTGTTGTAATCTTTCAATCATACATCAGAATGACTTGAAGATTACAAGCACTGCCAACTAACCATGTTCCATGTGGTCTCCAGGGTGTTTCACAACCACAACCGCTGTTTCATGCCGGTTCTGAGTTAAAGTGTTATTGTTAGTAGGGAACATGGCATGAAACAGTTAAGATATGAGGAACTAGATAAAACCCCAAACATTGTTGGGGTGGGCTAATTTTCTGTGACCTCTACATTATTATTATTTACAGACGAGACGGACAGTGGCGATACCTCATCAAGTGAGACTCCCAGAGAGAGGAAGAGATGGGATAAGGATCGACCCTATACCCCAAGGAGGCACCCACTGAAAGATGAAAGAAGCATTGAACCTCCAGCAGACAGAGCATACAGGTAAATCAATTATCATCTTTGCCTCTGCTGAATGAATGATATGCCTGGTGTTGACAAACCACAACAGTTGGGTTTTTAAGAGCCAACTGATTTCTCATGCTTTTTCTATTACAAGGTCGTATCCAAATTGGCGGCTAGGGCTGTGGCTACAACTGTTGCTAAGGATGTCCTATACTTGAATGTATGATGACACGGAAATCCAACGGTAGCCGTAGCCACCAATTTGGACATGATCTAACACACCCCATGCATGTTTTGTCAAAAGGTCAACAGGACCCTCACTGAGAGAAAAAAAACCAAACTGTTATTGGCTGAGAGTTGTGTAGTTTGTCCTCAGTGATGGCAGACTATGCAAGGGGGTCTATTCGTAGAAACACGAAGACTGTGAAAAACCCTGAAGCAAAACTGAGACATTTAATACGAAGCATCATTAGGTGCATTAAGTGCTAAAAAAACTTTTTTAAGGTAGCTATCTAAAGTTTATACAAAACAATTGCCAGTGATTTTTGTCCACCACCTTTCAGAAAAGAGATAAATTACTTTGTGGTCAAACCCTGGTGTAAGATTCATAACATGAATTTCTTTCCTTTGATCTTTAAACTGATTTTAGTCCTGATGAAGTCCGACCCTCAACTCAAGTACAGACCAGCGCAGACAGACCTCCAACCCTAATTCCCAAGGCAGTGAGGAGACCTGTCACTATGGAGAGAAGACCCCAAGTAGATCCGAGCGTAATTGCAAGAAGAGCTCCACAAGAACCACTCCAACAAGGAGAGTCATCGGAGGAACTCAGCATTCAGTCCTTCATCTCAGACTTGAGTCTTGAGTCTGATCAACTCTACAATCTCCTCGGGGAGCAAGGCGTGAGGAAACTTGGCTCCAAGCTAGCAAAGTTACAGCGTAAAATCGATCGGCAAAGGGAACACCACAGGCGACGATTGAAAGGACATGGGAATGAACTAGCTACAAAGGATGAGCAGAAACAGAAGGGTGCACCTGTCATGGCAAGCACACCTGCCTCATCAACAGGAGAGAATGTTGATGAGGATAGAAAGACTCTAAGACCATCTGCACCTCCTGCATCTGTCTTGAGTCCTGTCTTAGAGACAAGTCAAGATATAGAGTCATCACCTGGAACCTCAGAGAGCACTTTAACAGATCAGAGACATCAATACCCCAAAAGAAGTATGTCAAGTCACAGGCATAATGATGACTTTTACGTCACCTACAGTAGTAGTGACGTACAGAGTGATACTATGTCAGAAGCCAGTGTTCCATGTACGTGCAAACCAACAAGATTCAAACGATCACGCTCCTTACATGATATCCGTGGTGTTGAAGAGCCACACCAACCTCAAGACAGAGGGAGAGAAGAAGTCAAGGAGAGAAGACAGAGGAGAGAAGAGGATAACATCAAGATGAGATCAATGAACAATAGAGAGTCTCGACTGCCGACCAGGATACCTGCTGGAACGATGACTCCTACTGTCAAAAGCACTCAGCTTCCTCAGAAAAAGGTTAGTCAATCTCAATGTCAGAAACAAATGTCTATTGACCGCTTCACCTAGGCCCAATGGCATGGCTCTGCTTACCATAAGCAAATAATCGGCGCTTATGGAAGCAGGTCCGTGCTAACGTCAAGTGTATTTCACAGGGATTTTTTCCTTGTGTGTGTGCGTGCGTACTCCACACTACTAGAAATATGGCGCTTGCCCTGTAAGCTCGCCCTGTAATTCACTGTAATTGCGTCATTTTGGGAGTAACATTTTCTTTGTGTTACTGTATGTGCAACTTGACTTCCAAAATGGCAGACAATGGGTAGACAGTAGCTGCATGTGACTTCAGTGTAATGGGTCAATAGAGGCAGGTTTTCCCCTACACGAGGAAGAATAGAGACAACTTGTCTGAACCGAGAAAAAGACCAACATTGTTCATTAAAATCCCTTGAAAAACTTCATGGGAAAAGACATGCTTAGCCAAGTTAGGTTACCGTCCTAAATGTTATGTCATGTAAACTGCTGTACAAAGTTGGTTATGGCAGGCAACTTACCTCTTTTGTTTTGCAGTTACAAACAATATAAGCACTATTGTTTTGGAAACTTTATAAACATAAATTTATCGGCTCAGTGCAATATGGTCCATAAAGACAATTACATGTGTGTAATAACCAAAAAAGGCCTTAAATGTTAAATGCATACAGATCAGTTAAAAAACTAAACAGCCACAAACAAAATCTATGTTTAGTTTTGCCGCAAAGTTACTTTTGGAAAGACATGCATGTATTAACTCAATATACAATGAATTCTAAAATACAGGTATTTGCAAAACCAAATTGTAATTGTGTTTCTGAGCTGGTGATTAGACATTGACTACAAACTCATTTCTCTATTCTCATGACCTATATGTCTTGTTACAATGGCAGGGAACTGCTTTCACTGTTGAGTTTGGCACTCAGACAACCCCAGGTCTCAAAACAAAAGGAGGAGAGAAGACATCGAAGCAACATGGAGAAGCAGAGGGGAAAGAGAGCATCTTCAGACAGCCAAGGTCCAGCTCAGAACCCAGCAAGGGACGAAGAAAGATACCACAGTCAGTACAAACTCACTTATAATTATTCTGGTATTTTGGAAGATCTGCTCACATACAGAGCACCCTCTACCCTCTGTTCAAAAACTAGATGTCATCAGTGTCATTTCTGTTTCCCTTTCAGACCTGTCAGGGAAGCCCCAGTATCATCAGCTGTTGCCTGGTTCCAGCCAGTCAGCAAGAAGATGCCATGGCAACAGACTGAACCCAAACCACAACGCCAACCACTCAGGGACAGGCAGTCAGTTGCAGGTCAAGTGTCACAGGGCAAACCCAGCCTACAGGTCAGCAACGTTGTGTTATAGAATACGATTCTGCATCCAAAATATTATATCAATTTTTGTAACTCTGTAATTTGAAGACATAGTTGGAACACAACTGTATTTGTTATAGAATCAAAATTGAGTCTGAATTGGTAGCTGCGGCTACAGCTGTGGCTGTTGTTAAGGGTGTTGCTATGGGCATCCTATGCTTCAATGCATGTTAACCTATTGACCAAGCCATAGCCGCTACTCTTACATATAAACAACCAACATGTTCAGCTTATTGCAGGGCTGTTTAAATGGAGAGTTGAAGGGGATTCAGAGTGAAGTGAAGTTGAAGGGAACAATTCTCAGTATAAGTTCTTCAAATTTTGTAGCCTGTCACGGCTGAGCAGTCTAGTGCACTGGACTCAAGTTTTGGTGGTTAAGGTTTTAAGTCATTGTGGGTTCGAATCCCAGTCATGACACTTGTGTCCTTGAGCAAGATGCTTTACTATTATTGCTTCTCTTCAACCAGGGGTTTAAATGAGTACCTGAGAGGGTAAAGGTTGATATTGTGTTTGAAAAAGCCTTCTGAGCACCACGGCAGCTCAGGGCTGTGTACTCCCCAGGGAGCTGAGAAAGATTACAGGAATGTTATCGTCCCAATGACCAGGGCACTAATGTAAAGGGCATTGATACACTTCTGTAAAATGTGCTATATAAGAACTAGTTGTTATTATTATTAATCTCTAAATCATTACTACTTTTCTGGAATGTAACTAGGAAGCCTTTGAGAGGAACCAGGCGATGTTTATCTCTCGTTCCCGTGAGAGGCAGAAGAAGATCAAGCTTGCTGCCGAGGAGCGTGAGATGCAGAAACATTTTGATGAGGAGAGATTTAAGTTATTTCAGGATAACCGCAGTAAGAAGGTCAACCCTCAGGCCCATCCCTATAGTGGTGAGTAACCTGCTGGAGGTGCTCTGTCTGATTGCACTTGACTCAAGTCAAGCACTTGACTCAATTTCCTCAATTTCATAGAGCTGCTTAAGCAAAATAAAATAAGCTAAACACAACAACAATATGCCTACTAGAATGAGGTTACCAGCCAAAATACCATGTCACGTGTACTGTCTGTGACTGGTATCCTGCTCGTTACTGCTGAGCAGAAAAGTGTTGGGCATATTTTCTGCTTAAGCAGCACAATGAAATAGGGCCCTGATTGCCAAGTCATTGAGTTGTGGGTTCAAATCCCAGTTATGACACTTATGTTCTTGAGCAAGACGCTGCGCTATAATTGCTTCTCTTCACCCAGGGGTAAATGGGTACCTGTGAGGGCAGTGAGGACTACTGTGCTTGGCAGCACAGGCTGTATACTCTACAGGGAGCTGGGATGGTTTAAGGAATGAAATAAATGGCCTAATGACCAAGTTCATGCGCCATGAGCATCACAATTTGAAGATACTGTCTATGTATAAATGTCTATTTTCATTATTAATTTTTAAAAGCTACAAAGCAAACATACTTCCAGGGTGGTACATCATTGTTTTTCAGAGATGTACATACTTTCCAGTCCTCTGGTTTCAAGAAAACAAATATTGTAACAAAAATAATTGACTATCTAATAGAAAAACAACTTCTAACGATAACAATCGCTGTTATTTCTTCTGTGTGATATTAAATCAATATTTTTGCAAATTCTGAGGTTGATTTGAACTGGTACAATTATAACATAAAGTTAGGTTTGAGTAAATTTTAGTTTAAAATAGTTTTTAAAAATTCCCAACAATCGCCAACACTACCATCAAATTTATTACACTATTTTTTACACACAAGCCCACGCCAGCCTTTGGAGCTGGAAGAATTTGAAAGCCTGAGCAAATGATGTTTTTAGTTTTCCAACACCATAATGTGAGCATTTGTTACCTAAAGTTGCACTGTTCTTTGTGGGGTAGTGAGATGATTTTCACATTTTCATTGAGTGACAAGTGATAACTTGTTACAATTCACCTCAACTATAAATGTGTTTTTATATTGTTTTTCTTATTTCTGCTTTTAGATCAACATCATAAGCCAAAGAAGAGATTAATGTCCAGGAAAGAGATGAGGCAGCACACAGAGAAGTGAGTTAACCTTAACCTCATCTTATACTTCTTACGTCCCCCTCCCTCAGGTGTTCTGTCCTGAAGGCTTTGAAAGTCAGAAAGAATACTTGCGTATTTGATTACTCAAGTCACGAACAGTTGATTTTTTGAGAAGATTGATAATATGCATTATTATTATTATTATTTATTCGACCAAAACAAACAACAAACCAAAGTTACAATAGCACAAGAAAGAACATTAACGGAAAAACAGTTATAAAAAAAGCAAGTAATAAGGAAAATAAATACAAAATTAGAAAAATTTAATTTAATTAATAAATAAAATTAAATAAATAAGTAAGAAAATAAAAGCAAAAACTAAAAATATATGAGGGCGACTGAGGGCAGAGCATGCAGGAGGGGAACAAAACCAAATGGGAAGGACAACCAGAAGGGATAAAAACAAGGACAAATCATGCGGGTCAGGGGAAACAAAAGTAAACTAAATTACTGTTGCTCGGAAGCATGCTGCCCCACGCATGACCAACAAACACAATGAACACAGAAAAAACAATAGGGAGAAACCAAACAGGGGCTCGTTCACAAACTGCATGCAACCAAATTGAACATCTAATGCACTGTGTGATTTAAACAATGATCCTTAAGGAGGCGGAGGCATGATCTCATGTTAAGCATGATTGCTTTTGCAATGAATTGTCAATGACAATGAAACAACAATTACAGACAACAAATTGACAATTGATTTTGCATTGGTAGAAAAGAAATGAGCCAATGACAATGAATTAACAATGACAATGAGTTGATAATGACAATGAGTTGATAATGACAATGACAAATTTTATTTCCCTCTACGGCCCAAGAACTAGAACATAAACTTTTAGAAATACTTGTATACCAAAAGTACAGTAACAATTTTCTACCAATGCAAAATCAATTGTCAATGTAGCGTGTCATGGCCGAGTGGTTTAGATCATCGGATTCAAGTTCTGGTGGTTTAGTCATCGGGGTGTGGGTTCGAGTCCCGGTCGTGACGCTTGTGTCCTTGAGCAAGACACTTCGCTATAATTGCTTCTCTTCACCCAGGGGTATAAATGGGTACCTGCGAGGGTAGAGGTTGATATTGTGTTTGAAAAAGCCTTCTGAGCGCCACCACGGCAGCCCGGGCTGTATACTCCCCAGGGAGCTGAGACAGATTAAAGGAATGTTATTGGCCCAATGACCAGGGCACTAATGTAAAGCGCATTGAGACGTTATTGTGTAATGCGCTATATAAGAACTGGTTATTATTATTATTATTATTATTATTATTATTATAATTAGGAGAAATGTTGTTTGTATGTATTTGCAGGGTGTACAACAAGTTACCAGAGGTTGTTCAAAGAGAAAAAGAACGTAAACGACAAGCAGCGTATGAAACCAATAGAGTCAAAGCACTACTATATAGAAAGGTAAGGCACTTCGGGTTGTATTCCGAAAACATTTTCCTTTCAAACCCGTAGTGTTATTTTCAGAACTTTTTTGGAGTATCTTGACTATAAATTGTTTTCCTTTACAAATATTGTTGCCACAATCGAACCCTGACTTTACAAAGGAAAGACAACAAAGGTTACCATAATAAGTTCCGGGATTTAATGCTGGGGTTTTTGTTGTTGAGAAAATATAAGCAGGCATTCACCGTGATTCGCAGAACCTCGACCGTAATCCAGGGCAGATAATCTGCCATGCTAAGCTGGAATCTCGGAACACTCGGACTTACCTCCCATTGAGACTAATACAATTATAAATTGAGAGATATGAAGAGAATTCCATGCAATGGAAACTGCACAGTCATCTGTACTCCTGGTAGTGCGAAGTGATAACCAAATTGGCCTCCGAGAGGACACCATGTTTAGAACTTTAGAAATGTAAGGTGGGAACTTGTTGGTTATGGTTTTGGACATGTTGAGTGCTGTCTTGAAGACGATCCATTTGTTGATAGGGAGCCAGTGAAGTTCAGAAAGTAAAGGTGTTTCATGAGAGTGGTTTGGCCTGTGGTGAATCAGGTGGATGGCTTTGTTTTGTCACATGGAAACAAGTACAGCATCAGACCAACAAAATCATCCCACAGAAAAGCATTTCCTTTTTTTTCCCGATTTGGTAATAAATTTGCCATGCAAAATTCATTAGTCTTTGTGGAGTTGACCAATAAGAATGTAGAACTTCATAAATCTCTTTTGGCTGTATGATGTGCTATGGGTCTGCTTCTGTGTTTAGCATCGGTTCAATTCAGAACCACCACAACTCAGAGAGAAACATGTCATGTACATGGTATTACTGCAAACCTTACTTGGTTATCTTTAAAATATCTGAGTGTAATTTATAGGTATGGGTCTATACAGAGTGTGATGGAAATGCCTCTTGACATTCAAAGCACTTCATGGTCGAGCCCCTCCCTATACCTACAGAACATGCTTCAGCACCGGCACGTCAGGCCAGGTCTGAGGTCATCGGGCAGCATGCTGTTGGTTCCCAGGACTTGCCTTGCCACTTATGGCGATAGGGCCTTTTCTAACATTGCCCCTCGCCTCTGGAACTCTTTACCTGGTTAATTTAGAGACACACAGGACATTATCCTCTTCGTGGCCGAGCGGATAAGAACACCGAACTCAAGCTCTGGTGTTTCTGATCAGCAGAGTGTGTGTTCGAGTCCCGGTCATGACACTTGTGTCCCTAAGCAAGACACTTAACCACATGCTTCGTCCTTCGGATGGGACGTTAAGCCGTAGGTCCCGTGTGTTGTGTAATGCACGTAAAAGAACCCAGTGCACTTATCGTAAAGAGAAGGGGTTCGCCCCGGTGTTCCTGGTTTGATTGGCTGCATATTGCGCCACAGCACCTTTTAAACCATTACATGGTGCTATGCAAAGGAATAGGTCTCATAATTCAACACGTAACCCCACTTACCTTGTAGGAAAAATACTGAGTGCTTTGAGACACCCATCGGGAGTATAAAGCGCTATATAAGAACTGCGTATTATTATTATTATTATTAAAAATCTCTTAAAACACATCTTTTCAGATTGGCCAATAAACACATGTGAGAAATTTCACATTAGTGACCTCAACTGGTGCCTTTGAATGTTTTACAGATAAAGTGCACCCTACAAATGCTGTGTTATTATTAAATGCTGTCCTTAATGTAAAACCATTCCAATGAAATTCAGGTCAAGATAATATAAATCATTTTTTATCTTTTTCTTCTTTTTTTACAGCAATTGAGTGAGCGATTAAAAAGCAAACCCTGGACAGGACCCTAGCAGGGGGTAAATACAAGCGCCGTCGCAGTTTAATGAATTAATAAACCTTTATTTACCTCATTTATTGAAAGTGCCCAAAATGTTTAACTGAAATAACAGCAAATGAACATTTCCAAATTTTTTACTTTTTTGTTCTTTTTCTGAGATCGTCAATATTTATTACAATTTAAGTAAAATGTGTGTAAGTTTTCTTCTCAAAGGGTACTGAATGAGATTCTGCTGTAGTGAAGGCTGTTTTGCAGCTGTTTAATGTTAGATGTTTAAAATACATAGATTGAAATGGTCATGGTATGGCAAGAAGTGTAAACTTTTACTAATCGCCAACCAGTATTTATCCATTTTTGTCCCATTGTAAGTTGACTTCATATCAGATGGTGATTGTTGATATTGTCTTCACAAGCCTTGTTGACAACTCAAACCGACGCAAAAGTGAATTGTTATGCACAAAATGGAGATTTACCCAATAGACTCTGCAAGTCTCGCACATATTCAAACATTGTTGGTACCACTTTGGTCTCACGTACCGAATAACTCATGCACTTCAACTGGTCTGTATGTTTAAATACCTTGCAAGACTTGCACAGTGTCTACACAGGGGCCTTTTCCCAAACATCGGCTTGGGCTCCGCCTGGGGCTTAGGTTCCGTCATCAACTATAGAGTCGTGTACGTTTTGCACAGTGTTTTGAACACTCAAACAGAGGCTGGAGACGGAGCCTAAGCCGAGGTTTGGAAGAATACACAGGTTGATTTTGATCAAGTTAGGCCTTAGATTTCTGACGTCAACGTTTCCTAATCTCAGTTGTTATCATATGATGTGGCCTTTATTCCGTTGAAGACCTATTAAAGTTTCCGTCTCCCTAAACACATGGCCTTCAACATTATCTATTTCAAGACAGATATGTAAACTTATTTATATAATTTATGTCCATAAGTGAACACTCTGGGTAAAAGTTTTATGTCATCGTTTTTTTCAATAAAACGACAGTTACAGTATGGTAACTTTTTGATAGGTATGGTATAACAACGCTGGGCTTAGATAGCTCAACTTGAACATTTGCAAAAAGAAACAAGCACTTTTTTATAGCAAAAGAAAAGAACAAATCAGCTCATTAGCTTAAATATAACCATTTGTAGTAGTCATAAAAAAACTTTGAAAAGAAAAGACAATTGTTGTGAGGATAGGCTGAAAAGTTTATGTAGAATGTACATTTGAAATGGAGATCATATTAAAAATAATACAAAATATCTTGCATGAAATAGTACACTGCTATTAGCACAGATTTAAAATACTACTTTGTTTTAAATTGAAAAATAATTCCAGCTACAGCAAGGTTTAAACTACTCTTAAGGTACATGTATTCTCTTTGAATCTGCAGAGAGTACTTCAAAGTACGACCAACCTATCTATATCTACTCCCCAGGGAGCTGAGAAAGATTAAAGGAATGTTATTGGCCCAATGACCAGGGCACTAATGTAAAGCGCATTGAGACGTTATTGTGAAATGCGCTATATAAGAACTGGTTATTATTATTATTATTATTATTATATAGTTATGGTTTTATCACAACCTAGAGGCAGCAAGCTTTCCGTTGATATCTTGGTACATTTCAGACTTCAATTCTCTTGAGTATGGTATGTAAATGCCTTCTTGTGACAGTTTGATGTGAAACATAATGAACCATGTAACCTTTGTTTACAAAAAGAGGACCTTGTACATTCCAGGGCATTTCCTGGCAGGTGAGATACAGCACTGGTCATGTGGGATATTTTACATTATGCGTCATAATTTCCACATAAATTCAGGAGTTTTAAAAGTAACAGCTGAACAAGTTTTGAGATGTACCACCTTTCTTCATACCAAAAGTTGATAACAATCAGTGCAATCTTCATGAAATGAATTAAGAATTTAGGTTTTCTTCCATTGAGCTTTTACAAACTGTGCCTGAAGAAGTCCAGGCTCTGTGGCTCTTTTGTAAACATGTGATGTTGCGGGGCCTGGTATTTGAATTCAACAGCTGTCCCTAGGTTTTTACATACCATTTTCAAGACAACGGAAGTCAGTAATGCGTGACCAAAGAAGTGCATCCAAGATATTATAGGAAACCTCATTACCCCTAACTTATGACAAAACCATAACGATGGCCATATTTTCCCTTTGTTTGGAGACACCCTGTATTAAGAATACCAAAGGTTCTGCAACAATATAGTAATCAGGAATCACACAAGAAACTCGACACAATATTCTACGCATATGAAGTATGAATATAAAACAAAGGGGTTGTAAACTCCTTATCTTGCCAAGGGATTGTACAATGTACATAGTACCAGCTGTATAATAATTGATAATAATTAAATGCATTCTTGTCAAGTTGTTTCTGTCAAATAGTTCAGTGTAAATTGTGCAGAAAATGACATTTAAATTTTGTGATCCCCTCCCCCTGCTTATTAAACATTTAAAAAAAATTATATTTTTGTTTTATTTATTAACAAATGAAATTATGACTATTCTATTATCATTCCCCCCCCCAATCAAACGTTCCGTACGAGTAAACACTTGACCAAACGTAGAATTTATTGCAAATAATAAAAGTTCTCTTTATAACAACACATATGTTGAACCTATCATATTATATACATATAAGAACTTAAGTGAACTCTCAAAAGAGAACAAAATATACAAAAGCAAGTTTTGTATTTCAGGAAAATGTTACAAAATACAGAAATTTTGTAAAGTTATTTAAGTTAATTGACTTAACATTTAGAAGTATGTAATTTTTCTGAAATAAAATATGGAATTGTGTAATGATTAATCTGTACATGTTGTGACAGGATGTGTAGAGAAATGACGTTGATTGTAAAATATTAGCCGTCATCATCTCATATGAAAGTAGCTGTAATTCAGGCCGCATGTCAGTACTACATTTGATGTATTCTGTACATACTTTAAACAACAGCTGTGTGTTTTCAAATGTGTGTGTGAGCTCAAAATAAAACATCTGGAGTATCAAAACAAGAAGTAGCTTTGGTTCCTGAGTTTGTGATGTACCCGCTGTCAAATTGAAGTGCAGTATAAATTACATGATTACACAAATATATGAATACATTTGATTGTGTGATTGTGTGATCGTGTGATCTTTTATTAATTTTATCCCACACAATGTGTGAGTCGTTTGGGAAAAACAAAACAAAACTGGCATACTACTCGGGTGGGATTTGAACCCACGACTCCCATCATTCTAGAGCAGATGTCTTACCACTAGACCACCAAGTGTGCCCAGTTTGAGTCCTATATATTAGAAGCAGGTACTGCAACAATTGTAAAACTTATTTTATTACATCTATTAATATTGTTTTGAAACATCCCAACCTTAGTACAGATAATATACAAGAGTAGGTATTACAAATGATTGGAAACCTAAAATGGCTCCTAAGCAACTAAAAAAATTATATTGTGTACGTATGTCTTTATCCGTAGCTTGGTCCTTGTGCTATGCTTAAAGATAGCGGGTCTAGTTTAGTTACAGTCACTGTTCATTTGCAGTCTGGTACAATGATTTACTTAGTCAAAAGTGATCACTTAAGTTTGACAGTTGCTTGGTCAAACGGTTCAGGGCAAGCTTTTGAATGTGTATGGCACCAGGCTTTGCCCATCTGGAGGTTGATGATACACAAACGCCTACTAGCAAAACTGTCTTCAATCTGGGGAATCCAATTTGGGTGTTCACTTATGACCAATCAAGTCATTTTACCAGACATTATTCAAAACCTAACTCGCAAACGGCTTATTGAAACCTGATTTGAGTATTCTGATTGATTCAAACTGAAGCTGTTGTCAACTTATTTTTTCTTCCCTCCTTTTTTCTTCTTCTTAACCCTGATTGGTTCGTCTTCTTCCTCGTCCTCCTCATAATCCGGCTGTGTCTTGACACTCTTTATCCTCTGGGTTAGATCCTTAGACAGCCTCTTCACATCAGACAAATCACCTCCTCCCTCTGTCAATAACAAAATAATCACATAATAGGCTTTTGAAATAAACATGACCCTCGTTGCAGGCATGTTACATAGCTAGCCTGTCACCTTGTAAATCAATTACATACAGACCCCTTACACATAACGGCATTCACTTACAATTCCAAGTTTTCAGAGCACCAATCGGACACTAGGTGGCAGCAGACGTACCAAGTTAGGTTATTTTGTTTTTGTGACTCTTGAGCATGCACTCTTTACAGGAACATTTAATTGACACGATAAGGCCATGTCTGAATTGGTGGCTACGACTGTTGCTAAGGGTCCTATACTTCAATGCATGATGACGCGGTGATCCAGCCATAGCTGTAGCCGCTAATTCAGACACGGCCTGAGTCTGCTGAAAACCAAGCATTACCAAGAGTCTTATAAAGCTATACTGTATGGTGTCTACAGTTTTTTATAGAGCCAGTATTTATGACTACTCAACAGAATAGAGTAATAAGTAGTACAGGCAACTTCTAAGTGGATTACTTGACATCCTCCTTTTTTCTTGGCTTTTTGTTCAATTGAAAACGTATAAATATTTGTCTTAAATGCGATTTCCTCTTTTCGTGAAAAACACAAGCTGCAGGTCTGACTTTATCAGCAGATATGACATTACAAAAACAAAATGTCACACATGAACATAGTACCCTCCAAGGAGAGGGTGGGTGTATTGCTGTTCTAACTTTAAACTAGTCAATCAACACAATCAACAAGTTGCACTTTTATTGGCCTCAGTACTTTGTATGCTGAGGAACAATATAAATAAATATAAAAAACAATATTAAGATCAAAAAATCACTTTTAGTCATTATGAAAACAGGATACAATAAGCCTATAGAGTGCCATCTCTAATTGAGTTCTTTAGTACAGTAGTATTTATTCTTATACACATACTGTCACAGTCATTTTTCCTGCCTTTCACCTCTGTGGACCTCGGTTCGAATCCCACATTGGACCAGAGTCTTGCATGTGGATTGGGTTTTCAGTCCCTACCAAAAATTATAGACCGCCAAAAGGGCAAGATGGAAAACTCAGTTTAAATGTGAAATGTGTACTGGACGCCATTTTAGTAAGCAACTCTTTTGATGCAACAATAGATCAGTGTAGACAATGACCATCGCTATCAATGAAAACTTGAAAAAGCATCCATGCATCATTCATGTTCTAACAATAGATATAGCTCCATCAGTTCCCTATCTTGCACCTTCAACACTATATAATCTAATAGATGGGTTTCCCCAGTTGGGATTTTCTTTCCACCTCTAAACCTGAGATTTCTTCAACATCTTCTCTACACAGATATCTCCAGGCCAAAGATATAACAATAATAAAAAATAGTAATATTAAAGTTTACTCTAAAGATGTGTTTAATCTCAAGTATACGTACCTGTAACTGCCGAGTTGACCATATCTTTTAAATCTTCTTTGCTCATTTGACTGACTGCAGCAAGTTGACTCAAGAAGTTCTTCTCTTGTTCCTGGCAGAGTAAACAAATCTTACAGTGTTAAACATGTTGACTGCCTAACAAGTGAACCAGACTATGATGATGGTGATGGTGCAAGATTACTCTGAAAATCAACTTCTATTGTATTGTGTGAACAGAGCCAGCTGACGACACAAATAATGTATTGACCCCATGCACATTGTGGAACGCCCTTCCGCATCACATCTACCATTTCCACAACTTTTGGAGTCGATTCCTTTGTGTACATTTTGACTTCAAAATGGCGGACAAGATAGGGGCGTGTAAGTGCCCTGGGCGTTGAGCAAAAGGGATCAGTAGACCCTCTTGCATACAACCACCATAACTGAGGTCAGACAGTGAACAATTTGCACAACTGTAAACCAACGATGAGTCACCTTCTTTGGAACTTCTTATAAATTATCTTTGTATTGTTTCTTATTTGTAATGGCAATAATGAATACCGTTTCTCATCATACCAAAAAGTGTCCAGACTACTTTTTCCTACCAGCCTCTTTATGGTTTACACTGATTTCAATGTAAGAAAAAAATGACTGCTGCATTTTATCGGTCTATTGACCCATTGGCCCTAAGAGGTTCTAACGGTTACTGTCTGCCCATGGTCTTCCCTTTTGGGGCGTCAAATTGCATGTAAAGATATGGTGTTTGTCTAAATGATGCACACTGCATAGTTACACACTGGGAATCTGATTCCCAAAATGGCGCAACCAAGATTTTTCATGAGTGATGTCTTGAGGTGAGTTTGGTCAATAGTCAAGCCTTCTCCAATCACTCTCATACCTCAAGTTCTTGGACCATAGCTCGTTCCAGTTCCTCATTGAGTTCTTCTTTCTGTTCAGCTAGCTCTCTTTTCATCTCTAGTTCTAGCTTACTGATAGCTTGCTTGTGTCTGGTTGTGAGCAGCATCTGGTTCATGATGCCCAGAGCAGATCTGAAGATTGTTTATAATAATATAATAATAATACTCAGTTCTTATATAGCGCTTTATCACACCCCCTAGGGGCGTATCAAAGCGCTCAGTATTTTTTCCTGCAAGGTATGTGGAGTTACGTGTTGAAGTATGAGACCTATTCCTTTGCATAGCACCATGTAATGGTTTACAAGGTGCTGTGGCGCAATATGCTGCCAATCAAACCAGGAACACCGGGGCGAACCCCTTCTCTTTTCGATAAGTGCACTGGGTTCTTTTACGTGCATTACACAACACACGGGACCAACGGCTTTACGCCCCATCCGAAGGACGAAGCAATAATGGTTAAGTGTCTTGCTTAAGGACACAGGTGTCACGACCGGGACTCGAACCCACACTCTGCTGATCTGAAACACCAGAGCTTGGGTCCGGTGCTCTTATCCACTTGTAAAAATCATCAAAAACAAATCAATTTCAAAGTAAAATTACATTGATATATAAGATATATAATGTCCAACCTTTGGGTAGCATGGGTAAAAAGATGACACTACAGTGAAGTTTGCAAAGCTGTCTTTCAATCTATACTCTGTAAAAAGCTGTGTTTATGTGTTCTTGGAAAGCATGGGTAAATATGATGGCATCTACAGTGCAGATGAGGCTTGCTGGGAAACAATTACATGAAGTAATGATTTTCCCAATCTAATCCACAGTAGTACATAAATAGCAACACAAGTCTTTATAAGAACAATTTTACACGTACTGCAAGTAGAGATCATATAATGTTTGTAAATCATGCAAAAAAGAAGGCACCAATTGAGCAGACCACTCTACACAGCACTATTAGCTCATTTGATTGTATTGAGCAGACCACTCTACACAGCACTATTAGCTCATTTGATTGTATTGAGCAGACCACTCTACACAGCACTATTAGCTCATTTGATTGTATTGAGCAGACCACTCTACACAGCACTATTAGCTCATTTGATTGTAGTAAAACACCAGTATGGTAACTCAAAGGTTATAGTTTCAAAGTCAACCAGTTTGAATTGAATAGCAGTTTAGATGATAATGTAAGAGCTTGCAATGACACCGTGTATTTTAATCTCTCTTTTGAGTATGTGCGGTTCCAAAAGGAACCGTTTAACTCATCAATATTTTAGACAGTCTCCTGTTGAGTCAAATGGTTCCTTTCAGAACCACACATACTCAAAAGAGAGGTACAAGGTGTCACGGCAAAGTTGTCACATTATTGTCTTTCCACCATGCAAACTTTCAAGTTTAAATGGTTAGATTTCAATAAGGAGGGAAAACTTACTGTGCAATTTCTCTGAAGGGTGTGCAATCATCATGCAGTTGGTGATGTTATAAGAGGGTATATAGATCAGATGGTGAAAACAAAACCACGTGCAAGAACACAAAGAAAAGGATGAAAACACGATGAGGTTAAACTCTTGCAGCAACTGTTTAGCTATGTTTTACAGGTAACACATAATGACCCAAATCACCTCTTGCTGTCGCCCACGATGTTGAGCCATTTGGGTGTAAGATTCCACAAGTGTTAATGTGCAGGGTACACTTTATTCCTTTGCATGCTATTTTGATTCTCAAATTGGCAGTTCATGGGAATACAGAGTAGCTTGTGATGTCAGTGTAAAGGAAGTCACAAACACGGTCTGCCTATTTTGAAGTCAAATTGCATGTAAAGATATGGTGCGTATCTAACTGGCGCATGAAGGCACGTCATGGCCGAGTGGTTAAGAGCAACAAACTCAAGCTCTGGTCAGCAGAGTGTGGGTTCAAGTCCCAGTCTTGGCAGTGTCCTTAAGCACATGTCCTTAAGCAAGGCACTTAACCATTATTGCTTTATCCTTCGGATGGGACATAAAGCCATAAGACATGTGTGTTGTCATAAAAACTATCAATGCACGTAAAAGACCCCAGTACACACATATTGCAAAGAGAAGGGGCTCGCCCCCCCCCCCCCTGTGTGTCTGGCAGTGCATTTATCTTTAGTTATTGAAGGCTGCACTTAAAAGGAAGAAGAAGAACTGCACATGGTCACCTTAAATATGCACAGCACAGTAACACCGAGAATGTGACTCCCATAATGGTGCAAGATTTATCATTTGATGAGGCCTCCAGGTGAATTGGGTCAATGGAAGAAATTGTACGATGTAAAAAATGGACAACATGGAAAATTGTCAATACAGGACATGATCTATAAACCCTTTGCATTGGCTGCCATCTTTGATGACAAAAAATAAACTTGCACGTGTGTATGCGCTGCGCACAACTCTCAGCCAATGATAGCTCTTTATTTGTGCAAGATGTAGTATCGTGAGCAGGCTGGTGCACTGATGTCATCCTGCTGCCATCTTACAAGTAAACCAAGGATGAAAGAATGGAAAGACACAGATTTGTACGTGCAGCACACACAGGATGGGCCAATTAGCAGCATATTTGACCCGCCATACTGTGGTGACTTCATGTGCATAAAGTCTATTGAAAGTGTTGCCACAGAGAAAAAAACACATCTATGTTTCTTGGTGTAGACTTAAGACCAAGCTCACTAATATTCCTTGCTCACTTACGCTGATTGTCTTCTGGTAATTTCTTTCTTCTCTTCTTCAAGCTGAGAGACGAATGTCCTGGAAGATTAAACATAAATATTCTTAAACATAAACTGATGAATGAGATTTAACGGTAGCATTCTGGGCAGATACAATTTTCAGGAAAGGAAAAAATATAGATAAAACAGAAGCAGATTTGTTTTCGATTAGGGGGGGGGGGCTCTCAAATTCACTATCAACAGTATTTCCTATTTCTTCTGGCTATTTCTTTTTCACACCAAAAAAATGAAATTGCGTGACAAGATGCCGCACCCTCAGCTCCCACCTGATCCATTGATGTTAAGGTTCGAAATGCGTCACCTTCAACAATTAACACTTTGTTGATGTCTTGAAGAAAAAAGGAATAACTAAGCAGCTGAAACTTTCATTTCTGTTTATATGCATATCATCTTTGTTGAGATAATACGCATAATTATCATAATGATCACATACCTTTAGACACACTGGTGGAAAAATGGCGTTGCAAACTTTGTCACTTTTCAAACAGGTAGAAGCCAGCTTTAAAGCTAGTTTGATTGAATTCAACCTGTATGAGTGACTTTGGTCATGAAATAGGTACCATCACTGCAACCAACAATCTTTGAAATTATATTTTCAAGTTTGTTGGTTTTTGTAGCCCAAAATTGTGTTAATATTTTGTTCTGTGCCCGGAAGAACGACGCTATGGAAGGGCATAAACAATTAATGTGCAAGAAGACTGATTGTGAAAGTGGGATCGGTTTTCTGCCCTTCATAAAGGCATTACTGGAAGGTTAAAATCTGCATGGAAATGGGAAAACATTTCTTTTGAGTAATTCTACTAACAAGCAGTTTTTTTGGTCAGGAGCCATTTTATTGCTTCTGACATTCTGTTACCAAGACGAAAGTCCTTTGTGTGCCTGGAATCTTTCAAGCACATGACCAATTGACTTCAACTGCCTGTTATATATTGCATTTAAGTTTTGGTAGCCAATCAAATACACAGCTTCATAACCAACAGTTCAGGTTCACTGGTACTTGGCCATGTTATAGTCTATAGATGCAGGATAATATATAATATCTCACCTTTCTTTGAGGAGCTTCTTGGCTTCATATTTGTCTTGCAACACTCTTGCCTGGCGCTGTCGTGCTTCTTGTAATTTATCCTGTACTTCATCTATCTCTCTCAGATGTTTCTTAATGATGCGGTCTGTTTGGTGTTCGGAGACGGCTTGGTTTGTAGATACTGAATCCACAATTTTGTCCTGAAAATAAACCGGACTGAGAAGCTTGAATCTTAGGGCCCATTTTGTAGAGCCGCTTAAGCACAATGAATAAGTAGGTAAGCACAACAAAGTTATGCTTACCAGTTTAAGTTTACCAGCTAAAATACCATATCACATGTACAATCTGTGACTGGTATCCCGTTTCTTTTATTTACAGCATTCCAGAACCAAGGAGAACAAATATAGACTGTCCATCTGAAATAAACCATGTTATTTTGTTTTGCTATGCCTCATACTTCTTTAGTTTAGCATCATTGAGCTCGTAAAAACATGGATTGACATTTACGAGCTCACTATTTTTCCGAGTGTATGCAGCAGAGATGTTCATGTGGTCCATACCCGTTTAACAGTTCAACGATTAGTTTGTAAAGCGCAGGCAGAGTAAACTATTATACGTGCGATAGTCTACTAACATACTTTCTGTGCGTGAATGTTGGCCATGCAATAGTGTACTATGCAGAGTATTTACCCTGTGCATGACTACTGGCACCTGTGTTTGCTAAAAAGCTAAAAAAAGCATCTGACACATTATGGTGGATGAACCAGTGAGAGTTTGGCTCTCAATCACGAATATGCATGAGGTATAGTTATACCAACTGTCCACGCTCAAGCCATATTTGTATATTATGATCTTACCTGCAGTTCCTTGATAGCTTTATCTTGTTTCTTAATGATGTTTTTCCTCCTGGCTTGTCCGACTTGAAGCTTACCGATGAGGACTCCAAGCTGATCATCTTGTGCTCTAAGACCTTCCTTTATCTCTAAAGCCAGACGTGATCGCAGCTCTGACTTAGCCTGCTCAATGGATTTCATTTCAGTGGCTACTTCCTGGGCCTGGAAGACACAAACAAAGATGGTTACTTTTTACTTTATATATTGTAGTAGTCAGTTTCCCTTGTGGTTAAGTATTTGAAATAATATTGTATTGTTAGATTCAAGATATCCTGAAAAGTATACAAGACTCTTCAGCTTGATGCAGGCTTTTTCAGTTTGGTTGCATGAGTGTTTATTGAAAACAAGATAATGTGAATGAATGTACTCATCCATACACCAATGATTTACATACATCCAACTTGTAAGCATTTCAGGTCTACTGCATCCTAGAACTCACGTGTTGTCCTTTAAGACGTGAAGCTTGTTTCTCAGACCCAGCTGAGTCCAGCTCTTCCCCTTGTTTCTTCTTCAGGGCTTCCAGTCGCTCTTTTCGCTGAGCCAACTTTGCTTCAAAACTTCAAACGAAAAACATACAAATTCTTTGTTACAAGGTTACAAAAAAAGGGTGACAAATCTTTGTCCCACAAAACCATAAATCTAAGAATAAGAAAATCTCATCTCTGCAATGCAGCTCGATCCTATCCCAAAAAACTTCAAGACTTGTGGGTCCTTCAAAGAAATAGATAAACCTTGACATGAATACAGCCCATTAAGCCTACATGGCGGAATATAACCAAATCAGAACAAGCAGTCACAAAGTTGTCACAAAGCTCCGTATTTGATTGACCACCAAAGTTTACAAAAACTGTTTATTAATATCTAACAGACAGTTGAAGTCAATGACTTTTTGGTACAATGATATTATCACAAACTACACCTTATTAATTAAACCACGTAAAACATCCTTGTATCAATTTATGCAACATTTTGGGCAACAATTTATGCCACTAAATTTGAAAATATAATTTACAGATTGTTAAGAGGTTGAATTCAGTCAATTAGTTTGAAATCTGGCTTCTATCAGTTTTTTCTACTGGTGCAGGCAAACTTTTTGCAACCCAGGCATGTAATCATGAGTGCTGTGTGTAATGGTCTACTGTCAGGTCATGCTCCCCATGTACAATAGCAATTACAAATACTGGTTCACATTAAACCAGAAAGGGGGCAGACCTTTATTGCCTCTGCAGTAACACTAGGTGACTGGGTTAGGGCACCTTGTCATTGAGGACAGTAGGTCCCTCACTCCCACATCCTTTACAACGACCAGACATAATTATAGCTGTGCATTTAAAAGTCTTTTATCAAGACAATACCTCAAAGCATTCCATGCTCTAAAGATCGATTGGATCCAGAGGGTGCTTCCCCCAGTTTAAATAAGACTGCATTTGTATTTCAGTTAAATGTGTGAAGGAGATCTTAGGGATGTTAGTTCGATACAAAGTCCAGCGCCCAATTTCATAGAGCTGCTTAAGCACAAAAAGTAGCTAAGCACAACAAAATTTCGCTTACCAGAATAAGATTACCATCAAAACCACTATGTCACATGTACAATTTGTGACTGGTATCCTGCTCATTTCTGCTTAGCAGACAATTGTTAAGCAATATTTTCTGCTTAAGCAGCTCTATGAAATTGGGCCCAGATACTTACAGCTTCTGATGTTTCATTTTTGACATCTGTAACTGATTGTTGACTGCCAATGTGTTTTGCTCATGTTGAAGTAAAATTTGTCTCCTTGCTCTAAAACAAAACAAAAATTTAAATACAAAAATTTTCAACATATTGACAAACAAATAGTGGAAACTAAGAGCGATATTTGCCAGTTGCTGTTTGTTTTATGGCTTAACTTGTCCAAGCAAAAGCATAAGCATGTCTCAAATTTTTTAAATATTTCTTTTCTGAGAGATCCCCTAACATCACAAGGCAACAGATGGTCACTTCAAGGTGAGGGCTACACTTAACTGATTTGGACTATCGAGCCAAATCAACTGCCACCAGGGGCATGTTGCCACCTACTCCTGGGGCTGAAACAGGGTTAACCCCTTTACAGTCCGTAAGGATGTAGGCATGGGTATCATCCACTAGGAGCCAGGCTGGTAGAGCAGAATGCACTACCTTCCCAACTTAATTGGGAATAGAGTCTTACTCTTCATCTAGACCACTCTGAGTGTCCAGTAGTCGGCTGACTGTCTTAGCCTGCTGCTCAGCTAGCTGCTTCTCCTCAGCCTCCTCACGCTGTTTCTGCTCTTCCCATAATGCCTTGCGTTGTGCGAGACGTTCCCGGATCTCGGCTTGCTGCTCTTGCTTCAATTCATCTTGCTTCTCTGATTTGGTGAAAAAAGTTTTTGCGTGTTAACAAAATGATCTATTTACAGGTTAGGGGAAGAGATTGAAAGAAAAAATACAGTACTGGTAATAAACAAGGTGTGGAAATTTTTCGCTCTACTATTTCGCTCTACTTCTCATCTCTACCATCTCAATACTGTGCTCTCTATTTCCATGTAACACATGGAATTTTTGGGGTAATTACCAAACGTATACCCTGCCTTTGAAGAAGCACTTACCTTCAAATGCTTTGACATTAGCTGTATGTGTCTTCATAATCTTCTTGGCTTCTTTGTCTGATAACCTTGCCCTCTCAGCCATGATCTCAAACAAGGATTCCTCTTGTTTGCAAATAGACTCCTGGCGGTTTTGCTCCAGTTGCTATGATGACCAAATTATAATGCATAAATACTTAACCCTTTAGAGATCTCTCATTTCTGTATAATCATCGCCATACGCTCAGACGTTGCTAATTTTGTTGATTTTTTGCCCAGTTATTTTCAGGAAAAATGTCAGGAAAATTCTTAAGAAACAAAAAAACTTGGTTTTGTTTTAAAATTGTCCATTCTATGTTAACATAGGGATAATTGGAAATGTCAATTTGATCCGATACCTTTACACCGAGTCTCTTGTTTGAGTGGAAGTAGGTCAAAATATATTGCACTCGGTAAAAATAACAATAATATCCAGTGCATATCACTATCTGATCCCAGCACAATATTTAAGTATTGTCCTTCATCACAGTAAAGGTTTGTAGAACAAAGAAAACAACTAAGACCAAATGGAAGGAGGGAATTGAAATAATAAATTTACCTGTCTAAGTGTCAGCATATCCTCTGCTTCCCGATGGTCCAACTCCTCTAATAGACTATTCCGTTTGTCTCGATGCTGCTCTAGAAGATTATGATGAGCCTGAATACAAAATAAGAAATTGTTTTAAAGCATATTCTAGGAGTTAAATCCACATGTCACCTTCTTTACATACATTTGGTAACCATTTCACGCCGGCTGACAAGTGTATCCATAAAATTTGTCGGAACTGCCAACGGCGGATGGTTACGGCCAGAACAACTTCAGAGAGCCCTCTAATTTTTGTCGCCAGCCAGATGGCTGATGGAAATATCAATCCAGACTTTCCATTGAGTAGCGTGCACCTACCGTGCTATGCTTCGTTTCACCTGTACAAAGAGGGACCAAAAGGTACTTGCAATCATGCTTGTATATCCTGTTTTTCGGGGGTTATTGTGTAATCCCCGAATCCAAACCTTTGTCCTCTTGTTAAAAGCACAAATATGGCAAACAAGAATGGACAGGCTACCATAAATGTTTATCAATGTATTCAGCTCAATGGGTAAGTCCGAGCGTTCCAAGATTCCAGCATACCATGGCAGATTATCGGCCGTGTCTTAAGGCGAAGGTGGTGCAAATCATGATAAGTGCCTACTCATATTTTGTCACAAGACAACATCAAATCTCTTTTCTTTGTCAAGTCAGGGTTTGATTGTTGCAACAATATTTGTAAAGGAAAACAATTTATTCTCAAGACCTTCCAAAAAGTTCTGAAAAAACACTACTGGTGGGAGAGGAAAATGTTTTCCAGGTTTTCATTGTGGCAAAGTATTTTTAAAGGAAAATGATTACACCAGAAGCTCCAAAAAGTTCACAAAAATAATACTGTGGGTGTGCATGGAAAACTTTTTGTAATACCACCCGAAGTGGTTAAACCTCTGAGTCATTGTTGCGTCACTAATCTGTTAACTAGAACCGCTAGCAAGTAAAGTATGCTTCTTGCTCTTGCTTTGTTTACAGTAGGCACTGGTTACAAAACAAAAATTGTGCTCATAGGCAATCTCTGTAAGCAGAAAACGTCTGCTTACACAAATTTGTGTAGCTTTTAAAAAGAAAATATTGCCATGTAATTTTGCCGGTTGAGCAAAATTTGGCAGTGAAGCATTCTAGCACAAATTACAGAAGATGACGTTTTGGCAGGAACTCATTTTCTAATAACCAACAGCTTTCTGCACTTAGCCAATTTGTATTATTAACTGAGGCCTATTTTATCACTACATATAATGCATTAATGTAAGCTGTAAATGTACTCCTTTTTAGAAATTGCACTTACAAATTCTAGGAAAATTGACTGCAGTTGGGGCACACACAAGATCAAAACTAACTTCCCATACTTAATTTTGGTCACCATTTGAACTTTCACAAATATCATGTGGTGTGTGCTGTAACCAATGCATATGACGTCATTTGAGTAGGACACCCTCGCCTAGAGGTCAAAGTGAGGTTGTTCATTGGCCAATCCTGTGCGCCACGCGTACAAATCTGTGCATTTCCATTGTAGTATCATTGGTTTACCTGTTAAGATGGCGGCTGGATGACGTCAATGCATAAGGTCTATTTTAGGGCTGATTTAATCAGCTCTTTCAATGCACACAGTCCGATTATTAGGCCAATTTAAAGGGACAGGAACACTGCTAGGGTTAAGCACGAGTTCCATGGAATAAATTATTGTTGTTCTAAATACCTGTACAAAGTCTGATATATTAACAGCCTTGGAGGCAGCCACTTTAAGCTCTTCCATCTCTTCTTCTTGTCCTTTCTCCTGCTTCCGAAGTTTCTTCTCACGGAATTTACGCAACTTCTCACCAAGTTGGAGACTCTGACTAATTACATCTGTAAAAGTGATGAATGCAAAAACAAATTTAGCTTTATTACAAAAACTGAATATGTGCAGAGATATTTAAAACATTGAGACTTGTGACATCTGGTGCCATCACTTCTTCCAAGAAAGTATCATTACTTGACAGGATGAAATTATCTCAATCAAGCACAGACTCGCATACCTCAACAAACTGGATCTTCCCATTGCCTTCCCTTCTTTAACCCTTTAGAGACCATTCATTTCCGTTTAATTATCACAAAAGGCCCAGACATTGCTAATATTGTTAGTTTCTTTATTGAAATATTGTCAGTAAAAATCTTAGCAAAAATAAAATGAAAAGAGAAAATTAGTTTTTTGTTTTAGAAATTGGGATACTATGTCAACAAACTACATCGGAAAATTGTGTCCATGACCTTTACTTTGACCTCTTTATGTGAATAGAAGTAGGTTAAACTTTGCGGCCGTTTGCGGCCGCTATAGGCATTTTGGTACAAGCCGCTTGTGGCCGCTATGGTCTCTAAAGGGTTAAAGAAAAGAAGATGATGTAGCAGAATGTGACTAGATATCTAGTTTACCAGGTAGAGCCACAATGGTGCCTTAACCTAACTATCCCAGCCCTTCCAAGTCCAACTGCGTGTTTTGCTTGATTCTATTGGACTGAGAACTGCACCACAGGCCTGGAATTACAATGAAGCACTGGAGGCCATGGCCTCTGTTGCCCTGATCTTGGCCTTGATTCCTCTTTAAAAGTCTCTCTCCTTTGTAAATAAAGTAAAATGGCAATAGTAAACTGATTAAGCTTCACATGGGATCAGGCATATTACTATAAACAGAGTTCAACAATGTGGGCGTTGAGTTACTCATGGTGTTGGACTGAGGACTGCACTAGTAAACTGACATGCTTTGAATTACATGGGATCAAGCAAACCACTACATTGTATAATAATAATAATAATAAAGACATTTGTAAAGCGCCTAATGCAAAAGCCTCTAAGCGCATAAAGAGAACAATAAAATATACAAAGAGTGAAAGATACATTACAAGTAAGCAGATTACAAATAAGCAGCTTCAAACAAATGAGTTTTTAACAGAGACTTAAAACAATGTAAAGAACTAGCCTGGCGAATATGCACAGGAAGACTATTCCAAAGAAATGGAGCAGCGTAAGAAAATGATCTTTGACCATAAAAAATAATCAAAGTCCAATAGTTTGGGTGTTGAGTTACCATAATGGGGTAAGATGTAAAGTTTCTGCACTTTATTTATTTGTGTTTGCATCTACTCAGGGTCATTTATAATGAGGTATTCCTTTTACCTGCTTGATGATTCTCTTGTATCTGGGCCAAGTCTGCTTCATACTGTTTCATTATACTGAAGAAAAAAAATCAACATTTATGAATATTTTGTAAAGTTCACTTTGATTCATGAGATTTTACAATATAAAATATGAGAAAGATCTGTATTGTTCCAGAAAGTCAAATAGCTTTATTATAATATTAAATTAAACTCAAAAGAGCATTGCTGGTTCTTTATAGGATTTCTACTATAAATTTCCTGCTCGATCTTGTGGGCTTCTCTCCTGGTTACATATCCAGGTATTATACCTTATCTAGTTTACTATAAACCGCTGCGCTTCACTGTCTGCAAAATATGGATTGCGGGTTCGAGTCCTTTTCTTGACACTTGTGTCAAGCAAGACACTTAACCATTATCGCTTGGTCCTTTGGATGGGATGTAAAGCCATTTGTTTTGTATGATGTACAAAAAACAAACCCAGTACACCTGTCATTGGGTGCGTTCGATTAACTTCCCCGTGTGTACCGGGGATTTAAACTCGTGTAAGCCACGCAACGAGGCTAATCGAACGCTGTGGTGTTTTCGCTTGGCACTCTGGGAAAATTAAGGTCAAATGTTTTTGCGTAGCGGTAGAACCTACAAAAGTGTAAGCTCCATCGTCTGCTCACTTGGAAAATGTCGTGGTTCGTAACGACACAATTTAATTATTAAATATAAAAAAAACTTGCACACAGTCACCATCTGTTTGTTTTTCTGGAAGTACGTTTCCTTTCCATTCCCCATAATTTGTTTCATGACGATAAATCTGTGTATTTTTGTACTTTTGTACTCACGGTCAAATTCAACTTGGCTCCGCCATCTTGGTATGATACGTCATTACACCTGTGCATCCACCCAGAGACCCGCTCGCGAGCTGGGGTTGTGGTGGCTTCACCCGGGGCAGACACGAGTATCACGTGAAGGCTAATCGAACGCTCTCGTGTAAGTTTTAGTTACACGTGTAAGCTAATCGAACGCACCCATTAAGAGAAGGGGTCGCCCCAGAGTTTTTGGCATGGTTGGCAATTCCATGCACACAACCGACCATGCCTGTGTGATCCCTGAGAAGGAGTGTTGGTGCAGTATAAATCAAGACAATAATATGAACACTACCTCTCAGCTGTGGTCCAGTCACTATTACACACACATTTGTCAATACATTTGGAGTGTACTTGCAAACTTTTGAGACATAAAAGTAAGTTTTTTTATTTTAAAGAATTTTGAATAAAAAGAATTTATAAGGACGATTTGATTTCATAGAAGTCTTTGTTCGACTGTGCTCGTTTACAGTTTTTGAGACTTGCACAAGTCTATATTTTCTAGGAGTGTGCAGTAAAAATGAAATATTGATTCTGTGTCTGCACACTGGCTCAACAACCAAATCTTGAGAACATTTCACTATGAGATCATGCAATTCCACTGCAGAAGTCAGAAGAGTAAATAATGGTTAATTGATAACCAAGGATTGAATTGCATTGCTATTGGTTACCTATCCCTTTGTTCCTCCAGCAGCTGTTGGTCATCAATCAACCCATCCATGACAGTTTGTACATCAGATACACGGGTCTGGATCCCTGTCTCTTCCCTTGTCTTTATTCCATTATACTGCAAGGCGAGCACCCTACGACGCTCGAGCCTCTGCTGCAAGATCTAAAGGAACAAAACATAAAGAACAATTGCATCAAGAATACAACACAGGGTTCACCTTTGAAAAAAACCGTAACCCAAACCTCAATCCAACTTTGTTTTTTGAACTCAACCTAACTTTCCCTTCTCCCACCAACCCCCATCTCAAAAATCAACCCACAACCGTTTTGCCTGGGCCATTGTCTCTCAATCCAAATGTCTTCCGGCCTGCTTCTTGCACTTCTTGAGATTCCTTTCACTATCAAAAACATAGAGGCTGCCATATGACTAGTCTGCTGTTTCTCATTCAAGGCATCTTCCACTCTATGAAGCCTTGTCTAAGATTCCTTTGTCTTTTATCCAGAATTGAATTCAACTTACTGCTGCTTGTCTGGCTGCCTCTTCTCCAATCATTCTCTCTGCCTCGGCCATATTCTCAGTCAGCTTCTCAAATAAAGCATCAATCTGGAAAACAAAATTTACTGAGTGAATATTCAAATCAGAACCTGTCTTTTTTTATTTTAAAAAACTCTTGTAATCTCTTTTATAGACAATAAAGCATTTAAAAAGTGCATAGTGTATATGTTTCAGTTTCTGTCACTGAAATGCTTGGAATATATGTTTTATTCTATTGTCATGAAGAAACAGTTTTATCTTTGATCTTTGGAATCTTATGATCCAACATCAACCTCCCATAGTACCGGACCTACAGCACTCAGGGTTTCGTCTCAACTCACACAGATCCTTGGGTACAAATGGTTTTCCCAGTGATTCTAGGGTCTGCTGAAACATTTTCATGTTACTCTACAGATCACATACTGTCAGACATCTCACAGTAGCTTACAGTCACACATACAAAAAAGACAAAACCTATGCCCTTTTATTGTTTATGGATCAACATTTCCTTGCTTAGAATGCCCATGTACATTTCAAGCAAGCCCCACTTGGTTAGAACCACAAGCATGCATCATAACTTGTGTGTAATGTAACCCCTAAGATGGTTTTGTAATGCAATTGGTCTAAAGACCAACTGTATGGGTGTAATGATTTTAAAAGTCATCTACCTCGTCCTCACTGAGTTCTGTCTCCTTGGCCAGATCTTCCTTGATCTTTAGTTGATTCTCTTGGATAACACTTCCCTGAAGAAATAAATGAACATGTTTATTGTAGTGACATGAATATTAATTCACCGTATGAGCAAGCTACTTGCAAAGCGTGAGCACGTGCACGGTTGATTTCTTTTTATAAATGATCACATTTTTAGTTGGAAAATTATGAATTACAAAGATTGGAATAAAGTAAAGAAATGTAAGAAAGAGAAAAGAGTTGGAGCGAGATCTTTGAAAGGGGCGGGGTTCCTAAAGGTGTGCAGACATCATCAATTCATTGGTGTTATAGTTTGATTTCATCATGTGTGTCACCCATTATTAATAATCATTCCGCAAGGAACAAAGAACCCAAATTAAGGAGAGATCCTACCTACAGAACTATGACTCTTAAACATATCATTTATTTCTTTTGTGTTTCCTATTCAGCAGATGCTGTCGTCATTGCTTCACACATTTAGCAAATAGTATCACACTCATTTTCATACCGAAGGTCCTACATTAACAATTCATGAAATACATAGCTTAAAACATATATGTTAAATGACAAATCCAGGGTATGGAGAAAGATACCGGTCAATAACTATTTTACACTTAAAATGTTAATTTAGTAATAAAGAATTCAAGTCAAAAATGCACCTCTCCGCGCCGCTTTTTCAGCCAAGAGTCAAAAACTGCGTATCAATGACCCCTTGACGTCATCGGTGGCTAATCTATAATAACATTAAATTAGCAGAGAACAAAAAGGTGTTGAATAATAAAACAATGTGATAAAATACTCCATGCATGTTTTGCAAAGCTTACCATCCTACGGCTGAATGCTGGTCTAGTTTTTTCCAGAGCCTCCTCCATGGACAACGGGTCCTTAGCCATGTCTGATCCCTGCCTCATTTCATCCTCTACTGCAGCTTGCTCTGATGCAATAGCCTGCAAAGAGTCCTCCACAGACTAAAACACAAGAAAGAGAAATCGGTTTAACTGAGCCAATGCCTTCTCATCAATTGTCAAACCCACAAGAAAGGAGAAGACAAACCGTCCTCATCTCTAGCGGTGTTCACAACTGCCCTAAAGTCACAACGTTTTCCTTCCAGCTCACATTCTCTCTTTGCAAAGATCCGCCATGTGCAAGAAGAGCCTCTACTTCATGTTTCATTTGTATTGTATTTAAGTATCTGTTTGGATGAAAGTGTCATTACATTACTGTGACACTACAGAGTTAAATTTGAGCTTCTACTCACTGCTGTCCCCAAATCGAGGCTCTACATGCAAACGGCTGACCGTGCAAAGGGCAATACAGCTTGGGTTTTCTCCTCTTATCTTGTTATCAGGGGTGTGAGTGAAGCATTAAAAGAAAGCTTAAACACCTTGAAAGATCATCATGGAAGCAAATCCAGAGTATCGCAGGGTGTTCTTGGGGGTCAAATATGGGTTGAAGTGCCATGCTACATTCACATAGCAATTTTTGTGTGGTCCATGCCTAAAAGCATGCCTTGAAATCATTTCTAGTCATTTTGATAAAATAAACCGATAATAAAAACAGATCACTTATATTGTGCAAATTCAATATGAATATGTATACCAAACTACAAATAAACCCAAAGACAATACGTCTTCTCGATGATATCATCTCTTACTCCCGTAGACCCAACCATAATTCTACTCAGACTTGGCGCATATAGGGCGAACAGCAATAGATTTTTCTTGTTACCTACCTGGGTGTATTTGTCAACAAATTGTTCAGCATATTCTTCATCTAATTTCTCCTTAGCAACAAACTTGCCAAGAATAATCCTCAAAAGTTGCAGAAATACCTGGGAAGGGTTATGAAGAAAAAATTAATACTCTGCATATATTTTCAGGGAACCAGTGGCTACTTATACAATATTACTAAATACAGAACTCACTGGTGTCCTGATTCTGATCAGGGCTCTTTTCATACAGCTGCTTCTGCAGCAAATATTGCTTAATAGATGCAATTTAAATTGTTGCGGCACCCGCTGCTAAGGATTCAAACTGCCTCTAGTCACCAGGCTAGCTCAGTGGTCTAGTGGCAAGACATCTGCTCAAGCAATGCAAAGGTCAAGGGTTCGAATCCCACCTGAGTGATTTGCCTGTGGATTTTTTTCACAGAACTCGGGAAAGGACTGAGTAAACAGTGCTTAGTATCGGGGTAAGGGGTAAAACCACATTATATTCATTATCCCTGATGCAAAATTAACATCTATTAAATTGTTGCGGCACCTGCTGCTAAGGATTCAAACTGCCTCTAGTCACCGGGCTAGTTCGGTGGTCTAGTGGCAAAACATCTGCTCTAGCAATGCAAAGGTCGTGGGTTTGAATCCCACCCGAGTGATTTGCATGTGGATTTTTTTCACAGAACTCGGGAAAGTACTGAGTATACAGTGCTTAACACTCATCGGTGTAAGGTCAATAACCAAATTATAAATATTGCTTAACAATTTCCTGCTAAGCAAAAATGAGCAGAACACCAGTCACAGATGATACATGCGACACGATATTTTGGCTGGTAAATATTTTGTTGTGCTTTGTAAAGTTGTGTGCTTAAGCAGCTCTATGAAATTAGGCCCAGGATTTGGGGGTCTGTGACAACTAATTGAACTGCTTACCATGCGCTAAATCCATATGGTTCTTTTCAAAATTGCCCATTATGATCTTTTCCTTGATACCAAAGGTGACTTTTGTCGATCAAAAGTACACACAAAAATAATGAGCACAACAAGGTCATTTTATAAAAAGCTGATTTTGGGTTGAACAAAGAAAATTTGAATGTAAAATTATATAAAGCTGTACATTTTTTCCTGTGATCATTCTCCATAACAATGATTGGAAAGAAAAAGATTTGATCTTTTCATTAGTGGTAAAATAAGATAAGGTTGACATTATGGAATCCTTTCAAAATGAAGTGGAAATACCGTAGACATGCTTGTGTACAAACAAGTATTTGAGGGAAAGTAAGATTGAGGCCCTAGATGTTCATTCACCGGTCTCTTTGATTTTTTTTTTATTATATGAAAGGAAATATAATAAGCAAGACAGTTTTCATTTCTTACTTTGCCCTAAAACAAAATCTTCAGGGTGATAAAAGAGTTTGTCAAATTAGCCTCTGCGCGTGTAAGAAAATGTATTTGACGTTTGAGTGGCCAAACAATTTGATCACTAGTGGTAACGAGTGGGTTATGAAATTGCCCCCTGGTGATGTGAAAAGACGTAGCCCAATTTCTAGTGGGGATTTATGAGATTTGAAAACCACCCTTGCCTTGATTTAACTACACGGTTCTTATTCTTACCGATGTTTTCTCCTGAAGAAGCTGATCTTCAAGCTTCTGTGTCTCTCTGAAATCCTGCAAACTCAGCTCTGTCTGCATCTTAGATCTAAAAGCCATCATCAAACAAATATCATATCAGAAGTACTGTAGTTTTACTACACAAAAAATATTCTAAAAATGCTATTGATTATAAAACAGTAGACAATTCTTAAACTCAAGGTTCAAAATAGAAATGAAAGGGTGCATCAAGGTCTTAAGTGGCAATTTAGGACCAGCTGGGTCACCGCTGTGTGATAACCATGATAACAGACTGAGCAGAATGCCAGGTCCTTTATCACACAGTTATGATCTTACTGGATTCCCACCATACTCTAAGTATCTTTTAGACATCTTCCCTTTTTCATTATCGACATTATCATTTGGTTGCAGAGCAGGCAACTACAAGTTTCTTCCAATTGCTGCAATCTTTGGCAAGTGTTACAATTTGGTCTGTTCGCAACATGTCTTCACTATCTCCAAGCAGGCGTTGAACATGTCAGAAATGATGTGTTGCCTTCCTGTTCCTCAAGGTGGTGTATAGAGGCCATATAACCTGACCAGTTCATCACCTACAAAGTATGTGCCCAATGGTCTCCTATCTCAGTCAGTACAACCTCACGTCAAAAACAATGAACATTTTTAAATTGTCCTATTTGTCTGAAGAATAACTTACCCTGAGGGTTTAGTGAGAGCAGAGATTAGAAAAGAATTGAGGTCTTTCTCTTCTTGTTTTTCAGCATCATAGCTCTCAATAGTCACTTGGCTATCAGCAGCTCTTCCACTCACACTGCTTAACTTCCGTTTCTGTCCACTAGATGAGGGTGACTCCTCATTCACATGGTAAATGTCCGTCAGTGGAACCTTCAAAACAAACAGTATTATTATTATTACTGGTTAAAAACAAAAACAAATGTATTGCCCCCAGCAGGCTGAATTGCATTACAGATGAACATTTAACATAAAAAGTACATCAAGAAAATTGTACAAAATTTACAATTGGGAACACATTCAGGTAAACACAGAGTACTGTTGACAATAATAAACATGGCAAGATTTAATCTTCCAAGCATCAAGAAATCTAAAAGGTTTGTAAGAGGAGGCAATTGAACAGAACATTTACATAACCATAGCAGAGCAGTTTTAAATACTCAAATAACGATCTGAGCTAGAATGCGGGGGTTATGGGTTCGAATCCCACCAAAGTAGTACACATTGTGGATTTTTTTTCCCAGCAGGACCTGGAATGCACAAAGTGTGACCTTACCACACACTCAAAATGTTGGTCAAGTATAGACTATGTTTGCATAGGTTGGTTCTACAACTGATGGTAGACAATGAGTCAGAATTATTGAGGTTTTTGTTCCTTGTATGAAGGCAGCTGGTAAAAATATGCTACCCACAGAAACTATTTTGGTCAAGTTGAGAATCTAATGAGTAGGAAAAACTACGACATTCATTTAAATTTGTCTGAGTAGTTTGAATACAAGTCCACTTTCAATTTTGGCAAAGAATGTCCACGATACTGATTTTAAAATAACAACATTATTTGTATTACTCAAGAAAGCAAGCCCGGAATTTCACAGTAGGCCATGGACGCTGTGGACTCTGTGGACTCTATTGCCCTGGTCTTGGCCTTGGTGCACTGTAAACTTTCCTAAACACTTTGAGATTTTGAAATGGAATTCCCTTTTAGAAAATATAAATGGCCTTGCCCTTTCAAAGATGAAATTCCAGGCCTGAAGAAATTGAGGTTTTTACAGATCTTTGAAGCAAGATAAAAACAAGTCACCGCCTTGGATTACAGTAAGCCTAATTTTTTTCACCAATCTGTCACTTACTTCATCAGCCGGTAGATACGAGATCCGTTTCTCATACATTCCACTGTTGGTCCAATCCTGTTGTTCTGACTTCTGGATCTGTTAAATTGTGATGAGGATGTAGACAGTAGGGTCAATTTTGCAGTTTCTTAATTTTAATTAATTTGGGGCTGAACAAAGAAAAATTGAAAAGAGTGGGACTTGAACCTGCGACCTCTGGAATGATGTGTTGGCGCTCTACCAACTGAGCTTTCTAGCCCTATATTGGCTGTCTCCCTATTTTGTCAATATCTTTGTTCGGTGGTGCCAGTCAGAGGCCATTCAACCCGTATATAGCCAGGGATCACACCCAAGTTTACGATACAACCTGGGAAGCGGCAGCAGAGGGATCACGTCAAGGGGAACTGACTTTTTTCAAATTTCAAATTTCAAGTAATAAACCACATGGGAAATTGAGTGGGTAAATTTTTACAATAATTTTAACCAAAAAAAGTTGACTAAAGTGGGACTTAACCTGTTTCTTAATGTTGTCACAACTGGCAGTGCCTGGCACTACATTTCCCACAACAAAATGTACAAATCTGTCAATACTTAAAGATTGGTAATTTTTAATGTCTTAAAAAAAAACAAAAAAAAACATTGCTATTGGCATCTTTTGGGGGGATTAATTTCAATATGAAAGCTCACCGGTCATAACATTTTTACCAATACCAAGTCTTCACAGAAATATTTCTGTCTGAATGTCAAAATGGAGGAAATAGCATAGTGAATTTTACAGATCACAGATATCACTGTTGCTTAATTAGATTGCTGCAACCAAAATAATCCTAATGTGAAAATGCACAAAAACCCTTAAATTTTTTTTTGTTAAGGTTAACTAAGAACAGGGATGAGAGTCATTGCTGGCAAAAAAGTCTGAAACTATATGTTGGATCCAAACTTTAGGACATAGGACCTACATGAATGTTGAAATGATGGCGTTTCTACCTTTTGGTAACACCCTAGGGATGGTTTGGAATTGAAAGGGCTTTTAGGAACAGTGTCCTAGTGAAGTAGATCAAAGGGAAGTCTTTTCTTTTATGTGGAAAAATGAAAGGCTTTTTTTGTTCACCAGGCTGACATAAAAAGTCTGAATTCAGACAAAAGTCTGACAAATCTCATCCCTGTAAGAACCGGACGACACTATTTTGTGAAATAACAAAATATTTTTTTACCAGTCAATTTTCAATTATCTTTAAATTGATTTTGAATGATGTCCCCTTGAAAATCATCCTGAGATGACATGGCTACCATCAACAAATAAAGTTATTATCATTGTTATTGCTATTAGTACTATCATAACGAATTACAAGAATCATTCTTACTCTATCTTTTGCAAGTTCCTGGAAGAAGCATCTTGCAACAATGATCGCAATTACGATTCCAACAAGAAGACCGAATATAACAGCAAGTGAGACTTCTGCTCCATCTACGGCCCAGATGCTTGCAGAGAACACAACATTCGCATCAACACAAGACATCTTATTCTTCACAGTTTCAACAATCCCTTAGAATATATTTGTTTCAATCGTATCTGGAAGAAAATGTTTAAATCGGGAGGATAGAGGGTTACAATTATCGGTTATGGGTGAACTCGGTCCGTAGTCAACTGGGTCCGTAGTCAACTGGGTCCGAAGTCAACTGGGTCCGAAGTCAACTCGGTCCGAAGTCAACTCGGTCCAAGGTCATCGCGGTCCGAAGTTAACTCGGTCCGAAGCCAACTCGGTCCAAAATTGTTTAAATTAAGTATCATAATTGTGTGCTTACTGTGTAATCTCATAAATTAAAAGGGCCTAATAATCAGCGTTTAAAAAAGAAATCTTTTGCAGTTAGTGTATTCACTTTTTGTATTCCGAAAATAGGAGATAAATGTTCCACTCCAGTAAATTAAAACACATAAAATAAATAATGTAGGACAATTAGGAAAATGTTTGATTGAAAGTAAACAAAACTTTCAAGTAAACTGGATGACTTCGGACCGAGTCGACTTCGGACCGAGTTGACTTGGACCGACTTGACCTATGACCGAGTTGACCGGTACCCCAATTATCGCAACTATAGGCCTACATGTGACTCATGGTGGAGTCATATAGACTACTTTGCAAGAACATTTTACACCCGCGTCAGCTGTAACAAGAGGTGCATGCTGGTCTAGATAATGACAAAATTGTTCAATTATCCAGACCAGCATGCACCTCATTTAACTGCCAACGCACAAATATCAAGACCAGCATGCATCTCATTTTACGGTTAACGCGAGCATAACATTTATTTGCAATAAGGAAGTATGTTTATTGTTAGTCTTTTAAACCAGCATTTCACAATGCACAGCGCAGTTACAAGCACCTCTTGTGTCTGCCATTTTGTGAGTCAATATTTACACACAAAAAGACGACTCCCTATAAAATCATAATGATGGAATTGGATCTACTTTGATCTATCCGCATTGCTGAGGTGCTTTCCGCTTCTGCAATGGTTCAATACACATTTATGTTATCTGACGGTCAGGTTTGCTTGTTGATCATTAAACCAACAAACAGTCAGCAAGTGGTTCATAAGGTTTATCGCGATTCAGAACCGCAATGCATCATGGGAGGGCAAAGGGGGCAAATGCATACCGCGGTGCACGACGTTCGCACACACGGCCTATAATCTCTGTGTAAACCAAAAAGTAAACAAGCTTATGATTTGAACGTCGCAACAATTTTGTAAACAACACAGTCGGTCGTCGTGCGCCCGGGCTACCGAGTTCCCGGGTTGCCCCCTTTCACTACACCCATCATGCTCGGCAAAACAGTGCCCTCTCTTGGTATTTTGCTATTCGCGATAAACCAATATTGGTCAGTAACTAACAGTACTATGCTATTACTAACACTAACAGTTTAGGGCTAACTCAACTGGTGCCAAATAGACCTTTTTATGCATTGACGTCACCAAGCCGCCATCTTAGAGGTAAACTGATGATGAAACAATGGAAACGCGCTGATTTGTACGTGCGGCGCACAGGACTGACCAATGAACATCTTCCTTTTGACCTCTAGATGAGGGCGCCCTACTCAAATGACGTCATATGCATAAGGTCTATTGAAACTGTAAAAAAAATAGTTAGATTTTTTACGCTAAAAAGTCAAATCATACTTTCATATCCATCAAACCTGCTTTAGTAGTAGATGTGCTTTGTCATGTTTTTCTAAATTGTTGAATATTTGTGTAAACATTAAAAGAAAAACAACAATTCTTACACAACGATGAAGTGGTCAATCGCCATCATCCATTTTCTGACTCTGTCTGTACTGTGTGTGTACTGTGTGTACTGTGTGATCGATGATTGATGAATAAAAAAGCGGGGCGTCATAAAGTCGCTAGAACAAATCTTTGAATTGAGTCAACAATCGTCACTCCCATTAGGAGCGTAGCCAGCCAATAGCATCATTTTCGAAAAATTGCCATAACACCCCCTGATAACACCAATTATTTGTTCAATCACTAGCTTTTAGGAGCAGCACTTAATGTGCCACACATTATTAAAAGCAGGCTGATGCCTTCTGAGGGGAGTGAGACGTACTGCCTCATGGTCAAATTCATTACCACAATAACAGTCGATTCAAAATATGCATCCCGAAAATCTGCATCTGTACTCACAAACTTATTTCGCACATGTTCGGCTTTTCACACTGTGAGGCTGTTGGAGGCTTTTCTTACTGTGAGGCTATTTGCACCTAGCTGTGAGGCTGTTCACGCTGTGAGGCTATTTGCACATGTGAGGCATGCATACAGAACTTTAAAAATGCATTGTTGGTGCTTAAAAACTGAAACACAATATTTGTTATACTTGTGGGAAACTTTATTGCTTTAAATTATTGGGCCTCCTAAAAAGTTTGTTATGAACAACTGATAAAAATTAATTAGTGTGAGATGGTATTCTCACTGAAAACAGCTTTTATAAACTTTACTTTCAGAAAAAGAAACCAAACTGAGTTTTGAGAGAATATCAGCTGACACTTTGAAAAAGTTACTATTATTATATTAAACAATTGAATTTTTGCTTGAAATTTTATATTTATTCTTTGTTACTGTGGTTCTTAAAATAAACAACATTTTCCTGATATGGAGTTGCAGAAATAAAATAGCAGGGAAACCCGGAAAACCCCACTTTGATTTCAATCAAATCTAGGCCCGCCCATCCCTACATCCATCCCCCAACGGTTGCCATTTGACGGTCGTTTGCGGTTGTTACGTTGACTATCTAACTCGGTACCAGTTGCAGACGACGTAATGTTGGGATCCTAATGTTGTTTTGTTTTTGTTGAGTGGTCATCAATCAATCAACTTTTAGTTTGTTATTTCATAAGCCCTGAGTAATGCAACTATCAAATTTCGGAGTCAGTATCGGTCAGAGGAAATCTAATACACTTATAGCTAATAATACATGGATATTTATGCCTTTGTCACTTCAGAAGAACATTTTTCGCCCTGGTTCTTGCAAAAATGTTGTAGCGTAGAGAGGCAATGTTTACTCCCGTCACCTAGGAACACATGTTGAGGGTTTCCCACGTAGTCTGGTCTCCCTGCATTCTCAATGTAAATAGTGAGTACTGTAAATGGAATCCAGATGTTAATATTAAAATTGTTTTTTACATGCCATTCTCGCAGGCACATTTTTTGTATCGTGTAAATATCTTCTTCTTCTTCTTCCCGGTTTTGCTTTGATCTATCCGCAATTATACGGATATACAATTAAGTGTAAATATAAGCCCTGCTATGGAGGTTGAAATAGCTGGAAGCATGGAGGTCTTTTCCTACCTCCATGCTGGAGTGGAAGTGTCTGCATTTATTAATTTTGTTCTAAATGTACGACATGGAAACGGTATACAGTGCACTGCATGCTGAGCTATGGTTCGTATTTTTTAGTGGTGAGTTTGACCATGAAGGAAGGAAAATATGGTTTGACTAAACAAATAAAAACTGAGTGATACCATGAAGGGTTAATTTCTACCTTCATGGTTGGTGATACAGACCAAAGCTTTCAAATGTATTGTAATAACCCTTTTTACTAATTTTTACGTCAATGAAGTTTTTTGTTTTTTATAATTTGATTCAAAGCCATACTATTCTAATCTAACTTCTAAGCGTCTGTTGAAGAAGACTTTGTTTTATACTTATTTACAAGTATTTTTTTGGGGGGGGGGGGGTTGTTAAATTGTGTCATTATATTTGTCCTGTTTGTTGTGACATTCTTAATCATCACTTTTTAACTTTTCCCAATTGTCTTATTTACTGTTACTTTATTATTGTTTTTCCTTTGATAAGGACACGAGAATGAAAGTTATAGATTTGCGTCCACCGCCCGCATGCCTGAAAAGCTACCGCACAAAAATTTTCATTATTTAAAAAAAATTCATTATTTAAAAAAAAATCCCTTTTATCACAGAAATTCTCTTCCAAATCGCCCACAGCGGAAAGACGATCTATTTACCACGTAAATGCAGCCATTTAACAGTATCATCGCTTGCCGTAGTCTTGGTGCAAGACGTTGTTGTTCATTATCACGCAACTATCCCGATCACGCAACTATCGCCCCCGCGCATAATGACTATCGGGTGCTGTTGGGAAACTTCCAGATAACCACCACACATCGCACTCACGGATTCCGGACTTCCAGAAGACGCCCTCTATCGGTGGAATAGTCGCGATGCGTATAGTGTTGTTGAGTGCATGTAGGCCCTATGGTTTTATGGTTTTACTAACTCAACAAGAACGTCTTGCACCAAGACTAGCTATGCCGCATTATTGCCGCTGCTTGTATTAAGTTGTAATGTACAAATGTATTGAATTTGTAAATAAAACACGACGGTCATTAAAAAATAATGAATAATGAATAATGAGAAAAAGCCTCATGTGTTTTCATAAAAGTCCGGACACAAATCTATAACTTTCATTCTCTTGGCCTAATCATTAATGTTCTGTAAAAAAATCGTTGTTAACTTTCCTTGATCCTGCATGCTGAAATAATATGTATGTCAAAATACCTTAGGAATTATTAACTTTTTTTACAATTCAAAATATTCACGTTTCTCCCAGGCTGTTGAAATCTGTTCCAGATTTCTATGGCAATTCACCTCGCACTGCCAAAGAATGGCAAAACTTCATTGCATGAAAAATGCACAATATTTCTTTTGCAAAAATCATCTCTTTACACCAAGTTTTTTTTCAGGGTAGTTGATAAAATTTGATATTCAAAATCATTAATAATTTTTCCAGCAATTAGCAAAGAATTCAACTTTTTGGTGTGTTTACACAATCACCCTTTAAAAAATGTTATCATTGTTGCATTTAATTTCTTTACAAAGGTAGTTTTGGATGGAAGTTGGAGGACCAAGGTGCCCTTATCTGATGTGATGTAAGGATAATGTGAAGAATAACTGACAATCTTTAGGGTGTCCCATTCGGTAGGCCTAATGGGTCAGAAGGGGGCAACGTTGTTGGGGGCTGGGGGCTTTACGAAGGCCCTATTTTAAAATAAATAGTATCTATTTTTTTATGAATATTTCATTTTTGTTGTAGGAAAAATGACAAGCGGCAAAGACCTGATACTCAAGAGATGCTCTATCATTATGTCTGGTACATGTAGCTGATAAAGACTCTGTCTCATCATTGATCAGCAAGATGGCTCATCATCCTCAGTTAATCATACTTGGTATCATCTGTTGTCAGATGATCTCCTTGATCCCTGGAACTTACAGCCAAGTTGAGAATATCACTTTCGACGTCGATTCCCCAAGTTCTAATCCAACATTCCAGGGTTTTCCATCATTATATCTCAGCGATAAATTCAACATCACTGTTGAAGTGCTGTTTGGGAGTGTAGGAGAACAAGCAAAACTGTCTTTAGAAATTCCAGAGGAATTTGACAAGTTGTCTTCGGATAACCTGACAATATCCTACGGCAGTAATTTAGCAAACAATGACTCTCAGGTTAATTTGACCAGGACACGGTTAAATGTGACATTTGGATTGGTTGACATTATTAACAGTACAAATGGAATCAGTTCTGAAAATACTATTTATTTGGTCTACCCAGTTTATGTGCAAAATTTCCAAGACATAGGGTATCTATTCAACATGACACTTAATGTAGAGTATGGTTCAGATTATGAGAATGTAACAACTGTGTCCAGAGTGTTAAGCTATCGAGGTCCAGAGGTGAATGTTACAGAATTACTGCAGACTGCCACTAATCAAACCTTCATCTTTGATCGAGAGTTGCAAACTTCAGTCTCATTGAAGGTCCCACCTGGCTCGTGGAATATGTCTGAAACTCAAATTGTTATTGGTAAGTTTGTAATTGATTGGTTTATCAATCGATTTGTTGGTTTATTTATAGATTAATTATAGGGCTAAAATTAACGACATATACATGCTGTACAAAAAAATAAGGAATTTAAAAGTCATTGTATGAGTCATTTTTCGTTACTGAAAGTTGTGATCACAATGAACAAAATGAATGAAGTTAAAAGTTGTGATCTCAAAAGATAACTATGGGTTTATTTATAAAAAGCAGAATTTTTCCCTGTTTTTTAATTTTTGTCAATTTGGTTTTAATATAGCAATTTCACAGAATAATTTCTGCTGCTAGCTTACCATGAAGATAGCAATGAGGTATTGTTAACTTTCTTCCTCAACAAATACAAATTTACATCTATTTCTGTGTTTCTTTATTACAGATTTTACTTCTGAGGATATCTCCTTCATTGACCTTGATATCCTTTACTGCGTGGCATCTTCAGACAGTCCAAACATCACCTTCTCCAACCCGGAGAGCCAAAATGTGACATCAATCACTAACTCCACACTGTCCACAGCGTACATCATCACCCAGAGTGGTACAGGGAGTGTCAGTAGGCGTAAGAGGGTTGCCTCATCTGCAGCAAGTGTTGCCGAATCTAGACTGGTGTGGAACCTTTATGAAATTGCAAATGTTGGAGATAAAGATGAGACAGTGGATTTCTTGGTAAGTGGAAAAAAAAGTTTGTCTTACAACTGCTTTTGAATCGTTGTTTTGAGGTCTTAGGAACCGAAGGTCGAAGCAATACTGGTTAAGTGTCTTGCCTCAGAGTTTGGGTTCAAGTCCTGGTCTTGACACTTGTGACCTGAAGCAAGGCACTTGACCATTACTGCTTCATGTTTTTGTGTAATGCACAAAAAGAACCCAGTACACAAAAGGGGTTCACCCCGGTGTTTGTGGAATGGTCGGCAATTTCATGTGCACAAGTTACATGCACCCTGCCTGTGTGATCCCTGAGAAGGGGTGTTGGTGCAGTATCAATCAAGACAAGACAAGGCAACCAGGGGGTGTTGAAATGCAGGCCACTTCCTACCTCTGTTGGCAATTTCAGCCTCAGTTGGCAAACAAAGCACTAAAACAAGTAGAAAGAAGGCATCCCGATTAAAGTTAAGTCATTTAGAGGCTAAAATTCATTGTTTTTTCTTTAAGCAATTCAGTTTGCAAGAATATTTTTGCTTTGAACATTCATGGATACGTGGGGTCTTGGGGGTGCTAGTCTCTCAGTCCTGTTGCTTTGAAATTTTAGTGTAGAAAACCTTGGTTGTTCGCAAAGTGGCTTTCTGTACACTTCCCCACCTCCCCCATCCCCTGAAAGGAAGTTCCAGTTGGCAAATTGTCTCCCCAATATATACCCTTCCAAGGGACATTGCCCTTGCTATGCTCTGTGCCCAAGGTTGTGTGCTGTGCCCGATTTTGTAAAACTGGTAACAAGGTGTATGTTGGTTAAACGGGTTTTCTGTGAAACTTTTAAGTAGTTTAATCACCACCGCTCCCCCAAAAGAGATCCTTACATTATAGGGTACCCATGAGATTATAAATAATGTTTATCTTTACCATACAAAGCCATTCAGTCCTTTATAGTATTTTGCACGAATTGGCTTGTTTGGGAAGTCAGCTTTGGAGTATACCTTGACTGCAGTCACTGTTTCTATTGTTTGTAAAAGACGTGGTTTTTTTAAAGAACAATTTCAGCTTGAAATGCACATCATAACACATTTTAATACAGGGCCACCTGGTCACCTGGCCACCTGGCCACCTGGCCACCTGGCCACTGGCTTGGAATTACCTCTTTGAGAGGGCAAGGCCATTTCCATTTTGGAAATCTTTAAGTCTATGGGAAACTTTTTAAGTGAAGAGAAAGGGGGTGGGGGGCTTGCCCCTGTGATTTTAGTGCGGGTGTATTATTATGGTTGCTTGTTCACATAAAATCAGTGTTAACCCTTTAGAGACCATTCATTTCTGTATAATTATCACAAAACGCCCAGACATTGCTAATATTGTTGGTTTCTTTATTGAAATTTTGTCAGTAAAAATAAAATTTAGTTTCTTGTTTTAGAAATTGGGATACTATATGTCAACATACTACATCGGAAAATTTCAAATGTGACCATGACATGACCTTTACTTTGACCTCTTTATGTGAATAGAATTAGGTTCAACTTTGCGGCCATTTGCGTTTTGGTACAAGCCGCTTGCGGCCGCTATGGTCTCTAAAGGGTTAACAATCTCCAACAGATTTGATAATACGGCATCAAGAGTGTTATTTATGACAGACGTGGCAAATTACAATATTTATTTATATTTAGGCTGAAAACTTTACTGCAAATACAGAAAAGGAAACAACAAACAGATTATAAAGGCATGCATCAATCTCTATAAAACCCAATCCATTCCTAATGAACGCATGCCCTTTTTGTGTGTGTAAAAAGCAACTAATTAGGCCTATCCTTGAGTTATGTTGACCTTAGTTATTATAGGCATGATGGCAGTACCTGGACTAATAACCATTTTGTAAACCTACTATGGCCAACTAGGATACAAATATTATGCTGCTGCTATAGCAACAAGCCTGTTACTTCTGTCAATGAAAGGCTTTTGAAGGCCGTTAGGTGTTACTTTTATAGCGATTTCATACGATCAATTGTGTAAAATCACCGTTTGCATTTGCTGCAATGACCATACTCTAAATGATTGAAGCTTTGCATGGTGTAGAAAAAATAAGAAGTTAAACTGCAGGTACAACTATGTGTAAATCTCTTTTAGGAGGAGTGTTGGCTCTGAAATGAGTTGGTGTGGTCTCAATGTATTATCCTGAAGACGAGCAGATACTGTTCGAAACATCGAGACCACACCCGCTCTTTTCAGAGCCAACACTCCTCCCAAAAGAGATTTTACACATGGTTGTACCAACAAGTTTGCTAGTCATACACTGTAGTTTCTTCTTATTCTGACATACACTGCTTGTTTTGTGTAGGCACCTTTGTTTGGTTTCCAGATAAATGTACCTTAATTAGAAGTCTATATTATAGGCCCTATTATTTCATTTTATCACAAAATGCAAAAGAAAGATCGCATTTTCCTTTGTGCCGGTAACTCCTCGAGTCGGGCTACGTCCTGTAGCCTTAGATCTCCAGGGTCTTTCTCAGGATCCTTGCTGTTCCTAAAAGCGCCTGCCTTTTGTAATAGATCTACCCTCACAGTTGTTTCATCTAGATGTTTCCCCAGTGCTTTCAGAATAGTGCCAAGTGCTCCAACCACCACAGGGACTACTTTCACTTTGTTATTAATGTTATTGTTATTAGGTGTTCGGGCAATCCGCCCGGAACACCTCTTGTTTTTGTACGTTTAAAAAAAAATACTTCTTCTGCTTATACCCCGCGATTGTCCGCAAAAAAACACACACTTCCGAAGCTCACACAACCTTCAAACTTCACATATAGTTAGATCGTTACTTGTAGAAGACACCCCTGGAGTGGAAGTGCCTTGTAATTTAAAAGTGGCAAATTTTTTGAAGTTTTTTTTAACGATGTTATAGGCGAGCAAAGGTCTGGTTTACAAAAATTGGACCGATGACGTCATTGAATCTAAAAGCGCCCTCTAGCGGCAGGTTAAAAACAGCTCAAAATACACTTTTACTAGATGTCTGTGGCGAAGTTTTTGATAATGATCCGAACACCTTGAGTTTGTGGTAAGACGAACTCTGAATCTCAAGTTTATTAATATTATTATTATATTATTAGTTATTATTATATATTTCTGGTAATGAAATAATGTGTCCAGAAAAATTAAATTGCCTGTTCATGTTGAAAGGGAGTGACAAAGTGACCTTAAATCAGGACAGCCTCACCCACACCTACGGTAGCGTCCCCAACAACGCAAGGACAGCATCCATTGGCTAAATGTTGTCACACCACACACCCAATTGGCTAACTGTAAACCCAAACAATATTTTCGCATAGGGAGGACTGTAAAACAAAGCAATGTAAACAGTTTGCCCGTGAAAACATAATTACCAAAGTTACCCAACATTAATGCGCATGTATGCACGTCATCCCCGCACAATAAATAACCCTTACATGTATATGTACAATTTTATCTGCAGTGGGCAGCATACATAGCGTGTGGTAGAAACAAATACAAGTTCGCCCTTTGTATAAAGCATTTTATCGTTAATGGATAAAATGTGATATTATTTTTTATTTATTTTTATTTTTTTTAATGAGATATCACCTAACTCACAAGGCCACGGACGGCCACTCAAGGTGAGGGCTACACATAACTGATTTGGGCTATCAACCCAAATCAATTGACACCAGGGGCACGTTGCCTCCTACTCCTGGGGCTGAAACAGGGTTACCCCCTTCACAGTCCTTAAGGATGTAGGCATGGGTATCATCCACTAGGTCTAGAGCCTGTCTGGTAGAGCAGAATGCACTACCTTCCCAACTATTAATATTATTATATATTTCTGGTAATGAAACAAAGGATGCCTCATATGTGAACTTAATCAATGTTGCTCGCAAGCCTGAGGAAACAATGGCGCTTGCTATGTGAACCAAAAATTACCCCTACTCTTCCACGATAAGTGTTCTGGGTTCTTTTATGTGCACTACTGTACCAATCTTAATAGATGTTAAATTGTGCATCAGGATGCAGAATGTCTCCTTTATTTTATCCACATTGATAAGCCTTTAGTTACAGTGGACCAACTTGGTTTGGCTGTCTTTGTTGATGACATCTGCACACCATGGATATGAATGCTTTTCTCAGCTGTTTATACTTGAATCCATACAAGACTGGATTGATGGCAGAATTCACCAAGGAGAGAAGTGTCAGTACACATAAGGCCTCATAAACATTGGCAAGATGAAGTGCCAGGTGAAATGTAGAAGAAAATATAAACCAGATGGCTCCAGGCAAGACCAGAATAAAGAAAGCTGTGGTGACGACAGCAAGAGTGCTGGTGACTTTCTTGTGAGCTTGGTGCAGTTCTTGAGCTGGACCCTGGATTCCTTGATCTTCTAGGTTTCTGGCTCCTTGTTTCAGGTTGATGAGGATTCTAATGTACATCCAAATTGTAGCTGCAATTGGTAGAAGGAGTAACAGCATTGCTACAATGCCAAACACTAAAGATTCTTGTAGTTTCTCAATTGCGCAATGTCTTTTATATTGAATTGAGAAGCTGATTAATTGAGGCATATGCACTATTAATGGAACCACCCAGACAGCAAGTAACAACAGCATGATCTTTCTTCTAGTGAAGTAGCTTGAATAATGTAAAGGTCGACTGATTCCAATAAATCGTTCATAATTGGCCAGTGTGAGACTGAGAACAGAGTGGGCACTGAAGCAGTTGGTAACGAAAATATATGTCCCAGTACTATTGAAGAGTAAAAGTAAGTTTGCTGTACATCTGGTGCTGTTAGAATTTGAAGAATTGAATATAGGCATTTGATAATTCACAGCAAAATGTGGTTCTAGAGGAGTACATACAGAGACCAATGCATCTGCAACAGCAAGGTTGAGTATCATCAAATTGGTCACATTATGCAGTGTCTTTGTGTAGATTATAGTCACACATACAAGAACATTTCCAACAGCTCCAAGAAGCCCAACAAGTGGCATCAATACTTGTAAAACAGTGAACAGGTTTGTATTAGTTCCATCCATATTGCCAGTCACTGTGTGTAATTCTGCGTGATCCTTGGTTAGAGCTACCCTTCCAATGAAATCTGTCCTCTGTATAGCAGGTTCATCAACGTATACATAGAATAGGACGCAATACTGAAACAGCATTCGTGACTTTCAAAACAGCAAGTAGCACACATATAGCTGTTGCATGTGAAGGACTAAATAACCACCATTGTCTTTGAGATGTGATTTGACTATGGATGGATCAGAAACTGTGAATGCTTCAACTATTTGAACTCTGTTTTTATTGTGGACGTCACGAGCAGATACTGCTGCTATATAAGACATTGTCATTATTGCCTTGTAACTTAACGAAGAGTGACACTGCGGGAACAATACTACTTTATTTAGAAAAAGAGGGCAGTAGTTTAAATAAAAAGTATAATTGGCTGTGGCAAACTGCTAACAAACCAAGAGGAACTCTATTATAAATGCAAACAATTGTTAATGGCCTCGCGTCTTTTTGAAAGCTTGTAGGCTAGCCTTTGAGAAAGACTCTGCTTGGGTATAATCGTTAGGCAATTTATGATTTTTGTACAGTAATTAAACTTTAATTGCATAAATGCCATTATCGACCTAAAAACAGCTAATAAGATCAAATTAAATTTCAATTTAGAACTGTAATACTGAGATTGTTGATAGTCACTCGTTTGTCTTGTGACTTCAATAAGAGACACAGTAGTTGAAATCAGGCCAAGTCCATCGTTAGATGCTGCTTTTCTCAGTTGTTTTGTTTTCAAACAAGTTTGATCAACCAATCACCAAACCTAACCATTGCACAGTATCTTGAACTATACAGAGCCATTAGTGATGCATATATAAAGATAATCAGAATTTCAGGGTACTTAAAGAGCAGAGTATATAAAATGGATTTAAATGTGGTTAAAACTGAAGAATCAATCAAAATGTATATTTTGCTTGAAAACATGTAGGTTACGTTGGATAATGATACATTTGGTGTTGCATGGCTCTGATGTGAATACTTCCATTGTGTTTAACACTAGGTGGCAGTGGACAAACTGGGTAATATTTCATTGTTGATGCAGTTAATTATTAATATTATAATTATATTATTAGTTATTATTATATATTTCTGGTAATGAAATAATGTGTCCAGAAAAATAAAATTGCCTGTTCACGTTGAAAGGGAGTGACAAAGTGACCTTAAATCAGGACAGCCTCACCCACACCTACGGTAGCGTCCCCAACAACGCAAGGACAGCATCCATTGGCTAAATGTTGTCACACCACACACCTGATTGGCTAACTGTAAACCCAAACAACATTTTCGCATAGGGAGGACTGTAAAACAAAGCAATGTAAACAGTTTGCCCGCGAAAACATAATTACCTAAAGTTTCCCAACATTAATGCGCATATGCACGGCATCCCCGCACAATAAATACCCTTATGTACAATTTTATCTGCAGTGGGCAGAATACATAGCATGCGGGTAGAAACAAATACAAGTTCGCCCTGTGTTTGTTTGTTAGGTGTTCGGGCAATCCGCCCGGAACACCTCTTGTTTTTGTACGTAAAAAAAAAAATACTTCTTCTGCTTATCCCCCACGATTGTCCGCAAAAAAACCGCACACTTCCGAAGCTCACACAAGCTTCAAACTTCACATATAGTTAGATCGTTACTTGTAGAAGACACCGCTGGAGTGACGTCATGATGACGTCATCAGGTGTCGAAATACAGTAAATCAAAGTTTAATAATTCAAAAAATCATAACTTGATAACTACTGAATGGATTTGTACATTCTATACATCATCGGACAGGTCTTGGAAAACCCAACAAACAATTCACAAAGAGTGACCCAATTTTACCTTGACTTCCGGTCCAAAACGGAAGTTGAAATTTCAATAATTTATATCTAAAGGACTTCTCGTACTTCAATCGAAATTTTTACACCAGGTTGTAGGATCTTGTGCCTTCTCAAACTTTTACACAGAGATGATACTAGTTTGACCTTACTTTCTGGTTGAAATCGGGTGTTAAAGGTAACGTAGGCCTATATATTGACCCGCATTAAAAGCACGTGAAAAGATCTTCTACTGAGACACGTATAACCGTATCTAACCCAGTGGCACGGTAGCCGTCTGTTGCGTTCCAGTGCACCACGCGGCTGGCTGCACAGGGTCCTGCATGTAACCTGTGTATACACGATACACTAGCACACATTCCGCGCCACGAAGACAGTGTATACATCCACATAACGTGAAACGGATTGTTGATGTCATATCCATGGTGGCGCTATACCGAGTTAATGGTCGTTTGTTAACGTACTACGCTCTTTTATAATGCAACAGACTCAGAAATGTACGTCGTTCGACGGTAGTCCAATGAATAGCTCAGTGCATATATCCTTCGTGTTAGCCTTTTGTTGGCTTGGTGGTAAATATCAACTAAAACGAGTGTATTTTGCTGAACTCTTTTGGTGATTTTAATAAATTTTGATAACTGAGAAAATGTGATCGGAAGATCAACATAAATTTGACTCTGATCAACACCGGTTTTTACGAGAATTTTACTTTTAAATCCTGTTGAATACTTCAAAGAAATACAATGTGAACAGCAAAACAAATTCAACATAAATTGCACATCGTGTAAACTGTAGGTTCTTATGCCCTTATCATAATCATGACAAATGATGTTGCTTCAGTTATCGGCACCACAAAAAGGTAGCAAGCAGGCGTAGTTTGATAAAATTTATTTGTGAATTGTTAGTGATAGTCTTTTAAACTATCAGTTCAGTTTGTGACTATTTACACACACAAAAATTATACATGTGTATCTAGTACACTCTGGAGTTTCATTGCATATCCATCGAAAAATAAATAAACTTCATTGAATGGAAAACATAATACTTAATAGTTGTACTTGTGAGTCATTCAAAGGCTCGTTTCAAGATCTGTAGCCAAGATGAAGGGGAAGTGGGGAGATTGTTCCTCTGTATGACTATGAAATGACAATGGACCCTTGGCCCTTTCAAATAATCTAAATAATGTACTCATTTGCTGAATTATTTTTGTAAGTTCACCTTTGTTTTTCACTTGGCACATTTTTAAATACCTAATCTCGATAAATAAATTCTAACTTCATAATGATGTCATCGATTTTCAAATCTGGCTAAACAAAAGTTTATTATTTAGAAAATTTTATATTTCGAGTAGCCTTTATTTCCTTTATATAACTAACGTATAAACTACATGTAGAAGATTTACACATTACTTTCTTTGAAATTTCAAAAGCTATCAACAATTGATGGCAATCAACATGGGATAGTGGTTTGGTTAGAAAGGGAAAGACAATACTGCCAATATCCCGTCATTGTCTGTCAATTGGTAGATTAACAAAGTTATAAAAACTAATTAATTATGCAAACAAATATGATTAGTTTACTCAGGCAATAGATATGTAAACAACACACTTAGATAAAGAAAACGTTGACAAAATGCAAAACAGACCATTTTAACCTACTGAACAACTTGTCAGCATTTGCTGACAACGTACCGGACTTAAGCTTGTCCAATTAAGGTGCCGTGTTCGAGGGTCAAAACAAAAATCATTAAACTTGCCAAACTCGCCTTCTGGTTCAATCTTCAATTTCAAGTCAAAAAACTATTCACAAACCCTAGTTTGCAAAGTATTAGAAAGACCAACCTTCTTCCGCCATCCTTTTTCATGGCACCATACGGTCATAAGCCCTACCACTAACTTTCATTGAAAACCCGAACACCTAGTGTTTGTAATCCTACAAACACTACATTTCTAGTTTTTATTATTATTATTAATAATATTATTATTACTATTAAGAAATCCAGGCAGATCTGACCCCTGAATTCTGGCACTTATGGCTATACCAGAAGCACTGAATTTTATGAGCCGTATAAGCCTAGAATTCCGCTGTAAAAATTAAGCAATGCCATGACTGAAATGCTCCTTGTTTACATTCATAATTTTGCATTTAAATTGCTTTTCACAAAGAAGAAAATATTGATTGCTTTTTTAACTTATTGTGGAGTATGTTTTCTATTCTTTCGCTTTTTTGTCCATTACTGTAATTTGTGAGATGTATGTTTTGAATGCACTTCTCGGATCATCAATCGACGGATTATGGCACTTAAAGCCAGTGTACTGTGTCTGTTGCTTATAGCAACCACTTGTGTGGAAATGTATAACTCACTAGATTATGTGTGCATTTAACTCTTTGTCTTAGATGAATTGTTGTCTGTTAAGTCATTTCACTTGTAGTTTACACAATTATTCTTAAAAACTTTTTTTTGGTTAGGAATGTCAATTTGAAATAAAAATTTGCAGTGTACATGTATTATGGATAAAAATCTATAAATTGAAATGATTTAAGTTTATATGAAATCTAGCCCTTGACAGAAATCAGTAAGATAATAATTTTAGCCTAGTTTTAGAAAGACTCTGCTTTTAGGATGAAACTTAAATCCATGCACAAGTTTTGCTAATATTGTACTTGAGAAAATAGAATTAGCTAATTGCAAACTGCTTACCAACCATGGTATACATGCAAAGAATAGTTAATGGCCTGACGTTTCGACCCTAGCAGAGTCTTTCTCGATAATTGTATGACTTAGGAACACATGATTAATATTTGTGTCTTGTTCTTCCCTTCTAGGTGACTGGTGTGATTCGTCAAACAGCAGACATGACAACTGGTAAACAGATACTCTATTCCTTCTCTATGGACTTGAATGAGGAGTGGGTACCGTTTAACAGTGATGTACTGACCATCTCGGAGCCAGATTTACTGATAGACAAGACAGTTTCTGTGGTATGTTTTTCCTATTTCAATGTGTTTAATTTTTCAGGTTATTTTGCACAATCTCAAATAGGAAATTAAAGGAAATTTATTGCTGCTTCGTAACTAAAATAGGTAAAATAAACAGAAGTCCGCACATCTGATGTCTTACTTTGAGGATTGTGATCAATGCCAGATACCGGCCTTATGTTGCTACCAGAATCAAGGGTTGTTCTAAAACCCCCTCGACCCCCTCGACCCCCACGACCCACGACCCCTCGACCCCTCGACGTCCGCCCCGTTATCGAAACGTGTCCCAATTCCAATTCATAACACATCGCTTTACGGCCGAGTAAGAATTAAGTTCCCGATTTAGAATTCACAGCGTGTGATCCAAAGAGCTAGCTGGTCTGGCGACGCGACTTCCTTCCGGCGACCTGCTGATGACCAAGAAGAGAGGTAAGCATGTCAAATAATTTCGTGTTGTTGTCAACAATTGTTTGCCAGTCTGTGTGCACGTTACGTGCACACCGATCATGATCTCGTTTCATATGGGTGTGGGAGACTGACAACCCCAAAACACGTGTGGGCCATGGTCGGTCGGGTCTACAACCTCGAGCTCCGCATAGAGCAAGTAGTAATTGTTGACACAGGACGGGAGCGATCAGCCGGAAATGAGTCTGCCTGATCATCACGTAATGAGTTGGCCTAAATCGTACTCGGGCGGTAAACGCAGGATCCCTGTTGGGATATACTCCTATTCAGGCTCGGGTCGGCCAAGAGATACACTTGGAAATGCCGCGATTTTTTTTCTGTACACCAAAATTGCCACAGTACCCGATCTCAGCCAATCACGCGCAGTTTGCTTCGTGCGTGATTGGCTGAGATCGTGTCATGTGGCAATTTTGGTGTACATAAAAAAAAATCGAGCATAAGTCGAGGGGTCGAGGGGGTCGAGGGGGTCGAGGGGGTTTTAGAACAACCCCAGAATCAATGGTAGCGAACCTTGACCTATGATGCAAAAACAAATATTGACCCCTTGCACCACTTCCACACTTGGCTACTGTCTGCCGCCATTTTTTAGTCAAATTAAGCGTAGAAATTTGTTGGTAAGTGTGTAAACACGACTGCATCGCCTAAAATGTGTACCACTACAGGGACATTGCCTCCCAAAATGGGGCAAGCCTAAAATGTGTACCACTACAGGGACATTGCCTCCCAAAATGGGGCAAGTCTAAAATGTGTACCACTACAGGGACATTGCCCCCCAAAATGGGGCAAGCCTAAAATGTGTACCACTACAGGGACATTGCCCCCTAAAATGGGGCAAGCCTAAAATGTGTACCACTACAGGGACATTGCCCCCCAAAATGGGGCAAGCCTGCTAAAATGTGTACCACTACAGGGACATTGCCCCCCAAAATGGGGCAAGCCTAAAATGTGTACCACTACAGGGACATTGCCCCCCAAAATGGGGCAAGCCTAAAATGTGTACCACTACAGGGACATGGCCTCCCAAAATGGGGCAAGCCTAAAATGTGTACCACTACAGGGACATTGCCCCCCAAAATGGGGCAAGCCTAAAATGTGTACCACTACAGGGACATTGCCCCCCAAAATGGGGCAAGCCTAAAATGTGTACCACTACAGGGACATTGCCCCCCAAAATGGGGCAAGCCTAAAATGTGTACCACTACAGGGACATTGCCCCCCAAAATGGGGCAAGCCTAAAATGTGTACCACTACAGGGACATTGCCCCCCAAAATGGGGCAAGCCTAAAATGTGTACCACTACAGGGACATTGCCTCCCAAAATGGCGCAAGCCTAAAATGTGTACCACTACAGGGACATTGCCTCCCAAAATGGGGCAAGCCTAAAATGTGTACCACTACAGGGACATTGCCTCCCAAAATGGGGCAAGCCTAAAATGTGTACCACTACAGGGACATTGCCCTCCAAAATGTGGCAAGCCTAAAATGTGTACCACTACAGGGACATTGTCCTCCAAAATGGGGCAAGCCTAAAATGTGTACCACTACCGGGACATTGCCTCCCAAAATGGGGTAAGCCTAAAATGTGTACCACTACAGGGACATTGCCCCCCAAAATGGGGCAAGCCTAAAATGTGTACCACTACAGGGACATTGCCCCCCAAAATGGCGCAAGCCTAAAATGTGTACCACTACAGGGACATTGCCTCCCAAAATGGGGCAAGCCTAAAATGTGTACCACTACAGGGACATTGCCCCCCAAAATGGGGCAAGCCTAAAATGTGTACCACTACCGGGACATTGCCTCCCAAAATGGGGTAAGCCTAAAATGTGTACCACTACAGGGACATTGCCCCCCAAAATGGGGCAAGCCTAAAATGTGTACCACTACAGGGACATTGCCCCCCAAAATGGGGCAAGCCTAAAATGTGTACCACTATCGGGACATTGCCTCCCAAAATGGGGTAAGCCTAAAATGTGTACCACTACAGGGACATTGCCCCCCAAAATGGGGCAAGCCTAAAATGTGTACCACTACAGGGACATTGCCCCCCAAAATGGCGCAAGCCTAAAATGTGTACCACTACAGGGACATTGCCTCCCAAAATGGGGCAAGCCTAAAATGTGTACCACTACAGGGACATTGCCCCCCAAAATGGGGCAAGCCTAAAATGTGTACCACTACCGGGACATTGCCTCCCAAAATGGGGTAAGCCTAAAATGTGTACCACTACAGGGACATTGCCCCCCAAAATGGGGCAAGCCTAAAATGTGTACCACTACAGGGACATTGCCCCCCAAAATGGGGCAAGCCTAAAATGTGTACCACTATCGGGACATTGCCTCCCAAAATGGGGTAAGCCTAAAATGTGTACCACTACAGGGACATTGCCCCCCAAAATGGGGCAAGCCTAAAATGTGTACCACTACAGGGACATTGCCCCCCAAAATGGGGCAAGCCTAAAATGTGTACCACTACAGGGACATTGCCCCCCAAAATGGGGCAAGCCTAAAATGTGTACCACTACAGGGACATTGCCTCCCAAAATGGCGCAAGCCTAAAATGTGTACCACTACAGGGACATTGCCTCCCAAAATGGGGCAAGCCTAAAATGTGTACCACTACAGGGACATTGCCTCCCAAAATGGGGCAAGCCTAAAATGTGTACCACTACAGGGACATTGCCCTCCAAAATGGGGCAAGCCTAAAATGTGTACCACTACAGGGACATTGCCCTCCAAAATGGGGCAAGCCTAAAATGTGTACCACTACCGGGACATTGCCTCCCAAAATGGGGTAAGCCTAAAATGTGTACCACTACAGGGACATTGCCCCCCAAAATGGGGCAAGCCTAAAATGTGTACCACTACAGGGACATTGCCTCCCAAAATGGGGCAAGCCTAAAATGTGTACCACTACAGGGACATTGCCCTCCAAAATGGGGCAAGCCTAAAATGTGTACCACTACCGGGACATTGCCTCCCAAAATGGGGCAAGCCTAAAATGTGTACCACTACAGGGACATTGCCCCCCAAAATGGGGCAAGCCTAAAATGTGTACCACTACAGGGACATTGCCTCCCAAAATGGGGCAAGCCTAAAATGTGTACCACTACAGGGACATTGCCCTCCAAAATGGGGCAAGCCTAAAATGTGTACCACTACAGGGACATTGCCCCCCAAAATGGGGCAAGCCTAAAATGTGTACCACTACAGGGACATTGCCTCCCAAAATGGGGCAAGCCTAAAATGTGTACCACTACAGGGACATTGCCTCCCAAAATGGGGCAAGCCTAAAATGTGTACCACTACAGGGACATTGCCTCCCAAAATGGGGCAAGCCTAAAATGTGTACCACTACAGGGACATTGCCCTCCAAAATGGGGCAAGCCTAAAATGTGTACCACTACAGGGACATTGCCCTCCAAAATGGGGCAAGCCTAAAATGTGTACCACTACCAGGACATTGCCTCCCAAAATGGGGTAAGCCTAAAATGTGTACCACTACAGGGACATTGCCCCCCAAAATGGGGCAAGCCTAAAATGTGTACCACTACAGGGACATTGCCTCCCAAAATGGGGCAAGCCTAAAATGTGTACCACTACAGGGACATTGCCCTCCAAAATGGGGCAAGCCTAAAATGTGTACCACTACCGGGACATTGCCTCCCAAAATGGGGCAAGCCTAAAATGTGTACCACTACAGGGACATTGCCCCCCAAAATGGGGCAAGCCTAAAATGTGTACCACTACAGGGACATTGCCCCCCAAAATGGCGCAACCAAGATTGTTGTGAAGATGACACCAGGTGAACAGGGTTGAATCATAACATGTACATGTACATCGATCGATCGATCATGCTTGACATACTCTGGACCAATCATAACATAGATACAAAAGATTACATCAGGCTCCCTAATCCAATGAAAATGTTGGATTTGTAAAAACCGGTGCCTGTCTTTACCCATAAGGATAAAGACAGGGGACCAGTCTACATAAACAGTAGTTTCATGAATTGTCTTTATACATATAGCTCTCAACGAAAGTAACTGGAAATGACTACACATTGAACTATCTACTCTTCACTGCAACCCTGTACCACTCCACCCTCTCCACTGCCCCAGCGTATGGCATTGTCTTTACTGACAATGTGGATGGACTCGGATTGGAGTACTTCAAGAACTTGGTTCCAGTTTTTGGTACAGCTGGGTTTGCCACTACAGCACAAGAGCTTGTTTACCAAGTAGAGGAGTTGCCATGTAAGTTAAGCTTTTTCTTCAGAAAATGTGAAGTGCATGTTTTAATTTTAAGTTTGTCTTCAATTATAATTCTTTTTGACTTGATTCAATCTTATGTGATTTTATTTTTTATTTTTTAAAAATGATTTGGGGCTGAATATTTTTTTTTACTAGAGCAAAATTTGTCAAGATGTTTGATAAGGCATTTTAACATTACTGAGCAGGAATTCAAAAGGTTTTGAAAACAAATTGTTTTGCAGATTTTTGAGAAATATCCGCTGAGAATTTGAAAATAAAAACAAAGACTGCCACAAAAATGTGTCCATGAAAACATAGCAAATTCACAATTTTTCAGAAAAATAGTCAAGTATTTGTTTGCCTCTAAAAGCACTGAGTAGTTCAGCACCTTTGTTTTGACTTTCATTTCTTGTGTTTGCAGTTGTTTTTTTACATTAATTAAAAATACATTTAAATACTATTTAAACACTATTTTTTTCAGTGGGCGATACACTGACCATCTCCTACAGGGCATATTTCAGTGATGACACCGTGAGCAACCTTATTGGTCAATCCATGACACACGCCACCATAGCAACCTGGCACTCCATGACCTCACAAGAAATTACAACCAAGGTATGAAGGAATGGTTGATAAACTCATCAACTTTCATTTTGACAAGTGTATGATTATGTTGTCAAGAAAGCAGCTGTTGTTTTGATTTTAAAATTATGTATTCAAAGTTATTGAATGGTGAACAATACAATTTTAAAGTAGCTCGGTTATTGAACAACTCTATATACCATGTAACCTGGGACATCACATGTTTATAAAAGAGAGTCTGGACTTCCTGCAGGCACAATTTGTATATAATCTGTTAAAAACTGTAAAGGCTCACTGTGGAGGCTTGCATAATATCTAGTGATAACTAGATTTTATATAGCGCATTTACTAAAGCATATTTATACTCTTTACATTAGTGTCCTGGTCATCGGGCAAATAACATTTCTGTTAAAAGACAAAATCGACCTCTACCCTCATATGTATCTAATACCCCTTGGTGGTGAGAAGCAATTGTAGTAAAACATCTTCCTGAAGGCCACAAGTGTCATGACCGAGACCCAAACCCACATCTCGAACTACAAACAAATTAAGTACAGTGCACTAGACTACTCGATCATGACACACTAGTGATGACACAACTCAAAATTTTTTGATTAACTGCAAAAGTTGCATCAGATCATAATGATAGGAACATTGGCTTGCCTCATTGCTGGCGCTTTCATTAACAGTAAGCAACCTTGTAAGATCTCTTGATATTCAAAGAAGTAGGGGTTTTGAGAATAACCAGAGGTGAGATAAGTCTTGACCTTGTTCATCTTCAAAAGCATGCTGTTGATCTACAGAAACATTGAGATTTATTCTGGCTTCTGGTTCTTCTCAGAACCACCAATTCTTTCAAGAAGATATTATTACATAGTTTTCTCCCATAAGCTTGGTTTATTTTGATGTTGACCATTATTGATTTAGTATCCTGGTCGGTCTTATGGTCCCGTATCTGCTGAGACCTGCGTCAACCTCAAAGAGTCTCAAGATGAAAGCCTTCTTCTTGATCACGGTCTCGCTGCTGTCTTCTTCTTTGTTGCTCTCCTGATTGGTTGCATCATCATAGCTATCATTGTCCTAATCGTCATCAAGTGCTGCAAGAGGGGACCGTATGCCACTGTGCAGCCAACTGGGAAGTATGCATCAGGAAGCCCAAGTAGGCAGGCTGGGCTTGTTATGAGTTCAAGAGGAGGGGCTAAATCAGGCTTGTCGACCCTCAAGGAACATTGGTAAGTCTTAATATTTGCCCCTTTTTAAAATCAATTTTGGGCAGGCGGACATTGTGTGAAAAATAAAAAATCTTCAATTTTGTCCACTGCAGCCAAGGGACTAAGTTATACAAATAGCTTCATTCAGACACTGCCATTGTTTCAATTTTATTCTAATTATGTACCATTCACTTACAAGCTTCTTTGCAAATTAAGCTTTAAATCTTTACGCTATAAACAATTTAATCAAATGTTACTATTAATGTTATCAATACAAAAAACAAAAAATAAGTTAGTGGCCTGACGTTTCGACCCTAGCAGAGAGTCTTTCTCGAAGGCTAAAAAGAGCCTTCGAGAAAGACTCTGCTAGGGTCGAAACGTCAGGCCACTAACTTATTTTTTGCATTTACACCACAGGTCCTTTTGGTTGGTAAGCAGTTTGCAACAGCTATAATTCTATTTTCTCAATACAAAAAACAAGTTACAAGATCAGATTTGAAGGTGGTTTATGGAATAAAATAATAAAATATAAACCAAATTCGAAAAAAAATACTATTTAAAGCTGAGAAACCTGGCATTAAATAGTATGGGAGAAAAAGAATAGTCCCAAATATTCCTCTTTCTGATCTATTGATTTTGGGTTGAACAAGGAAAAATTGACTAGAGCGGGATTTGAACCAACGACCTCCGGATTGACGTGCCGGCGCTCTACCAACTGAGCTATCTAGCCCTATGTTGGCGATCTCCCTATATTGTCAATATCCTTGTTCGGTGGGTGCTAGTCAGAAGCCATTCAACCGTAAACTGCCGTGTAGCCAAGGATCACATCCAAGTATACGATACAACCTGGGAAGCGGCAGCCAGGGGATCACCATAAGGGGATGCGACTTTTTTTATATATCTTTCTGATCTATTAAGAATTACATGATGTTAACAGAACATTGGGGCTTGTTTTCTACTCTTGCAGCTCTAAATATTTATAATGGATGTATATATTTCTTGTGTTCTGATTTATCCTTCCAGTATGATTGCTATTGATGACAGCATCATTCTAGTTCTAGCTCTCAAGGATAAGATGAGAAAGATGCTGGAGTTTGATAAGTAAGTTCCAATCCATTCACTTTCTTTGGACACGGCAGGTCCTGATGAGTTCATAAAATGATAAAGTAGAATATGTACTGATGCTGGAGAATGGCCGGGGGTTGTGGGTTCGAATCTCAACCGAGTAGATGCCTCGGGATTTCTCCACTAGGACTCAGGAATGCACCAAGTATCCAAAGAGTTCGCCCCAGGTTTTTTTCAAAACAGGGGGGATTCTGGACCCAAATTATGCAAGTTTGATTCACAAAGCACAATTGAAACAAGGTTCACGGAATGCTTTTTACTTGATGTTTATGGTTGTTTTAAAAGCTCCACTTTGCAATCTGGAGTATTTCAAATGGTGTGGATTTTTTTATTTCGGTGAATTTTATCTTAAATCTGAAACAAAAGTTAAAATGTTTGTTTATTTGCATAATGGCCGCAATTCGTGCGTATCGGCCTGACAAGCTAGCTTGTACATGGGGAGAAACCCTAATACAGTCTCATCACAAATTGGTGTAAGAAAAACAAACCAAAACAATGAACTGATGCTGTGAGAAAAGAGAATTAACATAAGCTCGGTGGATTTTGTATGGAAAAGACTTGGTATTAGCTGGAAACATCTCTCAGGGCTATTGACATAAGTTCTAAGAACATTTTCCGCCCCTTCTTCAATTGTTACGAGAAATAAGACATGTTATAGAACTATCTTAGTGAGATCTCCTCATTGATTTTCTTCACTCAGTCTGGATATCTGGTGGACCATCACAATAGACATTCAGCTCGAGCAAGAGCGTCTAGATGCTATGATTGATTCCATCATGAACCTCATCAATAAATGGACAGCAGAGGGCGCTATACCCAAGAAGGTCTCCGACAAGAGTAACAAGAAGTTGCAACGCAAAATGAAAGACTTGAATAAGACACTGGAGGATGAATATAAGGAAGAATGTCGAGAGCTCAGCAAGAGATTGAGCGTCCAAAATAAGGTCAGTATTGAGGAGTGTATCATTTGCTTTAACAAGATTTTGAATAAAATAAACATGTAGGTCAATTAGGGATGTTATTTGCAGGTCCTCATTCACTGTGTTTTATCCTTGATTATACTTCTCTACTAATTTTATGGAACTTTCATAACTCCCTATTTACAATAGACTGCAAGACCTGTCTGATTTCTATAAACGGACCCTTTAAAGGTGATTTCGCTCTTCCCACATTTCAGCAATCTACTTCATGACACGAAACAGGTCCCCTAAATGTTCCAATCATACGTCTTATGGTCCACTGGACGCACCCTAATCCCCCATTTATACACCTGGGTGAAGAGAATCAATTTACACTCACAAAACATGTTTCCTTCAAGGTCCATAAAATATTGTCCTTGTCAAAAATACCTAACATTTTATTTATACCTTTTGAATTTAGAGAGCATGCTTTTTTGTATAATCTACCCATAATGTCAATAATAAAAACTAAATGTTGCTAATTTTTCAACGGATAGACACCTCAGTGATGACATCGGTAAAATGTTTGATTAACGTAAGAAAGACATAAAGATGGACATTTCAGTTCTGGAGTAGACTACCTTTATGTGCTACAGTGGGAAGTTCAAATCTTGCAGATGTTTGCAGTCGCTATGTGCTGCTGTTTGTTACAAGCACCTTTTAGGTCTCCCTGATATCTAGGAGTTAAACGTCACTTGCATCATTCCTACCATGGGACAAGATTCTTTCTCCCAATGTTTTCAGACTTTGGAAGAAATACTGCTTGGAGGCCATAATTAAAATTAAAAAAATGTATTTTCTTGTTGACTTTGTCAGGGCAAGCTTGCTGATTTGCAGAAGAAGCACAAAACAGAGTATAACAGCACTTTGTCTCAGACTAAAGGAATGACAGAACAGGTAAGACTATCACAATAATTCTCCTGTGTTCAAAAATAAAGTGCGTTCTTAAGTGTGTTTTATAATATGAAGTGTATACTTAAGTTTATTATATATTTCCTCCGCAATGTTTGTCTTTTAATTCATAGTCAACTGTTGGTTTATTATCATAGTGGAGAAGGGCAATACTGATTGTTAATATCATCCAGTACAAGTTTTTCGAATTAAAAAGTTAAAAAACTAGCTGTTGCAAATGGCTCTACCAACCAAAATGACATGTGATAAAAATGCAGAAGTTGTAAATGGCCAATGTTTGAAACCCTAGTCAACTCTTTCTAAAAGGCTAAATCGGTCTATGAGAAACACTCTCTGCTTGGTGGGGGGGGGGGGGGGGGGGGTTTCGGCTCATTATTTATGTAGATAAACCAAAAAGTTCTTAAAAAGCAGTAGATTTGTAAAGATGAATACGTCCAGACAAGTCCATAAATGTAGTCTATGTAGTCATTTTGCTTTTGTAATGATTGAAACAGGAGAGGAAGGAGATAATGTCACTGCTACGGAAGCAACATGAGGCTGAAAAGAATGAAGTGACTCAGGCATTAAAACTACAGCAAGATGAGCTTCAAGAAAAGACTAGAAAGGTAATTCATGGTAGAGAACTTCCATAAACAGTCTGGAAAATACCTCAGTTAACAGTGTTCTTCCCTGATCCTCCACAATCCAAACCAGGATGTTGTCTGACTTGGTGAAATATTGAATTTGAAGTGTCTCTTGGCTGATAGTTGATAAATAACATTAAATTCCAAAAGAACATAATTATATATGAAAATGCTCTAACATTCAGGCACAACAACATTATTAATGAAATCTTTATGTAGTGTCTGATGTACAAACTTTTTCATTTTTAGAAGTTTGGTTTTACCCTAAACCATTTTGTGGTAAGTACTGTAAACTCAGTGCTTTCCCAAGTCCTGAGCAAAAACCCAACTGGCAAACTACTTTGGTGGGATTCAAACCAAAGACTCCTGCAATCTAGAGCAGATGTCATACCACTAGACTACTGAGCTAGCACGTTGGCTAGAAGCAGTTCGAATCCTATGTTTTAGGATTCAATCTGCCTCTCTAGCCACCAGGCTAGCTTGGTGGTCTAGTGGTAAGACATCTGCTCTAGCAATGCAAAGGTTGAGGGTTCGAATCCTACCTGAGTGATTTGCCTGTGGATTTTTACACAGAACTCAGGAAAGTACTGAGTATACAGAGCTTAAAACACATCGGTGTAAGGGTAAAACCAAATAATGTTATTTATCTCTGATGCAAAATTTAATAAATGGCTTTTTGGTATCAATCTTGATCGAGGAACAGTTTTTAAAAAAGACACACAAAAAAGACTGAGATTGGAATCAACATATCTTGGTAATAAATTTATAACAGTTTTGTATTAAACAACTATTTGACTTGACAGGAGATTGCAATTCGCAAACGCCTCGCTGTCAAAGCTTTACAACAAGAATGTCTGGATGAAGTCATTCTACAGTCTAAACTAGATGAAAATGCAGCCATGAGGTTACTGCAAGAACATCACAGTAACACAGCGGATCTAGAATCTGCTATGGATAATGAGTTGTCACGGCAACGTATGCTGCTAGAAGAGAAGCTCGCCAAGAGGAGAGCCCTGGCCCAGTCAAATGTAAGACAATTATCATTTAGTTCCTTGATGGCTTGTCTTTGTATGGTTTCCTTTGACTGATTTTAGTTTCACTGTTTCAAAGCTAGCCTCATGCTAAAGTGACATCTTGCAGTTTAAAGAATATTGCAGAAAAAACAAGTTGATAAGGAAAGTAGTCTGTGGATTTTTCCTCTAATTTGTCAAACAGTGGCAATGATTTATCATTCTCTTGCAGTGAATTTAACCCAAAACACAGTCAAAAGCCAGAAATAGTCACTTTATAAAGAAAGTTTGGTTTTACCTTTTTCAAATGAGTGGACAATTTTAAGAAGAAAGTATTTATCATTACAACTACGATATTTTAGAGTGTGCCGGAGCTCACTTTTGTTTATCTGTCAACTCTTATGAGTGCTCTTGGACATGAGTAAAAATACCTCAGGTAGAAGAACAGTCACATTAATTAAAATTTACATGATGTGAACTCAAATAATCTTTTCTTTAGATGTGTCCAAGAGTTTTCATATGTTACAAAAAAGTTAAATTCTTGAAAATTCCTTATAAAAATTCAAATAAATTTGTTTCCATTCTTCAGGAATCCTTTGGAGATCATAACAGACAGCTCCTGAACACCATGGCAACGCAGACACTCGGCGCCATCGATGACCTGGAAAAAGATGACAAAATAACCGAGGAGCAGGCTGAACGTTACATGGACAAACTACGGCAGGAATTCATGGCTGCAAAGGCCTCCTATGACAAGGACAGGGAGAAACAAGAAGACGTATTACACAAGAGGATGAGTGAACTCAAGAGACGTAAACTAGATGAAAGGGTAAGATATAAAACCCATAGATTTGGCATAGTGGTTTCTTTCCTCGCCCTTAACCTCTAGGACCCTGGTTCGAATCCCGCAGGGGCACTGTGTGCAATGGGTTTTCAGTCCTTACCTGATTACTGGAACAATTCTCATGGCTTTTCCTCTCATATCTAGAACTGAAACTTCTCGCCTTGTCTTCTCTCCATGGGGTTCTTGGCTGGTATAGTAGTTAAGTTTGCTTTTCTGAGAATCATTGGCTTTTCAACCAGAATGAATAAATAAATAAATAAATTTTAAGTCTGTCCCCTCAATGTCAGACAAACATTTCCTGGAAGCAATCTTTCTTCTAAACAAATTTTTTCCTCATTACTTTATTGACACAAGTGGATTGAAATAGTTTGAAACGGGGCTACTATGGAAGGGCGACTGATATCAGTGATACATAGTTGAAAAAAACCCAGTAAAAATTCACAACTTCCGAGGTATGGGCTCTAGCTTAGGCTCAGTCCACCTGTTTAAATATCCGGACAGAAAGTGCACAATATATTTTCAAAACTAGTTACGAAACCCTAAGCTAAAAAAATTTGTCTCAGATCACCAAGATGTATTAAAACTTCACATTAATAAAAGTCTTCACATTATTTGTCTTGGTATCATGCCGTTCACCATGACTCATTGCGCTCATGTTTTTACTTCTGTATCTAGGCACGTGAACACAAACAGCAACTGGATCAATTTGAAAAAGAACAAAAGTCAAAACTTGTGAACAACAATTTAGGTGAGTGTTAATAAGTATTTGTCTTTTAGGAAATATCATGAATTGAAATGTGTTTTTCTTTTGTGTATGTTGTTAAAGTGGTTTGGGAAGTTTAAGAAAACTAAAAACAACAGCATACAACGTTCAGAGAGTTTGAAGTTCACTCACAAAGTTGAAAACTATGCCTTACAAATGCTTTTTTACATCATTATTTTCATACAATTTGCAGGTGAACCTTTAGCCACTTTTCTGAAGTATGTATATTTGCAATTAAAGTTCAAACATGACTTACTGTGTTGTATCATTAATGATATTGATAAAGTTTACATGTGAAAGTGTTTAGTCTAGGTAAAAGTTTTGATGCAGTCAAGTAGTTTTTAGCGATGTATTTTGTTGTACCCTTCGGCAGATCCAGCACAGTACACAGAAGCCAAGTTGAATCTCCATGCCGCTCATCGGACTGAGATGCATGAGTTAGAGTTAGCTCTAGATGACGATGCTGGGAAACAACTTGAAGAGCTTCATAAACAACTTGCTAATCAAACCAAGACAAAGATCAATCAAAACAAACAGGGATTATTCAAAGAACTCATGAGTCAAGGTCAGTTAATATCCCTTCAAATATAAAAATCAAGAAAGGAAAACAAATTCTGGAGAAAGTATAACCAATTAAAGGAACAGAATGTGCAATTCTCAGGTGTATTCGAGCATTGAGACCTGTTAAAGTGTGGGAGTTTGTTTCCTTCATACATTAAAGCAATGTGAGTGAGCCCTTAAAATATTTGAATATGCTCGAGACTTGCACGGTCTATATAGATACTTTGAAACAATACTTTAAAAAATAATACGATATCAAAACTTTTACTCTTTTTCAAAGTACGACAAATATAAAAAAAAAATTAATTACCCTTTGGTAAAGTGGAAATAAATTGATTGTAATGTTTTTTTTGCCATTTTGTTCAGTTCTTGATTGTCTTTGACTAAAATACTTATTTTTCATTTGTTGTGTTTCCCTTTTGACCTACAAATGCTTATTGAAATAAATGTTTAAATTAACTAACTTGAAAAAAAATCTAGATATAGTTGTACCATTATTTTATGTTTCCTCTATTAATACAAATTTAAATTTCATTGTCTTGTCAATATACTTTGAATATCCAAATGACTGTTTTACAAGTAATTTTCTGACTGGTTTTTTAAATCTTTCTTTCCACATTGTAGGGATGACTGAACGTATGAAGAATGAAATCTTAGAGCAGCATGAGCGAGACGTAGAGCGACTTAACGAGGAGCATGAGGAGCAACGGATGAAACAAGACAGACTTCTCAAGGTCAGGATTGATTCTTGGTGAAAATCTCAAACTGTCCACATGTCTTGACATTCATCATGAATCAAATAGTTTGTTTTCAAATTCACTTTATGCTATGTTTCATTAGTTTTCCCTCCCCCGTTAAAAAGGAAAGAAAATTTGCACAGCTTAAAGCCAGAGGGTCACTCAAGGTGAGGGCTACAATGAAGATAGGAAACATAGGGTGCGTTCGATTAGCTTCCCCGGGTCGACCCCGGTCTGCTCATCCGGGTGAGCCCCTAACCATGAGCTAATCGAACGCCAACTTCCCCCAGCATTCACACCGATGCATCTTGGGACAGCCGACCGGAACTACTTCCATTTTGTGCTGTATGTCCGATACTTTCCGTGGATTCACGAAAACATCGTAAAATAATTATTCTCAAGGTAAAACTGCAACATTAAACAATTTGTACAACCCCACAGTGATACAAAGGTACCCGGCTTCGAATAAAAAAATACTTATTGCTCACAAAAACGCTGTTGTAATGGCGAAAATGTGTGTCAAACTTCCTAAAATGTCCCGCTGAATTACTAACAAAATGGTGGCCATTGAGAAAGTTTTTCGCCGTGACGTCATGAACCAGGGGCAGCCCCAAGTGACCCGCTCCACAAGCAGGGCACTTGGGGCTGACCCGGGTGAGCCCCGCGAATGACGTCAAAGCTATTCGAACGCACCTGGGGAAGACCTGGGTCGACCCGGGGAAGCTAATCGAACGCACCCATAAAAGGAGAGAAGTTTTCTGTTCACATTTCTCTTGAACTGGAATACTTTGTAAATGGTGGAAAGCAAGATACAGTTAGGGAGTTCCACAGTGCAATAGTACAAGGAAAAAGCTAGCAGAATATCTCATATCTCTGGAAGAGTGGAACAGATACAGTAAAGGGATGTATGAGAAGATTCAGCAAAGTGAATGCTGTGAGTGATGCTGCAGACAGAAAGGACAACGAGGGGGAGACCTTCTGCGCGCATACCATAAAAGTACCTATTGACCCCTTGTCTTGATATTCTAGAGGTTCATTATTTTTAACTCTAATTGTGTTTGAAACGGGACAGAAACGTCTTGCTAAGCATCGTCAGGAATGGATCAAACGAAAACAAGATGAGAAACAAGAACAGCAAATGATCAGGGAACATGAAGAGAAGGTGGTCGGGTAAGACATTTTCTACATTTATCTTAATATTGTCACAACTGGTCTGTACAGAAGATTGGGTGGATAGGAAGTGCCCAATTAAAAATCAGATCTTCATTCTTAAAACTAAACACACATTGTAATTGGAGCTTAAGACTGATCCCTTTTCTTTAGTAGGATAAAGCTCAAAAATGAATAAGTTCAATGGCTTCATTTGGCTCCACTAACTGTGCACCATTGCAGGAAAGCTCCATTAAAGAATTTCCAAGTTTGGCCACCAAAACTCTGAAACTGTACATCCTTTTCAGTGAATGAGTGTGTTTACATTGTCATTACTTGTGGGTCATTAAACTTAATGGATGAGCAGTTAATCTGCCTGGGGCAGTCAGTGGGTACGTTCAGACGAGGAGTTAAACTTGCCCTTAATCCAAAAGTGCTAAAATAACCCTCCGTTGGAACGCAAAAATCCGGTCCGCGAGGGTCAATTTGACCCAGAGAACTGGGCTAAACTAAACCTCAAAAAATGTTGGATTAGCGTAACTTAGCCCAGGTTTTACGACCAACCCCCCGCTGCGGGGCCCAAGAAACCATCGTTGGAACGCAACTGACCTGCTACATCTGGTATATTTTATTCCATGTGACCTCCCCACAGAAGGTTACATCATCATAACATACATGTCTACAGGCACGCTACTCTCGTTGACATTTTTTTCGACGAACATTTGTCTCATCGTCGCATAAGTTCCACTACTCACCCGTGGTTATACTTGGTTGTATCATTCCAAACCCAAGTAATTATGAAGGCTAAATAAATACTCTATCAGTTAAACATTGTGTTTTGTGACACATACTGCTAAAATTATAAGAAACATGCACGGGAAAATTGCCAGTGGAAACTCTTCGAGCCTTCAGAGTCAACGTACAGGCTCAAATACAGCGTGCTGTCGTTGGGATGCGGGTGGTCTAGTGCACTAACCCTGGGGGACTTACTTTGATATGGCGACAGGCTGTTTCGTACTTCGACGGAACGAAACTCGCATTTCTAGTTGGAAATAACGACAAAAATTGCTTGGAAAATTAAGGAAACAATTGTCAAATCATACTATTTTATGTTAACGATTGTAAAAAAATAAAAATAAATTGCGAAGCAGTATTACCATCTCAATATATAGAAGAGTCCAATATCTAACTGACGGTGATTGGTTACAAGAAATAGCATATATAAATATTTCATGGTCATGAATAACTTTAGCAAAACGAGTTGGTAAAAGCACTTCGCGGCTTCGCCGCTCGCGCTGGTCTTTTTTCGTGCGTGGTATCTGGGCTGGGGTGCTGCGGTGCACCTTGACTAAAGGCTACGATGAAGCTGGCAGCCATCCGTTGTCTCCTCTTAACGTACCGCCAAAATCGCCATCGAACATGACGTTCGAGACGAACAATTCTCTGCCTCTCGTGTCTTGCCGCTACCCTTCCATTTCCCCGATGTTCTCCTTCATCATCGTTACCTATTCGGATGAAGGCCAATAACGAAGCAAAAAAAAAGAAACGTGTTCCAACAAGACGTTGTTACTTTCAGGCGCCATACTTGTGGACTGAACAGTTGTTGTCAACGAAGATGCCACGCACGCGCATAATACCCGGCCCATGCGCAATGCGATGGACCGGAAGAGTGGTCGGTCTGGGTCAGCTATGCATGACCTGATAATCCACGTGTGGGTCAGTTTAACCCGTGCGGACAGGACTAACTTACTCGTGTGAACGCAAGCCAAATTTGGACTAAGTCATTTTTATCTTTTGGACACCCGCGGTGCTCGGATTAAGGGTTAGTTTAACTCCTCGTCTGAACGTACCCAAGTCAGAAGCACTACTGGTTTGTTCTTGATCCAATTATAAGACTATGGGTCCACTGTTTGGAAAAGGAATTACATGGAGATAACAGGTGTGAGTTGGTCATGACCAAACAAGGTTGTACTCATTTTGGCCAATTTCTTCAATAGAGCTTTCCCGTAATGCATACTGCGGGCACACTGCATGCACATGCATTAAAATTGGTAATGTTTTAGATTGCTGTTACATGTACAAGTGTTTAATCCACAAAGTAAAAGATCCATCACCCTAAAGCGTGATGGATCCTCAACCAGGATAAGATTGCCAGTATCTGGCATATTTCATAAAGTCTGAGGTGATAATGATGTCAGATGTTCAAACTACACAAGATTCATCATTTTAATTTTATTTTGCAACTTTTCTTTGTTGAACCCCAAATTGTTTTAAAATTTACCCAATCCGTTTCCCAATTGTGATTTATAACTATGATATTCAAAAGTCTTTCATGAGAAGTTCTAAGAATACATGTACCTAATTAAGATCCCTCAATTCATGAACTTTTTCTCCATTCACTCTTTTCCTTCCTTTGTTTCTTCAGCCACATCTTGGCATCTCAGCTGGCAATATCAGAAGAGGATCGGCAACGCATCCTGGATGAGCATGAGAAGCAACAGGTTGCTTTAGAGAGCAGCTTGGCCTTCAGTAAGCTGAGGCAGCGCAGGCTACTTGAGGAGAAACTCACCCAGAAGCGGGCGAGACATATGGCAAAATTACAGAAGAAACAACAGCAAGAACTCCAGGTACTACACTTTTTTTTTCAAATACGTGATCTGTAATGACAATCAATATTACATTTGACAGTTTGGTTGGGACCTGATGTCGGTTTGGGACTTGTATAGCATCCTACTTTGCTGTCCATGCCACTTGTCATTAAATCAAAGGGCTCCAGATCTCTTCACTTCTTGAAATGCATGACTGCTCTTATCCCTTCAAAGCTCTGATGCTATCTCCTTAGTGGTTATCAATGACAGAGCTTTTTCCATTGATGCCTCCTGCTTATGGAGCACTCTTCCTGTCCCCATTAGAAGGGCAAAGACTGTTTTATCCTTCAAAAGGGTGTTCAAGAGGGGGGACTGCCACCCCACTTCATTTCATTGAGCTAACTATCTGGGTTAAATTCAGAATCTAAAGTAGGAAGTCAAGTTCAACTGTGATTTGTTTTCTCAGCGTGATGCACGTAAGAGACAGCTAGCTGAAAGTGATGAGGAAGATGAAGAAAGTCAACAAGAGCTGATGAAGAAGCATGCTGAAGAGAAGGTAGCACTACTCACTGAGGACAGTAATGAGGATTTTGAAGATGAATTGGAAGCTGTAAGTTTTGATTGCTGTTTGGTATTGATCAAATACACATTCATTTAAGAGTTTGTCCTTTGGGGTTTATAAAAGCTGTATGGGATCAGGGGAATAAGTTGTGTTCTTCTGAAAAATGATACATTGAAATGAGGATCATGTTTTGCGTTTAATTTTTAATGGACTGTACAAGTCTTGCCCGATTCAAACACTGGGACCCAAATTATTTCTTTCATGCGTTAAAGCAATGTACGTAGGACCAAAGTGGTCCCAAAGTGGTCTCAAATTGTTTGAATATACACAAGATTTGCATGGTCTATAAAAACATAATCAGGTACGTTCACTACAAAAATTTGTCATTTTTTTAATTAACAAAATCAATGCTGAATATAATAATGAAATAGTAAGTTTTGTTATGTAATTGTCAATTTCTCATGACTTACAAGCAAGCAGTTTAATGTCCTATGACAGGATTTTGGATGGGGACAAAAACTCTCAGGTTTAGGACTCGTGACAACTTTACACCAAGAAGTTTCTAGTTTAGAGTTTATAAATTTATTTTTCTGATAATAGTAAAAAGTTGTCTGTAAAACCACAATACGTCATTGGTTTTTGGAAGAGATTCAGCTACTTTTATCCTGTAGTTTTCAATTTACACCATACAACCAACCTGGGGAAAAGTCAGCAAAAAGGATGGCCATGTTTTTGAGAAAAACATTGAATAATGGTTTGTGTTTTGGCAGGGGTTTTATGCATTTTGCACATATTTCAGTTGAGCAAATCACTATAAGATCTTGGTGCTGGGTGACAGTTTTTTGTGCATGGCAGAACTGTTCAATACAAATATTTCTCTGGATAATTGACTTTAATTTTAAAATCATTTAACGCAAGGGATACTGTAGTAACAACCTTTTGTAGCGATTTGACGTTCTAAACTCGTGTTGACTTTTGTTGTCAAGGTGAGGGTTGAGATGATGCAAGAACGAGTAGGAGCACTTAAAGAACAAGAGGAACAACTAGGAACTCTGGTTGCTAAGCTACAAGTGGAAAGGTCAAGAGAGGTCAGTAGAAGCTTAAGTATTGTGTTTGTTAATTTGTATAATAAAAAATAAAAAACTATAATTATAATTTTTAAGGATTTTTATTTTGCTAAACATTTATTCTCCATATTAGAGCTTAATAGTGAAAGTCACTTTCTTATTTTTTGTTTCTCAGTTTAAAAATTGAACATTATCAAGTGTGCTTGGCCTTTTTTTAAAATAGCAATTGCCAAATACTTATTTGCACCACAAAGATGTATACAATAAATGCGTATTGATGGATTTGTGGTTTGCAATGAACTAAATGTTTCTTGACTTGAATTGAATTTGAATTGCTACAGATGGCTACAATGGAAGAACAGCAGAAAGCTCTGTGGCAACTAAAGATGAACATGCTGGACAATATGACAGAGAATGGAATCATCCGCAATGCTGACTGTAAAAAAGTTATTGATACACATCAAAAGGTGAGTGACGTCACTGGAAAGCATTACAGTTTCTCTTTATGATAAAGAGATAAAATATAAAAAAATTATGGAGTACATTCACATTCTCCAGATATCAAAAAACCACACCATACAACTAAGCTATGAAAAGTGCATCAAATTTCTGTGGAGTATTAGTAAACACCAAAGTACTTGTAAACATTTGTTTATATATGTGCATTTTATGAGAACCTTTTGGAAACGAGCCCTCTCCAAAGTCAAACTCTTTCAGACCTCGGAAGTCTTTTTACTTGATTGGGTTCTTGATTGTCATCATCAACCTAGAAAGGTTTACTACGAAGATTTTACATAATTATTACTGCACCTTTAACCAGTCATATAGCATCTTTTAAGGATGGTATATTTGTGTTATTTTTTAATTGTACAGGAATCCAAAAATCTGGAGACCAAGTTGAACGCAGAGCGTGAGAAGCAAGAGAAAGAGTTCAAGCGGCGACTGCGTGAGAAGCTGGCTGATCGGGAGTTAATGTTCACCAATAAACAGCAGGAAGAACTGAGGTTGTTAGTGGAGAATGAAAAGAATAAGACTTCAGCAAGATTGAAACGAGTCGCTCTGAAGCATAAACATCTAATGCAGATGGAAGAGTTCAGGTAGAAAGACAACATAGAACAAAATCTGTACAAAAATATGTTTATATCTTGAAATAAATTAAAACAAATTCTTAAGTTGCATAAAGTATGTCCTATTTTCTGGGATGAGAATGTCATTTTTTCTGAATTCAGACTTTTGTACGTCTTCTTGGAGGATAGAAATAGCTGTATCTTCTTCAGATTTGTAGAAATTCTGTCCTTTGATCTACTTTTATAGTGCTGAGGATACTGCATTTGAACTTTACATCCTAGAATTTAGATCCTAGTTTCAGAACTTTTTTTGTCAGCAGAAACTCTCACCCCTGTATTTTTTTTAAATTTAATGTACTGTGTTCCTGTCAGGCATAATCTTGAGGTTGAAGTAAACCAAGCACTTGAGGATCTACGAAGACGGTTTGAGATTAACAGACTCAAGCAACTACAAGAACAGGTAACATTAAACATGTTTACTGGTTTTATACCCTTAATTTCATTTTTATTTACTCATAAGACAAGAAACGCAATAAAGTGTACCCATTTTTTTTCGTCGTGTCAATTGTAGTAAGTTTTTGAAAACTAATTTAAGTCGAGTGGAATTATTAATTTTTTTAATAACGTTCAAATTTCAACAACAAAAATTGATAAAAAAGGCAGGTAACTTTTTGTCCATTTTTGATGAAAATTTAAGGGTCGTTTAAAAAATGGGTGGAAAAAACTACAAATTATTTTCAGTGTAGGCCTGCATGTCCATTCACATGGTTAAACACTTGGTGGTTTCAGGCTCTTAACAAAAGTTGAAAACGGCAAACTTCTTGATGTAAAGTGGTCCCAACTGTTGTGTTTCCTGACCAGACCTTCGTGTTTCAATTTGCTAATCACCCAGAACTGATTGATGTTGCAATATATTCTTTTCACTGAAAAGTATCGTCTCAGTGTTTTTTTACAGATATTTCTGTTGTGCTGAATATTTCCTGAAATTAAGATGTCTGGAAAGAGAAAAGGAAAGATTGAAATATTAATTTATCTTGTTTTTAAATGTTTCTCAGGAACTTCGGTTTATCTCTGGTTTGGTCAAGCATGGCGGCTTCAACCCGACTGAGCTGCGTAACGTCTTATTTCTCCTGTTTCCTGGTAAGACACAGGAGGAGCTTGAACCTCTACTCAAGAGGATGTACAATAAAGACGATGGAGAGGATATTGATGAGGATGATGAAGACAGTGTTGTTAGTGGAAGCAAAAAAAGGTAAGTTTTGCATCCCAGAATAATTACTCTCTGAAAGGAGGCACAACGTGATTGACAAAGTTTTTAAGAAACATTTATACTCAATTCAAATCTTGCGCTTAGTTGAACTTTTTTGGAGCTGTTTGATTCAACGCACATTGCTTTAACGTGTGGAGGAGCAAAGTTGGTCACTTATATAGATCCTGATGTTCGAATGTGTGCACGTAATTCTTGTTTTGACACGGTTGTGTGAACAGTCAAGATAGCATGTTAGTTAAGCTCTGTGAGATGTGGTCAGCACTTGCATGGTTTGGGGTGCTAGATAAATTCTCTTATTTGCATGGTTTGGGGTGCTTGACTCATTTCTCTTATTTGCATGGTTTGGGGTGCTTGACTCATTTCTCTTTTTTGCATGGTTTGGGGTGCTAGTCTATATAGGACACGTTGCTAGGCACCATAGTGTGGTTAGTACTTGGATGGTGAACCATTTTTTGTAATGTCATGGTTTGGGTGGCTAGTCTGGTGCACTGGCCCACACAAATCATGACAGTCCATGTCCTTATAAGGAACATAAGTATGAACGTCCCGTGTGTTGTGATATGCAATTGATTTCTTTTTTATAAATACTCTCCCGTCATTAACTGTCATATTGAGTCACACATCATGATATAATCCAAGCCCTGGTGGGATATAAGTCTCCATCACTGTAGTGGACTGACATACCACCAGGGGTACACATGCATAAAATACACCATGTCTCAGAGTATGCAGGTGAACATTATTAAGAACCTTATAGATCAATGGTGGCAAAGAGACAAAGTCTCAACAGTTTGATTGTAAAGGTTACTCAGTTTGAAAACACTGAAAATACAAAGTGTCTTCAAATATTAAGACATGACAGACGATGTTAGCACCAAAGTCCTACTTCTGCATTGGAGTGTACCTAAAAACTGCACACAGAGTCCATACTTTTCATCAAAAACAAAATGAAAACAAGAACAAGTACTTTATTGGATGTTGTTTTTGTTGTTGATCTACATGCATGAATTGACTCAAGAAGAGCACAGGTTGAAGTAGTGCTGCAGTAATAATAATAGGCATTTGTAATGTGCCAAATTAATCTAAAGAGATGTTTAAGGTGCAGAGAAGCAGAGACAATGTAAACAAAAACAATACAAGTACGCAGAGACAATGTAGACAAAAACAATACAAGTACGCAGAGACAATGTAAACAAAAACAATACAAGTACGCAGAGACAATGTAAACAAAAACAATACAAGTACGCAGAGACAATGTAAACAAAAACAATACAAGTACGCAGAGACAATGTAAACAAAAACAATACAAGTACATATTATATCCAGTGAAAAGAAAGCAAAATAACAAAAAGGGAAAACAAACAAAAATTAACAATGGAAAGCAACAAAACTATGAAATAAACTTATATTCATACTCGCATATTAATAAAAGAGTACATCTCTTGTTCTCATAACGCACAAATACACTTTTCATTTGCACCCAATTTTGAACCCAATAATGTTTCTTTCCTTTGTGGTGGTGTTGTCTTTCCTTTGTGGTGGTGTTGTCTTTGCTTACTTCTTACCTCCTCTATATCAGCTGTGGGAATAACGTATCAATGACGTATGAAGTGCCTGTAAGGCAAAATATCCAGACTGGCCAAGGGAAAGCTGAAATCTGCCATACAGGTCAAATGGCAGCGCGCACGAATTGCCTCAAAGCAGATCTGCAAAACAACTTGAAGGAAGCATTCTCAGAGCTCTATTTTCATTATCTACTGAGATCCTCTGTTTGAAGATTCATTTAACCTAAAAAGCAGTTGTTTCACATTGCACTCATCATTCCTATTCTTAAATTACTGCAATACTAAAAGAACTTAATATTGGCTCCATACTCTACATTTTTGCTAACCATTTCTTTATGTTCTAAGAATAAATTGCATTGTTGTCATTAAAAAAAGTAAAGGATTGACTACCAGTCAAAATCATGTTGCCAATTTGTTTTTCTCCCTCCCTCCTTTTTTACCCTTTCTAATCACTCATTCATTGTCTCATAACCTGAAATCAATTTATGGTCAACCCCACAATAATATTAATACTTCTTAATCTCACTTCTTGTGATATATCGATTATCCATGTGTATCGATTATCCATGTGTTTTTTCCTCTTCTTGATGTGTTTCATTTTCACTTCACTATTTTTGAAACTACCCTGTCATTTCATACATTGTGTTGGTGTCCGTTCTTTTCCACCCTTTGTTCTTCATTCAATGTTTAAACACTGTCATCCTCTGCTTTTTAAACTTTTCTGATTTACTTTAATTTATGTTTCATTTATTTCTGTACCACCTAAATACTAACTTTCCTTTTTCATTTTAATTGTATCTATTTCTTTGTCACCACAAATTAACAAATAACCATGCTATATTGTGCTTCTATTTCAAATCACTCAACCATAAACCAACCCTCTCTGACTCAAATATCCATTCATCAATTGGGCTGTCTGTTTGTCTGTTGGTCTGTTGGATTGGCTTTCTGTCCATCACATCCCCCCCTCCCTCTATGCACAGAGGTCTCTAACTAGCCGCATTTTACAGGGCCTCAAATCGGAGCCTGGAGACAAACAGGAAAGGTACAAACTCAGAAAGCCGCTTGGAGGAGAAGATGAAGCTGATCATTCTGGGTAATGTGAGTAGTTCGGCCGTCTCAACACCCACTAGAGAGAGGAGGTGAGTAACATCTTATCTTAAATTGCAGCTCAAAACTCATGCACTCTGTGATTTGGATCAGTACTTTGATAGGATTTATAATGACAGAATGTCTGCCTGTTGTATATTGAGGGATCATCGGCAGATTTTGTTTTATCTTAAACTAAGGCACTAGCTGGATTTCTTTGTTCGTAGAGCTTACATAGATTTTGAACAATACTACAAAATTTCCCGGTTCTACTTCTGCTTGTCACACATGCCATTTAGGAGGGTTATATCTCTGGCATTGCAAAAAGTGCTTCCATGTGAGTTGGTTGTCTTTATCCCGATCGGAAGTTCTTCCTGATGCTACTCTCAACCTGTATGAGACAACTGTAGCTCTAGCCTCTGTCTTTTCTACAGATATTTTAATGGTACATGTGCCACCAGCTAGTGTGTCTGACCTGGTTCCTCCTATTGGGGTGTTTGAGCGTGAAACCAGGCTTTCTTCTAACCCATACACTCTTGTTTTGCTGAGATGTAGAACAAAGAGCCATTCTATATGGCTTTATTCCATGTACTGCATCTCTTGGGACTCCTTGCCCAGTGCATGTTTCCCTCCATCCTACAATCTAGACTGTTTTAAGAGGAATATCAATTCGTACCTTCAGTTCCCCTGAGTTATTTTCAACCTAAATGTTTTCTTCTTGCAGCCCCTTCCAAAGAGTGGCTTTTATTAGGCTTGTTTGGGGCAAACTTGCATGAACAAAATAATATTAAAAAAATAAAAAATAAAAAATAAAGGAACCCCCCAAATATACATTCCTATACAAGTGAAATTTCAACACAAGAGAAAGTACTTGCTTACCGGTGAGATGCAAAGAAACTCTATAATTGTTCTTCAAGCTATATCCATGGCCCCTGTAAGCCCCAAATTGTCCAAACATCCCACATTGCATGCAAATTTGTCTTTCGTTCTGAACATTAATATTTATCATTCCTCACCCAGGAAACCCAGCAAGCTCCTTGGCAAGCTCAAGAGGAACAAACAGAAAAAGAAGAAACTGGCTCCCATTAGGAATGACCAGGATCCATACGATAGACCCTACCAAGGTGACGCGCTACCAGGGATTGGGATGGCTCGACCTGATCCTTTAGGTGGAATAGCAACACCTGATGAAGATTCTGAAGGAGATAGAAGAAAGAGGTTTGATACTGATTCGGATGAGGAAGAACGGAGGCCACTCAAGAAGCCAGGAGGACATCACGGGAAACCCGACTATTCATATTAGACAACAGGCCAACTTAACATTGTAAATGTACCTGTTATACAGTACTTGCTGGACTGTTTGCTTGTACTTTGTAGCATTCTACTGTTATGTCTTTTCTTTGTTCTTTTGTGCGACAACCTTTTTGGTGGAGACGACTCTTTTGTTTTAAATCTGCATTATTACTGTTTGCAAGTTAAAATGTTTCTGCATTCAATCCACTTTAACTCTTTCTTATACCTTGAGGCGATCCTCAAATACAGAATTGTCAATGCATTTCTTTTAGATTTGTAACAACTGTTCACCCATAGTATATGTATGATTATTGACAGGCTGGTTAACATTCCATTCTTGATTTTGTCATTTTGTCTGCCTTTTTTTTATATGAAGACAATTTTCATTCTCAGGCTTGCAACCAAATAAATGAACTTTTAAAATAAGTATAAAATAGTTTTATATACAATTAGTTTTGTATTAGATTCTGACAAATTAACAATAGAGTTATTTTGGATTAAGTGATGCTTGAAGCTTAGCATTGTGTGGATTGTAAGAAAACTAGAGTAGCAAACTTGCGGGTACAACCATGTTTTAAAATCTTTAGGGAGAAGTGTTGGCTCTGAGAAGAGTCGGTGTGGTCTCGACGTTTAGAACACTATATATACTGTTCTCTGCTGGTCTTCAGGAGAAACAAAGGAGTTTCTAATGGTTGTACCATGGAGGAAGGAACATGGTTGTAACCGCATGTTAACTAACTATAGTTTTTTAAATTTATTTTGGAGCAGTATAAGAAAGATAAAATAGGAGGGCCAGGATCAATTATTAATTTCAACAAATCTGTTATTTGTGCAATTGTTTGTGTTTGTAATAACCTTTGGCTCTGTGTGTGTAGTGTGTCAGTTTTATACACAAAGCAACTGATTGAATCCCAGTTTACACAAGTGCAATTATATAGTCCCTTCAGCTAGTTGCTGTAATCAAAGTTCAATGTTTAACTAAGATGAAACACTGAGGCGTCTGAGACACGTGCCATCGGTATTTCACCAGGATACTGAACTGAGTGAGGTGATAATATTTCAAATTGATTATAGAAGTGAAATTGACGCAGTCTGCAAACTGACAAGAATGCAGCCCCCTCACAAATGCAAGATGGTTCCATCTACACATTTAAATTCAAATTGTGAGTTCAGAATACACAGAGAGGTGAAGGAAAACGCTCATCAGTGACACACAATGAATATCTTTTTATTTGTATTTCCTTTATGGTGAATGGTTGTGTGTAAAACCAATCTTTCTGCTTGGTCTTACCATACACTCATGCTTTGCTGAAATGTAGAACAAAAAGCCGTTCCAACATCTTGATTCCACAAACTGCATCTCTTTCTGCATCTCTTTCTGCAGTTTGATTCCATCAAACTGCATCTTGATTCCACAAATGTGCACCTTGCCCGGTGCACATTTCCCTCCATCCTACAATCTAGACTGTTTTAGGAGGAATATCAATTGCTATCTTCAGCTCCCCTAAGTAATTTTCATCTTAACTGTTTTCTTCTTGTATCCCCTTACCAAGAATGGCTTTGAGGCTTGTTTGGGGCGAATTTATAAAATAAAAAAAATAAAATCTGATAATCTTGATTGCAAGGTAGTGATTATTGGCAAAAAATGAGCCATGTTTGAATAAAGGGGAAATACTACATGCTCTTGGATAATTATAAAGCTTTGGGTTTATAGCCATTACTGTTTCTTATCAACCAAAGATGATTCAAATGTATTTCATTTACTCTCATGAGGAAAACTTATCCAGGGTAATTGGAGCTTTTAAAACTTTAACAAATTGAAAATCGTTTAGTGAGATCCATGATGGAAACAATGTGATCTATCTATTTACAAGTGATATTTCCTCTACTGAAAATCTCTCTTTTGCATCAGTGTGGTGTGTGCTTTTTGCATCCAAGGTCCTATTTCATAGAGCTGCTTAAGTAGAAAATACTACTTCACATTTTTCTGATCTTAGCAAAAATGAGCAGGATGCCAGTCACAGCTGGGATAGGCGACATTGTAATTTTGGCTGGTAACCTTATTTTGGGTAAGCAACATTTTGTTGTGCTTAACTACTTTTTGTGCATAAGCAGCTCTATGAAGTTGGGTCCTGTGAAATCAGTGGTAAATTTAACTGGTGTAAATGACTGGGTATAAATATCCTTTGATATTTTCATTTACCCCAAAGTCATTGAAATTGATTTCAAGATGCCTACCAAATAAGATTTAGACATTTTGTAAACAAATGATGTCATAGGTGACAGCATCTCTGGCTTTCCTTTATTTATGAATATTCAAACAAAGTTTTTCTGGAGGCTGTTGCATATACATTTTTTCAGTGAAACAGTCGAAAAGCTTTGTTACTTTCTTTGTATTTCTATTTTTGTATTTTCATGTACAGTTTTTCAGAATGTCGATTAATGCTACTGAAACACATCTTCTTTTTATAGATGACCATGGGCTGAGCAATTTTTTCAGTTTAAAAAACATTCTTTTTTAAGTGTGAAATCATTTTCATTCCAAGATTACATCAGAACGATTTATTTGTAAATATTTGCAGTTTTCTGGTGAAATAAAGGACAACAATCGAGTGTATTTATAGTAATGAAAGTTTTCAAAACAAAAAAAGACAAACAAATCTTGTGTAATTAATGTAATGTAAAGCTCAATTTTCTGTCAGATAGTCTACAACCAAACCTGAATTAGGCTTTATTTTTGTCTGTTAATTTCAAATGCATTTTCAGGAATGAATTTGTTTTTTTCAAATTTTTTATTTTTTTTTAAAGGCAGTAGTAGAACCTCATACCTCGACCTAAAGGCAAATTTTGAAGCCAGAAATAAGTTTAGAAAATGTTTTGTATGAAAACAAATTGTTATATATGAATGAGAATCAATTAATGCCTTAACTTTGTATGCTTTTGGTCTCTGATGTGCAACCAATAGAGTTAGACACAATTTTTTAAAATATTGATGCCTTATAATTGTAAATTTTATATGAATGTTTCTATATGTATATATTTTAAATTCTATTGTTTAAAAAAATGTACTTGAAATGAAAACAAAGCTAGTCAGTAACAGTTGTGTGGTTCCAATCACTTTATGTGCCTGTTTGTAACAATGCTACATTTTCATAGAATAAAACGCTGAACTTATTAAATACATTAAAATATCTGCTTTTAAAATCTCAAATTTTAATTTAAAACAAAATCATATTGAATTGATGGATTTAGTTTATTTATTCATTTCACTTCTAACTGAACTTCACAGAAACATTTTTGAAAACTTGCTTGTATTGTTTTTGCATACTGGACTTTTAATACTTGTCTTTTATAGGGGAATCAAGAGAAACCACAGGGTTGAATGATCAATTATCCATATTATTCACATGGTTTTGTATGACAAAGATGCCACATGCAAAATGATTGATAACAAACAAGGTCAACAATGCACTGAAATAAAAATACTCGATAACTTTGTTTAGTAACACTCCAAGTGGCAAAAGGTTGCTTTAAGTAGTTAGTCAATTGAAAGTAGAAAGTAAACAAGGTACAGCTGCTTGTTTTTCTTCTTATGAACAGTCTGGTCCTGTCTTGAAATAATAAACAACACTGTTCATTATTGTTACTGCAAACAGGGAATAAGACTTCAAGATGAATTTCTTGAAGAGTACAAATTAAATTCTACACAATCCATGTATGTACATGTACACCTTTAACTTTCTGTATATACCAATAAGAAGACCGATAATTGTATAACAGCTTACTTCAAACTAAGATACTTTACACTCACAAAATAATGACCATGACCTTTTAATTTCACAATCTGTTTCAAATCTCAAGAGAGACATTGATCAATAAGATTCCCTTTAATACTAAACAAAGCACTTCATAAGTGGTATGGAATGACAATGGGAAAATAAATGTCTGTGGAAACAGGGACATATTCCTATGGAAATCACAGTATTATCACCTTATAAAGGTCAACTTCAACATGCCCATTATGATATGAGAAAGGCCTCATTTTGTGGTGGATTTGTGGGTTTTGTAATAATTATTTCTATGAACGAGAAATTGAATGCTTTTTAAATTTGGGTTAATACATTCTACAGTTAAACAGTGTCCATTATTCAGCTACTGAACAAGGTCTCTTTTGTAAGTCAAAGGACAAATCACTGATACATGTACTTACAAAACTCAATGAATTCTGCATACATTTCAAAAATACCAAGACAAAAACTATGGACCCTAAAAAAAAGGGCATTTTGCTCGATGTGAAGAAGTACCTAATTATCTCCTTATTGGATGAAAACTTACCCTTTCACCAGAAGCATAATTAGGATGCAAACTCTAAAACTACTTTGAAAATTTTGAAATGGCGAGGAAAACTCATATTGACAAGAAAAATATCAGTAAATGACCTTAAACCTGCGTAAAAAAATGCGTTTTTGTTGACTGTTTTAATGCACACATTCGGTAGCATCTCAGTAAATGCACAAAAACAAACAAAGAGCTTACAAAAACCAATCAAAACACGATTTTAAAGAAGTTTGAAGAAGAAATATCAACAAACATACTCATCTGCTGAGCAAATAATAGGTTGGTAATCAGTCACAGCAATAATCATACATTGTAGCCTGCCAGTTTGGCTGGTAGCCATCACTGATCACCAATAAGGAACACTTCTGTCCGCAAAGTAGGAACAAGAGCTTCACAGACAGTCTGTATCACAGACCCATGAAGTGTGACCTTTATCCATGTATGGTTTGAAAAGAAAGCAACAGAACAGAAATTTGAAACCAAATGCAATGTGTGTCAAAACTCATAGAGCGCCCTCATTTTATAACAAGCAGGCACATAATTGGCAAACTGTGCATGATGTTTGACCTTGACAAAGATTCTTTACCAATGTTCGTCTACATAGAAGTAAACCACTGGCCAGTTATCTGCTCCATATTGTACCTTTTCTTAGGAATGCAAACATATCAAGCTATGTGTATGTATGTAAGAGTAGTAACTGCTCAAAAACACAGTTATTATCTACAAGTCAGGTAAACACAATTTCTTTCCACAGGGCGAAATCTTTTTAATTTTCAGTCACTGAAAAGCCTGCTAAAAATTTTTTTTTTCCAGTACACAAACTTAAAAGATCAGTAATAAGTGGTCTTAATTTCTTAAATGACAACAAATTTATTGCATATGAGATTTAATTCAAGGGCTTAAGGCTCAGACACAGATTTCAAAGCTAATGTACAACATGAAACGGTAATCTGTAAAAAAAAAAAAAAATTCTAGCAACTTTTTGAACATTACATACATCAAGATTTTCTGACTACTTAAGACAGAGTGTCTCAATTGATCACAACAATGAAAATTATACATTAGGCCAAGTGTTCAATTAAGAAATCAGGTTTTCCTAAAATTCACCTTATCAAACACTGGCTTGATACATCTCAAACATTGCAAATGTTATTGTTGTATTATTCATAAAAATACTAGTCTCAGCTAAACCTTTAGAAGTGCCATTTTATCACACTTTCCCTGAACAATCTGATGCATCCAAAGTTTTAACTTGTGTTTTTAAAAATAATGAAACTAGCAGCTGGGGCAGTGTGCTCCTCTGAATTTGTATAGCTCATTATGTATGCAGCTTACAACTGAATATCAATGAACTGAACTTTTCACAGACGACCAACCAAGAAATAACCTTAATATCTTAATAACCTTAATACGCAAGGTGTCTATGCGAGTATTCCAATTGTTGCAGGATTCTCCCCAGGGTTTTTAAAACGGTGGGGCTTTCTGGACCCAAATTTGTAGATGTTTGGTCAAAGCGCTCTGAATTGGAAAAAGGTTTTGAAACGTTTCTACTTGGTATTTATCCTGATTTTAGAGGCCCTAAATTGTGCAATCTGGTGTATTCTGTATTGGTTTTTTTTTTGTATCGACCCAAGTTTGCGCGTGTCAGCACGCAAATTGCGCGTATCGGCCCAAAACGCTAGCTTGTGCATGGGGAGAACCCTGTGTTGGAGTAATCACCGACCAATGAAAAGTCAAACTAAACATAAATAAGAAAAAAAGGACTAAAGATTTGCACAGTCACATGATGGTACTCCGACAATGAGCAAAACAACTCAAGTTTCTTTACAAAACTCTTCATATCTTATCATTAATCGTTTGAATGCACACACCAATCAAAGTATCCAAGATCTCTTGACAGATAAATTTGAAAAACTTTCCATCAAAATGAAGGGCCAAAGCTACTTTTTCGAAGTGAAGGTCATTTCGTATCAACATGTCTTGTAGACACTCAAAGAGAAAAGACCAATACAACAGCGATTAATTTCTATCATTCACCAAAGTAGTAACATAAAAGTACTGCTTCCATTTAAGTACCGTGGTTCCCAGCTCAAATTCCTACCCTTTTTCCAAGTATTTGCTTTATTCTTCTACTGATATCAAAACTGAGGATTTCAGATCCAAAGGTTTGATTTCTCCATCAACAGTTTTGTTGTTCTTTCAGATTTCAAAGATCTGGTATTTTACTGTAAAGACACATCTGTACCTCTGATTGGTGTGTGATCATTCTTACTTTCCCTATAAAACATTTTTGGGGAATAAACTCCCTTAAAATAACATACACTATACAAGTTTCTTGGCTTCAAAGAATTCCTCTCATCTGCCAGAAGCCGGTGACTAGGAGTATAACAATCTGTCCCAGGGACCACCATAAGACACGCTGGTTTGTGCTCTCACTTGTCTGTCGAAATCGCTCCTCACGATACTACAAAAGACAATACAAGCATGAAATTAACATTCACTAGAGCGTTTGTTACATCACCATGAATCTTTCTTTATTCATGACTAAAGGGTACATCCTCATCTAAAGGCTTGGGCTGATTTTGATGGACTCTGTACTCTGTAGTGTTGTTCAAAACCCTTCATTCAGATAAAGGCATTTCCATAAACAAGCACATCAACCAAGACCAGAGCCATTGAGGCATTTAATAATAATAATAATACAAGATATTTATATAGCGCATAATGCAGGCACCTCTATGCGCAACACAAACATAAAACATTGGAACGAATATAAAAGAAAGTTAAAAAATAAAGATTCAAACAAATGATTTTTTAAAAGTTCCTTGAAAATCTGAAGAAAGCGAGCTTAGCGAATATGAAGAGGTAAGTCGTTCCATAATGAAGGTGCAATGAAGTTGAAGGCTCTTTGACCATAGAATTTAGTGGAAAAAGTGGTTTGCGTGAGTAGGGATTGGCCAGCAGATCGAAGAGGACAAACAGGAATATATTTATGGAGAAGATCAGATATATAGTCAGAGGGGATAAGCCATGAAGAGCTTTGAAAGTGAGAAGATTTAACTTATAAACGATACGCAGTTTGATCGGGAGCCAGTGGAGTTCTTGTAAGATGGGAGTAGTATGTTTGCACCTTCATTATGGAATGACTTACCTCTTAATATTCGCCAAGCTGGCTCTCTTCAGATTTTCAAGGGACTTTAAAAACTCATTTGTTTGAATCTTTATTTGTGTAACTTGCTTTTAAAATAATATTCTTTTCAATGTTTTTTTTGTTTTTGTGTTGCGCATAGAGGCTTCTGCATTATGCGCTATATAAATTTCTCGTATTATTATTATTATCGGGAGCCAGTGGAGCCATTTGTCTCTATGACCCCTGTGAAATGTCAGGCCTGAACCCTATTTAACAATGCACGTAGATTTATCTTAACCCTAACAATCCCTAACCCTACAAATTCAAACAGGGCAAAGTGTTTAATTTTGTTAGGTTAAGTACAGTGAAGTTAGGATTGGGTGTTTGATTCTGTGGGATTGTGTATCCTTGCTGACAAGTAATGGTGTTTGAATTTGATTGAGTGGGTATGGTGGATGTGTGAAATGTACATGTCTGGCATTGCTCTTTCCTCCATGGTCTAATGAGATAGTTGTTGGATTATGTTATGTTGGGTACTGTGTGATTTCACTGATCAAATTTTGCACATGCCAAGTGTACACACTCCAACAAAATCAAACAAAAAAGGCCTGTTGGAGTTTGTTAGGTTGTGTATTGTCCCCCTAAGATTGGGTACAGTTCCCATCTCATGGTAGTATAAGCTGTTGGAATGTGTTGGGTTAGGGATGGATTCTAGTAAAAACGCTTTGGGAGTTAGGGTTAAGATGAGTTGTCAACATCACCAAAGTGATTTGTGTTGTGACATCACACTTTGCTTAACAATCAAGATTGGTACACATCTTAAGATCAATCTTATCTCTCAGTGAAATGTCAGTGGAATGAATGGTTTCGATTGTCTCTAATGTTAGACTCACCCTTTGGTAGTTTTGTTCTTTCTGTACTTGTGCGACCTGATCTAGGAGCTGTCTAATACGCAGCTGAAGCTCCGTCAATTTATCCTTCTCAGCAATCTGTTTATAATCATTGGCATGTTCCCCAACTTCAATATCCAGATGAACCCTCTGCAGGTAAGAAAACAACTCAAAATCAATCAAGGTCCATCATACTCAAAATAAATTCTTCTTAAATTTTCTCTTGAATTCCCCCCCTGTGGATTAGAAATTAAAAAAAATATTTTAAAAGCTGTATTGACAGCGTTTGAGTACACTAATCCTGCCCAGCCTGAGATGGGTTGTCTTGGTTTCTCATGCACCTTTCCTCGCCCCTCTTTCCCCATTCCATTCTTTCCCAATCCACTCTCATGTGCCCTTTTTCTATTCAGACATTCTCAGATGTCTTCGTTTTCGTTCACTTAATTGCTTAAACTTTTACTCTATAACTGAAGTAGTTTTTTTGTGTATTTTGTACTGCATGTCTGTACATTAGGAATTGCCTAATAAATAATAACAATGACACACAAATTTCACTAACTTTACCAATTTCAAACATTTGGCAGTTGAGCTATAGTAGCACCTGATTGTAGTAGGAAGGTTTGTTGCAACAATAAGTAAAGAAATACAAATAAACTATTAAACCATGTGTTTACCATTTTGTTGTTAGCGCCAAACATTGCCCACTTGGTGGAGTTTGAGTAGAGACAGATGGAGTGTTCTCCCGGTGTGTGTGATGTAAATGTGAACCTCCCTTCAGAGCTGTACACTTTGGACAGAATAATCTTACTGTCTGGATCCTTCACTTCCACATGCATACCAATGTGTGGACTCGATGGCATGAAATCATTGGTGTTTTTATCGTACAGCTGGGTTTTATAGTTACCTGCAAGAAATTAAAAACTCATGACTTCACTGCATGACTAGGGACCTAGACCAAAACCAACTAGTCTAGTTATTTGTGTTATTATCGATCTATTCTATTTTATTTCCGAAATCGTACAACAAATACAACAAATGCATAATCATTCAACATATTAAACCAACATTCAACATTTATCACAAAATACACACAACATTGGAATTATTTCCCGGGTACAGAATGCTTTCTTTATGATTTTTCCCAACCCAAAATAGTGCTCTGGACAGAATACTTGTTTTTCTACTGCACAAGCCCCCAAAAATCCAGGATCTTTAGGAGGCGTTGCCCACTGAACACCCAACAGCTCTGTTACATTTAATTCCACTCACGATCATTTTCTGTGCTCCAAATGGATGATTTTTAAGCCTACATCGGAGAACTGATGTCAAGTCTGCCCTAAATATTTTGCACCCAGTATCAATAACATGGACAGGGGCCTGCCCTGTCATTGCGTCCCCGTCGCGGTGTGTCAGACTATAGGTCACATCACGTGTTTGCTGCTGATGCATTAAGGATGTAAATCAACGGCTGTTTAATGGCACACTGGTTACAGGTGCTGCAGCGAGTGCACACATTCAATCATGAGCAACGTCACTTCTATAAGTGTGCCTGTAAACAGACGCTGGTGCACACTGCGATGTCCATGTTTTTGATACCGGGTGCAAAATATTTAGGGCAGACTTGACATCGTTTCTCCTATGTAGACTTAAAAATCATCCATTTGGAGCACAGCTGATAGGTAAGGCAACCATTGAAATGTTCGCAACCTTGCTCCGCTACTCACAGCCTAGCCCACCTTGTTGTAATGGCTCTCTTTTAACATCGGTCTCATAACACTCACCATTACAGCCCACCATCCATACATGTCTTAAATGCGAAGTTTGAAAGTACGAGCAAGTCGTACCTCTTTGATCGCAAATGGCAAAAAAAAAACGGTGTACAAAAAACGCATTGAAGTTCGTCGTGCCTGGGGGCCGCCATCTTACTTATGATTCGCTGCCTGTTAATCATGAGAAAGTCAGGGCGCCTGGCTGATCTACCAACCCTTAATATGCATAAGATGACGTCGCAGGCTAACTTATGTCGCTCACCCAATGAACATGCAACTTGTGAAGCTACATGCAGCGTCACAGGTACTTGCATATTCATTAGATGGGCAAGTCTCAAGCTAGCTACGAGTACCGCGCGACATCACCTCATACATATTTATGACTTGGCAGACCAGCCGGGCGCCCTGACTTTCTCATGATTAACAGGCAGCGAATCATAAGTAAGATGGCGGCCCCCAGGCACGACGAACTTCAATGCGATTTTTGAACACCGGTTTTTTTTGCCATTTTCAAAAAATCATATTTAAATGAAGCCATCATTTGGTGACCCATGGAATGTATCATAAAAATTCCTCAGATGTAAGGAACAAAGTAAGGTAGGTTGGAGTAGTATGGGATGTTTATAAACGGGAGAAATTTGCGATCAAAGAGGTACGACTTGCTCGTACTTTAAAACTTCGCGTTTAAGACATGTATGGATGGTGGGCTGTAATGGTGAGTGTTATGAGACCGATGTTAAAAGAGAGCCATTACAGCCCAACAAGGTGGGCTACTCACAGCCCGGCCAGCCGATGACGTCGTGATTTGATTGGCATTTTGGGATGAATCCAAAATGTATGCGCTCAAAAAACATCGAGGGAAGTAATTCAGAGGTAACTGAAAAATTATTACTTTAAATATCTTTTTAAATAGTTATTTACCTAAACATAAAAAACCCAGGGCAAGCTAAGATATAATAAGTGAACACATTTAGCTGGTTTAGACTGCCGTCCCACCCATAGGGAATGCACCTTCATTTTTTTATCGCTTCTAAAATTTAAAAGAAAAAATGGGTCCGGATGTACTGTGTATGTGGCCAAGGATTCGGAGAGACCTTGGGCTTGGCCACTGGGTCTAGTATTTAGTAATATTATAATAATAATTTAATACTAACTCAATACATGTACATGTATCTAATAATACCATACTAATAATTAGCTAACAAATACTTAGTAATTGAAAGATGATCGCCATGCATTTTGTGCATGCGCATACATGTTCAAATGTTAATATGGTAGTATGGAGTGGTATTGCTGCAACAACGAAAGGATCTGAAACTGAAAGTTAAATATATTTTCTGGAAATGGAATCACAAATTGTCGCCCGGCCCACCCATGGATATTTGTTGTTAATCAATGAACCCATCAAAAGTGTAATTAAGTGCACAAAGATATATGAACGAAATTTCAGCTTCCTAAAACAGGTAAAAAAAATAAACAAATATGAACACAACATTACCATTAAAATGTTATTCGCATTGTACTTTGTAAAACAGTAACTGCCCTGCCTGCTGGCGACTGCATAAAAGTCCAACAACAACCGAAGGGCTTGGTAAGTAAAGTAACTCCCAGGTAGACATAGACAAAATACTCACCAATAACCATAGTTTCATCGGGGATTTCTTCGATGAAACATTTCTTTTCTGTTTCACCAATGTGAAAATATAAGCCTAATGCAGAAGAAAAGCCTAAAAGGAGAAGAAATCCCGTTTGAGTGAACCCTGCCATGTTGAAATTCTACAGCAGAAAGCAGTACCAGTGCTTCCACTCCCCAAAATTGAATTTCCTTAGATAGATTGACATAATTTTTTCCTTAGATTAAAAGAAATTTCCTTAGAGTTTTGGGAGGATTTCCTTAAAATTTCCTTAGATAAAATAACTTCAACTAGGTACAACTATAGAATGCAGGTACACTTCGAAGCTATGACTGCGCCTCCGCGTAGACGGAGTCGCGGTCACGTTCAAGTACACAGAGCACACCGGAGTCGGGGTCGCGCTCTGTGGCTTAATTATAAATATTTGGCAACCTAGGGGGCACTCTGAAAGATGCCCAACAGCGCCAGCGCCCTCATTAGGCTTGAAAATGCACCGCAGCGCTGTCGCTAATGCGCAAGCTGTCAATTTTTTTTGTACGATAAGTCACATGACCTCATTAGAGGATTGTTTCAACAGGGAAAGAAAGCCTGATTTCCGTACAATTATTAATATTGCCGTAATACACATTACCCCATTATAGGATTATTTCAAAAGGGGAAAGAAAGCCCGAATTCCATACAATTATTAATATTGCCGTAATACACATTTAATTAACCCATTATAGGATTATTTCAAAAGGGGAAAGAAAGCCCGAATTCCGTACTGCCCCCTAGGTTGCCAAATATTTATAATTAAGCCACAGAGCGCGACCCCGACTCCGGTGTGCTGTGTACTTATGAACGTGACCGCGACTCCGTCTCCGCGGAGGCGCAGTCATAGCTTCGAAGTGTACCTGCATTCTATAGTTGTACCCCGTACAATTATTAATGTTGCCGTAATACACATGACCCCATTAGAGGATTATTTCAAAAGGGGAAAGAAATCCCGAATTCCAGAATTTTTTTAATATTGCCGTAATACACATGACCCCATTAGAGGATTATTTCAAAAAGGGAAAGAAAGCCCGAATTCCATTCAAATATTATTGCCGTAATACACATGACCCCATCATAGGATTATTTCAAAAAGGGAAAGGAAGTCTCAATCCCGTACAATTCTTAATATTGCCGTAATACACATGACCCCATTAGAGGATTATTTCAAAAAGGGAAAGAAAGCCCGAATTCCATTCAAATATTATTGCCGTAATACACATGACCCCATCATAGGATTATTTCTAAAAGGGAAAGAAAGCCCGAATTCCGTACAATTATTAATATTTCCGTAATACACATGACCCCATTATAGGATTATTTCAAAAGGGGAAAGAAAGCCCGAATTCCGTACAATTCTTAATATTGCCGTAATACACATGACCCCATGAGAGGATTATTTCAAAAAGGGAAAGAAAGCCCGAATTCCATTCAAATATTATTGCCGTAATACACATGACCCCATCATAGGATTATTTCTAAAAGGGAAAGAAAGCCCGAATTCCGTACAATTATTAATATTGCCGTAATACACATGACCCCATGAGAGGATTATTTTAAAAAGGGAAAGAAAGCCCGAATTCCATTCAAATATTATTGCCGTAATACACATGACCCCATCATAGGATTATTTCTAAAAGGGAAAGAAAGCCCGAATTCCGTACAATTATTAATATTGCCGTAATACACATGACCCCATTAGAGGATTATTTCAAAAGGGGAAAGAAAGACCGAATTCCAGACAATTATTAATATTGCCGTAATACACATGACCCCATTAGAGGATTATTTCAAAAGGGGAAAGAAAGCCCGAATTCCGTACAATTATTAATGTTGCCGTAATACACATGACCCCATTAGAGGATTATTTCTAAAAGGGAAAGAAAGCCCGAATTCCGTACAATTATTAATATTGCCGTAATACACATGACCCCATGAGAGGATTATTTCAAAAAGGGAAAGAAAGCCCGAATTCCATTCAAATATTATTGCCGTAATACACATGACCCCATTATAGGATTATTTCAAAAGGGAAAAGAGAAAGCCCGAATTCCGTACAATTATTAATGTGGCCGTAATACACATGACCCCATCAGAGGATTATTTCAAAAAGGGAAAGAAAGCCCGAATTCCATTCAAATATTATTGCCGTAATACACATGACCCCATTAGAGGATTATTTCAAAAGGGGAAAGAAATCCCGAATTCCAGATTTTTTTAAATATTGCCGTAATACACATGACCCCATTAGAGGAATATTTCAAAAAGGGAAAGAAAGCCCGAATTCCATTCAAATATTATTGCCGTAATACACATGACCCCATCATAGGATTATTTCAAAAAGGGAAAGGAAGTCTCAATCCCGTACACTTCTTAATATTGCCGTAATACACATGACCCCATTAGAGGATTATTTCAAAAAGGGAAAGAAAGCCCGAATTCCATTCAAATATTATTGCCGTAATACACATGACCCCATCATAGGATTATTTCTAAAAGGGAAAGAAAGCCCGAATTCCGTACAATTATTAATATTTCCGTAATACACATGACCCCATTATAGGATTATTTCAAAAGGGGAAAGAAAGCCCGAATTCCGTACAATTCTTAATATTGCCGTAATACACATGACCCCATGAGAGGATTATTTCAAAAAGGGAAAGAAAGCCCGAATTTCATTCAAATATTATTGCCGTAATACACATGACCCCATCATAGGATTATTTCTAAAAGGGAAAGAAAGCCCGAATTCCGTACAATTATTAATATTGCCGTAATACACATGACCCCATGAGAGGATTATTTTAAAAAGGGAAAGAAAGCCCGAATTCTATTCAAATATTATTGCCGTAATACACATGACCCCATCATAGGATTATTTCTAAAAGGGAAAGAAAGCTCGAATTCCGTACAATTATTAATATTGCCGTAATACACATGACCCCATTAGAGGATTATTTCAAAAGGGGAAAGAAAGACCGAATTCCAGACAATTATTAATATTGCCGTAATACACATGACCCCATTAGAGGATTATTTCAAAAGGGGAAAGAAAGCCCGAATTCCGTACAATTATTAATGTTGCCGTAATACACATGACCCCATTAGAGGATTATTTCTAAAAGGGAAAGAAAGCCCGAATTCCGTACAATTCTTAATATTGCCGTAATACACATGACCCCATGAGAGGATTATTTCAAAAAGGGAAAGAAAGCCCGAATTCCATTCAAATATTATTGCCGTAATACACATGACCCCATCATAGGATTATTTCTAAAAGGGAAAGAAAGCCCGAATTCCGTACAATTATTAATATTGCCGTAATACACATGACCCCATGAGAGGATTATTTTAAAAAGGGAAAGAAAGCCCGAATTCCATTCAAATATTATTGCCGTAATACACATGACCCCATCATAGGATTATTTCTAAAAGGGAAAGAAAGCCCGAATTCCGTACAATTATTAATATTGCCGTAATACACATGACCCCATTAGAGGATTATTTCAAAAGGGGAAAGAAAGACCGAATTCCAGACAATTATTAATATTGCCGTAATACACATGACCCCATTAGAGGATTATTTCAAAAGGGGAAAGAAAGCCCGAATTCCGTACAATTATTAATGTTGCCGTAATACACATGACCCCATTAGAGGATTATTTCTAAAAGGGAAAGAAAGCCCGAATTCCGTACAATTATTAATATTGCCGTAATACACATGACCCCATGAGAGGATTATTTCAAAAAGGGAAAGAAAGCCCGAATTCCATTCAAATATTATTGCCGTAATACACATGACCCCATTATAGGATTATTTCAAAAGGGAAAAGAGAAAGCCCGAATTCCGTACAATTATTAATGTGGCCGTAATACACATGACCCCATCAGAGGATTATTTCAAAAAGGGAAAGAAAGCCCGAATTCCATTCAAATATTATTGCCGTAATACACATGACCCCATTAGAGGATTATTTCAAAAGGGGAAAGAAATCCCGAATTCCAGATTTTTTTAAATATTGCCGTAATACACATGACCCCATTAGAGGAATATTTCAAAAAGGGAAAGAAAGCCCGAATTCCATTCAAATATTATTGCCGTAATACACATGACCCCATCATAGGATTATTTCAAAAAGGGAAAGGAAGTCTCAATCCCGTACACTTCTTAATATTGCCGTAATACACATGACCCCATTAGAGGATTATTTCAAAAAGGGAAAGAAAGCCCGAATTCCATTCAAATATTATTGCCGTAATACACATGACCCCATCATAGGATTATTTCTAAAAGGGAAAGAAAGCCCGAATTCCGTACAATTATTAATATTTCCGTAATACACATGACCCCATTATAGGATTATTTCAAAAGGGGAAAGAAAGCCCGAATTCCGTACAATTCTTAATATTGCCGTAATACACATGACCCCATGAGAGGATTATTTCAAAAAGGGAAAGAAAGCCCGAATTTCATTCAAATATTATTGCCGTAATACACATGACCCCATCATAGGATTATTTCTAAAAGGGAAAGAAAGCCCGAATTCCGTACAATTATTAATATTGCCGTAATACACATGACCCCATGAGAGGATTATTTTAAAAAGGGAAAGAAAGCCCGAATTCTATTCAAATATTATTGCCGTAATACACATGACCCCATCATAGGATTATTTCTAAAAGGGAAAGAAAGCCCGAATTCCGTACAATTATTAATATTGCCGTAATACACATGACCCCATTAGAGGATTATTTCAAAAGGGGAAAGAAAGACCGAATTCCAGACAATTATTAATATTGCCGTAATACACATGACCCCATTAGAGGATTATTTCAAAAGGGGAAAGAAAGCCCGAATTCCGTACAATTATTAATGTTGCCGTAATACACATGACCCCATTAGAGGATTATTTCTAAAAGGGAAAGAAAGCCCGAATTCCGTACAATTATTAATATTGCCGTAATACACATGACCCCATGAGAGGATTATTTCAAAAAGGGAAAGAAAGCCCGAATTCCATTCAAATATTATTGCCGTAATACACATGACCCCATTATAGGATTATTTCAAAAGGGAAAAGAGAAAGCCCGAATTCCGTACAATTATTAATGTGGCCGTAATACACATGACCCCATCAGAGGATTATTTCAAAAAGGGAAAGAAAGCCCGAATTCCATTCAAATATTATTGCCGTAATACACATGACCCCATTAGAGGATTATTTCAAAAGGGGAAAGAAATCCCGAATTCCAGATTTTTTTAAATATTGCCGTAATACACATGACCCCATTAGAGGATTATTTCAAAAAGGGAAAGAAAGCCCGAATTCCATTCAAATATTATTGCCGTAATACACATGACCCCATCATAGGATTATTTCAAAAAGGGAAAGGAAGTCTCAATCCCGTACGCAATTCTTAATATTGCCGTAATACACATGACCCCATTAGAGGATTATTTCAAAAAGGGAAAGAAAGCCCGAATTCCATTCAAATATTATTGCCGTAATACACATGACCCCATCATAGGATTATTTCTAAAAGGGAAAGAAAGCCCGAATTCCGTACAATTATTAATATTTCCGTAATACACATGACCCCATTATAGGATTATTTCAAAAGGGGAAAGAAAGCCCGAATTCCGTACAATTCTTAATATTGCCGTAATACACATGACCCCATGAGAGGATTATTTCAAAAAGGGAAAGAAAGCCCGAATTCCATTCAAATATTATTGCCGTAATACACATGACCCCATCATAGGATTATTTCTAAAAGGGAAAGAAAGCCCGAATTCCGTACAATTATTAATATTGCCGTAATACACATGACCCCATGAGAGGATTATTTCAAAAAGGGAAAGAAAGCCCGAATTCCATTCAAATATTATTGCCGTAATACACATGACCCCATTAGAGGATTATTTCAAAAGGGGAAAGAAAGACCGAATTCCGGACAATTATTAATATTGCCGTAATACACATGACCCCATTAGAGGATTATTTCAAAAGGGGAAAGAAATCCCGAATTCCGTACAATTATTAATGTTGCCGTAATACACATGACCCCATTAGAGGATTATTTCTAAAAGGGAAAGAAAGCCCGAATTCCGTACAATTATTAATATTGCCGTAATACACATGACCCCATGAGAGGATTATTTCAAAAAGGGAAAGAAAGCCCGAATTCCATTCAAATATTATTGCCGTAATACACATGACCCCATTATAGGATTATTTCAAAAGGGAAAAGAGAAAGCCCGAATTCCGTACAATTATTAATGTGGCCGTAATACACATGACCCCATCAGAGGATTATTTCAAAAAGGGAAAGAAAGCCCGAATTCCATTCAAATATTATTGCCGTAATACACATGACCCCATTAGAGGATTATTTCAAAAGGGGAAAGAAATCCCGAATTCCGTACAATTATTAATGTTGCCGTAATACACATGACCCCATTATAGGATTATTTCAAAAGGGGAAAGAGAAAGCCCGAATTCCGTACAATTATTAATATTTCCGTAATACACATGACCCCATTATAGGATTATTTCAAAAGGGGAAAGAAAGCCCGAATTCCGTACAATTCTTAATATTGCCGTAATACACATGACCCCATGAGAGGATTATTTCAAAAAGGGAAAGAAAGCCCGAATTCCATTCAAATATTATTGCCGTAATACACATGACCCCATCATAGGATTATTTCTAAAAGGGAAAGAAAGCCCGAATTCCGTACAATTATTAATATTGCCGTAATACACATGACCCCATGAGAGGATTATTTCAAAAAGGGAAAGAAAGCCCGAATTCCATTCAAATATTATTGCCGTAATACACATGACCCCATTAGAGGATTATTTCAAAAGGGGAAAGAAAGACCGAATTCCGGACAATTATTAATATTGCCGTAATACACATGACCCCATTAGAAGATTATTTCAAAAGGGGAAAGAAAGACCGAATTCCAGACAATTATTAATATTGCCGTAATACACATGACCCCATTAGAGGATTATTTCAAAAGGGGAAAGAAATCCCGAATTCCGTACAATTATTAATGTTGCCGTAATACACATGACCCCATTAGAGGATTATTTCTAAAAGGGAAAGAAAGCCCGAATTCCGTACAATTATTAATATTGCCGTAATACACATGACCCCATGAGAGGATTATTTCAAAAAGGGAAAGAAAGCCCGAATTCCATTCAAATATTATTTCCGTAATACACATGACCCCATTATAGGATTATTTCTAAAGGGAAAAGAGAAAGCCCGAATTCCGTACAATTATTAATGTGGCCGTAATACACATGACCCCATCAGAGGATTATTTCAAAAAGGGAAAGAAAGCCCGAATTCCATTCAAATATTATTGCCGTAATACACATGACCCCATTAGAGGATTATTTCAAAAGGGGAAAGAAATCCCGAATTCCGTACAATTATTAATGTTGCCGTAATACACATGACCCCATCAGAGGATTATTTCAAAAGGGGAAAGAGAAAGCCCGAATTCCGTACAATTATTAATATTTCCGTAATACACATGACCCCATTATAGGATTATTTCAAAAGGGGAAAGAAAGCCCGAATTCCGTACAATTCTTAATATTGCCGTAATACACATGACCCCATGAGAGGATTATTTCAAAAAGGGAAAGAAAGCCCGAATTCCATTCAAATATTATTGCCGTAATACACATGACCCCATTATAGGATTATTTCAAAAGGGGAAAGAAAGCCCGAATTCCGTACAATTCTTAATATTGCCGTAATACACATGACCCCATGAGAGGATTATTTCAAAAAGGGAAAGAAAGCCCGAATTCCATTCAAATATTATTGCCGTAATACACATGACCCCATCATAGGATTATTTCTAAAAGGGAAAGAAAGCCCGAATTCCGTACAATTATTAATATTTCCGTAATACACATGACCCCATTATAGGATTATTTCAAAAGGGGAAAGAAAGCCCGAATTCCGTACAATTCTTAATATTGCCGTAATACACATGACCCCATGAGAGGATTATTTCAAAAAGGGAAAGAAAGCCCGAATTCCATTCAAATATTATTGCCGTAATACACATGACCCCATCATAGGATTATTTCAAAAAGGGAAAGGAAGTCTCAATCCCGTACGCAATTCTTAATATTGCCGTAATACACATGACCCCATTAGAGGATTATTTCAAAAAGGGAAAGAAAGCCCGAATTCCATTCAAATATTATTGCCGTAATACACATGACCCCATTAGAGGATTATTTCAAAAGGGGAAAGAAAGACCGAATTCCGGACAATTATTAATATTGCCGTAATACACATGACCCCATTAGAGGATTATTTCAAAAGGGGAAAGAAATCCCGAATTCCGTACAATTATTAATGTTGCCGTAATACACATGACCCCATTAGAGGATTATTTCTAAAAGGGAAAGAAAGCCCGAATTCCGTACAATTATTAATATTGCCGTAATACACATGACCCCATGAGAGGATTATTTCAAAAAGGGAAAGAAAGCCCGAATTCCATTCAAATATTATTGCCGTAATACACATGACCCCATTATAGGATTATTTCAAAAGGGAAAAGAGAAAGCCCGAATTCCGTACAATTATTAATGTGGCCGTAATACACATGACCCCATCAGAGGATTATTTCAAAAAGGGAAAGAAAGCCCGAATTCCATTCAAATATTATTGCCGTAATACACATGACCCCATTAGAGGATTATTTCAAAAGGGGAAAGAAATCCCGAATTCCGTACAATTATTAATGTTGCCGTAATACACATGACCCCATTATAGGATTATTTCAAAAGGGGAAAGAGAAAGCCCGAATTCCGTACCATTATTAATATTTCCGTAATACACATGACCCCATTATAGGATTATTTCAAAAGGGGAAAGAAAGCCCGAATTCCGTACAATTCTTAATATTGCCGTAATACACATGACCCCATGAGAGGATTATTTCAAAAAGGGAAAGAAAGCCCGAATTCCATTCAAATATTATTGCCGTAATACACATGACCCCATCATAGGATTATTTCTAAAAGGGAAAGAAAGCCCGAATTCCGTACAATTATTAATATTGCCGTAATACACATGACCCCATGAGAGGATTATTTCAAAAAGGGAAAGAAAGCCCGAATTCCATTCAAATATTATTGCCGTAATACACATGACCCCATTAGAGGATTATTTCAAAAGGGGAAAGAAAGACCGAATTCCGGACAATTATTAATATTGCCGTAATACACATGACCCCATTAGAAGATTATTTCAAAAGGGGAAAGAAAGACCGAATTCCAGACAATTATTAATATTGCCGTAATACACATGACCCCATTAGAGGATTATTTCAAAAGGGGAAAGAAATCCCGAATTCCGTACAATTATTAATGTTGCCGTAATACACATGACCCCATTAGAGGATTATTTCTAAAAGGGAAAGAAAGCCCGAATTCCGTACAATTATTAATATTGCCGTAATACACATGACCCCATGAGAGGATTATTTCAAAAAGGGAAAGAAAGCCCGAATTCCATTCAAATATTATTGCCGTAATACACATGACCCCATTATAGGATTATTTCTAAAGGGAAAAGAGAAAGCCCGAATTCCGTACAATTATTAATGTGGCCGTAATACACATGACCCCATCAGAGGATTATTTCAAAAAGGGAAAGAAAGCCCGAATTCCATTCAAATATTATTGCTGTAATACACATGACCCCATTAGAGGATTATTTCAAAAGGGGAAAGAAATCCCGAATTCCGTACAATTATTAATGTTGCCGTAATACACATGACCCCATTATAGGATTATTTCAAAAGGGGAAAGAGAAAGCCCGAATTCCGTACAATTATTAATATTTCCGTAATACACATGACCCCATTATAGGATTATTTCAAAAGGGGAAAGAAAGCCCGAATTCCGTACAATTCTTAATATTGCCGTAATACACATGACCCCATGAGAGGATTATTTCTAAAAGGGAAAGAAAGCCCGAATTCCGTACAATTATTAATATTGCCGTAATACACATGACCCCATGAGAGGATTATTTCAAAAAGGGAAAGAAAGCCCGAATTCCATTCAAATATTATTGCCGTAATACACATGACCCCATTAGAGGATTATTTCAAAAGGGGAAAGAAAGACCGAATTCCGGACAATTATTAATATTGCCGTAATACACATGACCCCATTAGAGGATTATTTCAAAAGGGGAAAGAAATCCCGAATTCCGTACAATTATTAATGTTGCCGTAATACACATGACCCCATTAGAGGATTATTTCTAAAAGGGAAAGAAAGCCCGAATTCCGTACAATTATTAATATTGCCGTAATACACATGACCCCATGAGAGGATTATTTCAAAAAGGGAAAGAAAGCCCGAATTCCATTCAAATATTATTGCCGTAATACACATGACCCCATTATAGGATTATTTCAAAAGGGAAAAGAGAAAGCCCGAATTCCGTACAATTATTAATGTGGCCGTAATACACATGACCCCATTATAGGATTATTTCAAAAGGGGAAAGAGAAAGCCCGAATTCCGTACAATTATTAATATTTCCGTAATACACATGACCCCATTATAGGATTATTTCAAAAGGGGAAAGAAAGCCCGAATTCCGTACAATTCTTAATATTGCCGTAATACACATGACCCCATGAGAGGATTATTTCTAAAAGGGAAAGAAAGCCCGAATTCCGTACAATTATTAATATTGCCGTAATACACATGACCCCATGAGAGGATTATTTCAAAAAGGGAAAGAAAGCCCGAATTCCATTCAAATATTATTGCCGTAATACACATGACCCCATTAGAGGATTATTTCAAAAGGGGAAAGAAAGACCGAATTCCGGACAATTATTAATATTGCCGTAATACACATGACCCCATTAGAGGATTATTTCAAAAGGGGAAAGAAATCCCGAATTCCGTACAATTATTAATGTTGCCGTAATACACATGACCCCATTAGAGGATTATTTCTAAAAGGGAAAGAAAGCCCGAATTCCGTACAATTATTAATATTGCCGTAATACACATGACCCCATGAGAGGATTATTTCAAAAAGGGAAAGAAAGCCCGAATTCCATTCAAATATTATTGCCGTAATACACATGACCCCATTATAGGATTATTTCAAAAGGGAAAAGAGAAAGCCCGAATTCCGTACAATTATTAATGTGGCCGTAATACACATGACCCCATCAGAGGATTATTTCAAAAAGGGAAAGAAAGCCCGAATTCCATTCAAATATTATTGCCGTAATACACATGACCCCATTAGAGGATTATTTCAAAAGGGGAAAGAAAGACCGAATTCCGGACAATTATTAATATTGCCGTAATACACATGACCCCATTAGAGGATTATTTCAAAAGGGGAAAGAAATCCCGAATTCCGTGCAATTATTAATGTTGCCGTAATACACATGACCCCATCATAGGATTATTTCAAAAAGGGAAAGGAAGTCTCAATCCCGTACAATTCTTAATATTGCCGTAATACACATGACCCCATTAGAGGATTATTTCAAAAAGGGAAAGAAAGCCCGAATTCCATTCAAATATTATTGCCGTAATACACATGACCCCATCATAGGATTATTTCTAAAAGGGAAAGAAAGCCCGAATTCCGTACAATTATTAATATTTCCGTAATACACATGACCCCATTATAGGATTATTTCAAAAGGGGAAAGAAAGCCCGAATTCCGTACAATTCTTAATATTGCCGTAATACACATGACCCCATGAGAGGATTATTTCAAAAAGAGAAAGAAAGCCCGAATTCCATTCAAATATTATTGCCGTAATACACATGACCCCATCATAGGATTATTTCTAAAAGGGAAAGAAAGCCCGAATTCCGTACAATTATTAATATTGCCGTAATACACATGACCCCATGAGAGGATTATTTCAAAAAGGGAAAGAAAGCCCGAATGCCGTAATACACATGACCCCATTAGAGGATTATTTCAAAAGGGGAAAGAAATCCCGAATTCCGTACAATTATTAATGTTGCCGTAATACACATGACCCCATTATAGGATTATTTCAAAAGGGGAAAGAGAAAGCCCGAATTCCGTACAATTATTAATATTTCCGTAATACACATGACCCCATGAGAGGATTATTTCTAAAAGGGAAAGAAAGCCCGAATTCCGTACAATTATTAATATTGCCGTAATACACATGACCCCATGAGAGGATTATTTCAAAAAGGGAAAGAAAGCCCGAATTCCATTCAAATATTATTGCCGTAATACACATGACCCCATTAGAGGATTATTTCAAAAGGGGAAAGAAATCCCGAATTCCGTACAATTATTAATGTTGCCGTAATACACATGACCCCATTAGAGGATTATTTCTAAAAGGGAAAGAAAGCCCGAATTCCGTACAATTATTAATATTGCCGTAATACACATGACCCCATGAGAGGATTATTTCAAAAAGGGAAAGAAAGCCCGAATTCCATTCAAATATTATTGCCGTAATACACATGACCCCATTATAGGATTATTTCAAAAGGGAAAAGAGAAAGCCCGAATTCCGTACAATTATTAATGTGGCCGTAATACACATGACCCCATCAGAGGATTATTTCAAAAAGGGAAAGAAAGCCCGAATTCCATTCAAATATTATTGCCGTAATACACATGACCCCATTAGAGGATTATTTCAAAAGGGGAAAGAAAGACCGAATTCTAGACAATTATTAATATTGCCGTAATACACATGACCCCATTAGAGGATTATTTCAAAAGGGGAAAGAAATCCCGAATTCCGTACAATTATTAATGTTGCCGTAATACACATGACCCCATTAGAGGATTATTTCTAAAAGGGAAAGAAAGCCCGAATTCCGTACAATTATTAATATTGCCGTAATACACATGACCCCATGAGAGGATTATTTCAAAAAGGGAAAGAAAGCCCGAATTCCATTCAAATATTATTGCCGTAATACACATGACCCCATTAGAGGATTATTTCAAAAGGGGAAAGAAATCCCGAATTCCGTACAATTATTAATGTTGCCGTAATACACATGACCCCATTATAGGATTATTTCAAAAGGGGAAAGAAAGACCGAATTCCAGACAATTATTAATATTGCCGTAATACACATGACCCCATTAGAGGATTATTTCAAAAGGGGAAAGAAATCCCGAATTCCGTACAATTATTAATGTTGCCGTAATACACATGACCCCATTATAGGATTATTTCAAAAGGGGAAAGAGAAAGCCCGAATTCCGTACAATTATTAATATTTCCGTAATACACATGACCCCATTATAGGATTATTTCAAAAGGGGAAAGAAAGCCCGAATTCCGTACAATTCTTAATATTGCCGTAATACACATGACCCCATGAGAGGATTATTTCTAAAAGGGAAAGAAAGCCCGAATTCCGTACAATTATTAATATTGCCGTAATACACATGACCCCATGAGAGGATTATTTCAAAAAGGGAAAGAAAGCCCGAATTCCATTCAAATATTATTGCCGTAATACACATGACCCCATTAGAGGATTATTTCAAAAGGGGAAAGAAAGACCGAATTCCGGACAATTATTAATATTGCCGTAATACACATGACCCCATTAGAGGATTATTTCAAAAGGGGAAAGAAATCCCGAATTCCGTACAATTATTAATGTTGCCGTAATACACATGACCCCATTAGAGGATTATTTCTAAAAGGGAAAGAAAGCCCGAATTCCGTACAATTATTAATATTGCCGTAATACACATGACCCCATGAGAGGATTATTTCAAAAAGGGAAAGAAAGCCCGAATTCCATTCAAATATTATTGCCGTAATACACATGACCCCATTATAGGATTATTTCAAAAGGGAAAAGAGAAAGCCCGAATTCCGTACAATTATTAATGTGGCCGTAATACACATGACCCCATCAGAGGATTATTTCAAAAAGGGAAAGAAAGCCCGAATTCCATTCAAATATTATTGCCGTAATACACATGACCCCATCATAGGATTATTTCAAAAAGGGAAAGGAAGTCTCAATCCCGTACAATTCTTAATATTGCCGTAATACACATGACCCCATTAGAGGATTATTTCTAAAAGGGAAAGAAAGCCCGAATTCCATTCAAATATTATTGCGGTAATACACATGACCCCATCATAGGATTATTTCTAAAAGGGAAAGAAAGCCCGAATTCCGTACAATTATTAATATTTCCGTAATACACATGACCCCATTATAGGATTATTTCAAAAGGGGAAAGAAAGCCCGAATTCCGTACAATTCTTAATATTGCCGTAATACACATGACCCCATGAGAGGATTATTTCAAAAAGGGAAAGAAAGCCCGAATTCCATTCAAATATTATTGCCGTAATACACATGACCCCATGAGAGGATTATTTCTAAAAGGGAAAGAAAGCCCGAATTCCGTACAATTATTAATATTGCCGTAATACACATGACCCCATGAGAGGATTATTTCAAAAAGGGAAAGAAAGCCCGAATTCCATTCAAATATTATTGCCGTAATACACATGACCCCATTAGAGGATTATTTCAAAAGGGGAAAGAAAGACCGAATTCCGGACAATTATTAATATTGCCGTAATACACATGACCCCATTAGAGGATTATTTCAAAAGGGGAAAGAAATCCCGAATTCCGTAAAATTATTAATGTTGCCGTAATACACATGACCCCATCATAGGATTATTTCAAAAAGGGAAAGGAAGTCTCAATCCCGTACAATTCTTAATATTGCCGTAATACACATGACCCCATTAGAGGATTATTTCAAAAAGGGAAAGAAAGCCCGAATTCCATTCAAATATTATTGCCGTAATACACATGACCCCATCATAGGATTATTTCTAAAAGGGAAAGAAAGCCCGAATTCCGTACAATTATTAATATTTCCGTAATACACATGACCCCATTATAGGATTATTTCAAAAGGGGAAAGAAAGCCCGAATTCCGTACAATTCTTAATATTGCCGTAATACACATGACCCCATGAGAGGATTATTTCAAAAAGGGAAAGAAAGCCCGAATTCCATTCAAATATTATTGCCGTAATACACATGACCCCATCATAGGATTATTTCTAAAAGGGAAAGAAAGCCCGAATTCCGTACAATTATTAATATTGCCGTAATACACATGACCCCATGAGAGGATTATTTCAAAAAGGGAAAGAAAGCCCGAATGCCGTAATACACATGACCCCATTAGAGGATTATTTCAAAAGGGGAAAGAAATCCCGAATTCCGTACAATTATTAATGTTGCCGTAATACACATGACCCCATTAGAGGATTATTTCTAAAAGGGAAAGAAAGCCCGAATTCCGTACAATTATTAATATTGCCGTAATACACATGACCCCATGAGAGGATTATTTCAAAAAGGGAAAGAAAGCCCGAATTCCATTCAAATATTATTGCCGTAATACACATGACCCCATTATAGGATTATTTCAAAAGGGAAAAGAGAAAGCCCGAATTCCGTACAATTATTAATGTGGCCGTAATACACATGACCCCATCAGAGGATTATTTCAAAAAGGGAAAAAAAGCCCGAATTCCATTCAAATATTATTGCCGTAATACACATGACCCCATTAGAGGATTATTTCAAAAGGGGAAAGAAAGACCGAATTCCGGACAATTATTAATATTGCCGTAATACACATGACCCCATTAGAGGATTATTTCAAAAGGGGAAAGAAATCCCGAATTCCGTACAATTATTAATGTTGCCGTAATACACATGACCCCATCATAGGATTATTTCAAAAAGGGAAAGGAAGTCTCAATCCCGTACAATTCTTAATATTGCCGTAATACACATGACCCCATTAGAGGATTATTTCAAAAAGGGAAAGAAAGCCCGAATTCCATTCAAATATTATTGCCGTAATACACATGACCCCATCATAGGATTATTTCTAAAAGGGAAAGAAAGCCCGAATTCCGTACAATTATTAATATTGCCGTAATACACATGACCCCATGAGAGGATTATTTCAAAAAGGGAAAGAAAGCCCGAATGCCGTAATACACTTGACCCCATTAGAGGATTATTTCAAAAGGGGAAAGAAATCCCGAATTCCGTACAATTATTAATGTTGCCGTAATACACATGACCCCATTATAGGATTATTTCAAAAGGGGAAAGAGAAAGCCCGAATTCCGTACAATTATTAATATTTCCGTAATACACATGACCCCATGAGAGGATTATTTCTAAAAGGGAAAGAAAGCCCGAATTCCGTACAATTATTAATATTGCCGTAATACACATGACCCCATGAGAGGATTATTTCAAAAAGGGAAAGAAAGCCCGAATTCCATTCAAATATTATTGCCGTAATACACATGACCCCATTAGAGGATTATTTCAAAAGGGGAAAGAAATCCCGAATTCCGTACAATTATTAATGTTGCCGTAATACACATGACCCCATTAGAGGATTATTTCTAAAAGGGAAAGAAAGCCCGAATTCCGTACAATTATTAATATTGCCGTAATACACATGACCCCATGAGAGGATTATTTCAAAAAGGGAAAGAAAGCCCGAATTCCATTCAAATATTATTGCCGTAATACACATGACCCCATTATAGGATTATTTCAAAAGGGAAAAGAGAAAGCCCGAATTCCGTACAATTATTAATGTGGCCGTAATACACATGACCCCATCAGAGGATTATTTCAAAAAGGGAAAGAAAGCCCGAATTCCATTCAAATATTATTGCCGTAATACACATGACCCCATTAGAGGATTATTTCAAAAGGGGAAAGAAAGACCGAATTCTAGACAATTATTAATATTGCCGTAATACACATGACCCCATTAGAGGATTATTTCAAAAGGGGAAAGAAATCCCGAATTCCGTACAATTATTAATGTTGCCGTAATACACATGACCCCATTAGAGGATTATTTCTAAAAGGGAAAGAAAGCCCGAATTCCGTACAATTATTAATATTGCCGTAATACACATGACCCCATGAGAGGATTATTTCAAAAAGGGAAAGAAAGCCCGAATTCCATTCAAATATTATTGCCGTAATACACATGACCCCATTAGAGGATTATTTCAAAAGGGGAAAGAAATCCCGAATTCCGTACAATTATTAATGTTGCCGTAATACACATGACCCCATTATAGGATTATTTCAAAAGGGGAAAGAAAGACCGAATTCCAGACAATTATTAATATTGCCGTAATACACATGACCCCATTAGAGGATTATTTCAAAAGGGGAAAGAAATCCCGAATTCCGTACAATTATTAATGTTGCCGTAATACACATGACCCCATTATAGGATTATTTCAAAAGGGGAAAGAGAAAGCCCGAATTCCGTACAATTATTAATATTTCCGTAATACACATGACCCCATTATAGGATTATTTCAAAAGGGGAAAGAAAGCCCGAATTCCGTACAATTCTTAATATTGCCGTAATACACATGACCCCATGAGAGGATTATTTCTAAAAGGGAAAGAAAGCCCGAATTCCGTACAATTATTAATATTGCCGTAATACACATGACCCCATGAGAGGATTATTTCAAAAAGGGAAAGAAAGCCCGAATTCCATTCAAATATTATTGCCGTAATACACATGACCCCATTAGAGGATTATTTCAAAAGGGGAAAGAAAGACCGAATTCCGGACAATTATTAATATTGCCGTAATACACATGACCCCATTAGAGGATTATTTCAAAAGGGGAAAGAAATCCCGAATTCCGTACAATTATTAATGTTGCCGTAATACACATGACCCCATTAGAGGATTATTTCTAAAAGGGAAAGAAAGCCCGAATTCCGTACAATTATTAATATTGCCGTAATACACATGACCCCATGAGAGGATTATTTCAAAAAGGGAAAGAAAGCCCGAATTCCATTCAAATATTATTGCCGTAATACACATGACCCCATTATAGGATTATTTCAAAAGGGAAAAGAGAAAGCCCGAATTCCGTACAATTATTAATGTGGCCGTAATACACATGACCCCATCAGAGGATTATTTCAAAAAGGGAAAGAAAGCCCGAATTCCATTCAAATATTATTGCCGTAATACACATGACCCCATCATAGGATTATTTCAAAAAGGGAAAGGAAGTCTCAATCCCGTACAATTCTTAATATTGCCGTAATACACATGACCCCATTAGAGGATTATTTCTAAAAGGGAAAGAAAGCCCGAATTCCATTCAAATATTATTGCCGTAATACACATGACCCCATCATAGGATTATTTCTAAAAGGGAAAGAAAGCCCGAATTCCGTACAATTATTAATATTTCCGTAATACACATGACCCCATTATAGGATTATTTCAAAAGGGGAAAGAAAGCCCGAATTCCGTACAATTCTTAATATTGCCGTAATACACATGACCCCATGAGAGGATTATTTCAAAAAGGGAAAGAAAGCCCGAATTCCATTCAAATATTATTGCCGTAATACACATGACCCCATGAGAGGATTATTTCTAAAAGGGAAAGAAAGCCCGAATTCCGTACAATTATTAATATTGCCGTAATACACATGACCCCATGAGAGGATTATTTCAAAAAGGGAAAGAAAGCCCGAATTCCATTCAAATATTATTGCCGTAATACACATGACCCCATTAGAGGATTATTTCAAAAGGGGAAAGAAAGACCGAATTCCGGACAATTATTAATATTGCCGTAATACACATGACCCCATTAGAGGATTATTTCAAAAGGGGAAAGAAATCCCGAATTCCGTACAATTATTAATGTTGCCGTAATACACATGACCCCATCATAGGATTATTTCAAAAAGGGAAAGGAAGTCTCAATCCCGTACAATTCTTAATATTGCCGTAATACACATGACCCCATTAGAGGATTATTTCAAAAAGGGAAAGAAAGCCCGAATTCCATTCAAATATTATTGCCGTAATACACATGACCCCATCATAGGATTATTTCTAAAAGGGAAAGAAAGCCCGAATTCCGTACAATTATTAATATTTCCGTAATACACATGACCCCATTATAGGATTATTTCAAAAGGGGAAAGAAAGCCCGAATTCCGTACAATTCTTAATATTGCCGTAATACACATGACCCCATGAGAGGATTATTTCAAAAAGGGAAAGAAAGCCCGAATTCCATTCAAATATTATTGCCGTAATACACATGACCCCATCATAGGATTATTTCTAAAAGGGAAAGAAAGCCCGAATGCCGTAATACACATGACCCCATTAGAGGATTATTTCAAAAGGGGAAAGAAATCCCGAATTCCGTACAATTATTAATGTTGCCGTAATACACATGACCCCATTATAGGATTATTTCAAAAGGGGAAAGAGAAAGCCCGAATTCCGTACAATTATTAATATTTCCGTAATACACATGACCCCATGAGAGGATTATTTCTAAAAGGGAAAGAAAGCCCGAATTCCGTACAATTATTAATATTGCCGTAATACACATGACCCCATGAGAGGATTATTTCAAAAAGGGAAAGAAAGCCCGAATTCCATTCAAATATTATTGCCGTAATACACATGACCCCATTAGAGGATTATTTCAAAAGGGGAAAGAAAGACCGAATTCCGGACAATTATTAATATTGCCGTAATACACATGACCCCATTAGAGGATTATTTCAAAAGGGGAAAGAAATCCCGAATTCCGTACAATTATTAATGTTGCCGTAATACACATGACCCCATTAGAGGATTATTTCTAAAAGGGAAAGAAAGCCCGAATTCCGTACAATTATTAATATTGCCGTAATACACATGACCCCATGAGAGGATTATTTCAAAAAGGGAAAGAAAGCCCGAATTCCATTCAAATATTATTGCCGTAATACACATGACCCCATTATAGGATTATTTCAAAAGGGAAAAGAGAAAGCCCGAATTCCGTACAATTATTAATGTGGCCGTAATACACATGACCCCATCAGAGGATTATTTCAAAAAGGGAAAGAAAGCCCGAATTCCATTCAAATATTATTGCCGTAATACACATGACCCCATTAGAGGATTATTTCAAAAGGGGAAAGAAATCCCGAATTCCAGAATTTTTTTAATATTGCCGTAATACACATGACCCCATTAGAGGATTATTTCAAAAAGGGAAAGAAAGCCCGAATTCCATTCAAATATTATTGCCGTAATACACATGACCCCATCATAGGATTATTTCAAAAAGGGAAAGGAAGTCTCAATCCCGTACAATTCTTAATATTGCCGTAATACACATGACCCCATTAGAGGATTATTTCAAAAAGGGAAAGAAAGCCCGAATTCCATTCAAATATTATTGCCGTAATACACATGACCCCATCATAGGATTATTTCTAAAAGGGAAAGAAAGCCCGAATTCCGTACAATTATTAATATTTCCGTAATACACATGACCCCATTATAGGATTATTTCAAAAGGGGAAAGAAAGCCCGAATTCCGTACAATTCTTAATATTGCCGTAATACACATGACCCCATGAGAGGATTATTTCAAAAAGGGAAACAAAGCCCGAATTCCATTCAAATATTATTGCCGTAATACACATGACCCCATCATAGGATTATTTCTAAAAGGGAAAGAAAGCCCGAATTCCGTACAATTATTAATATTGCCGTAATACACATGACCCCATGAGAGGATTATTTCAAAAAGGGAAAGAAAGCCCGAATTCCATTCAAATATTATTGCCGTAATACACATGACCCCATTAGAGGATTATTTCAAAAGGGGAAAGAAAGACCGAATTCCGGACAATTATTAATATTGCCGTAATACACATGACCCCATTAGAGGATTATTTCAAAAGGGGAAAGAAAGACCGAATTCCAGACAATTATTAATATTGCCGTAATACACATGACCCCATTAGAGGATTATTTCAAAAGGGGAAAGAAATCCCGAATTCCGTACAATTATTAATGTTGCCGTAATACACATGACCCCATTATAGGATTATTTCAAAAGGGGAAAGAAATCCCGAATTCCAGACAATTATTAATATTGCCGTAATACACATGACCCCATTAGAGGATTATTTCAAAAGGGGAAAGAAATCCCGAATTCCGTACAATTATTAATGTTGCCGTAATACACATGACCCCATTATAGGATTATTTCAAAAGGGGAAAGAGAAAGCCCGAATTCCGTACAATTATTAATGTGGCCGTAATACACATGACCCCATTAGAGGATTATTTCAAAACGGGAAAGAAAGCCCGAATTCTTACAATTCTTAATATTGCTGTAATACACATGACCCCATGAGAGGATTATTTCAAAAAGGGAAGAAAGCCCGAATTCCATTCAAATATTATTGCCGTAATACACATGACCCCATTATAGGATTATTTCAAAAGGGGAAAGAAAGACCGAATTCCAGACAATTATTAATATTGCCGTAATACACATGACCCCCATTATAGGATTATTTCAAAAGGGGAAAGAAATCCCGAATTCCGTACAATTCTTAATATTGCCGTAATACACATGTGACCCCATGAGAGGATTATTTCAAAAGGGGAAAGAAATCCCGAATTCCGTACAATTATTAATATTGCCGTAATACACATGACCCCATTAGAGGATTATTTCAAAAAGGGAAAGAAAGCCCGAATTCCATTCAAATACATTTCAAAAGGGGAAAGAAAGCCCGAATTCCGTACAATTCTTAATATTGCCGTAATACACATGACCCCATTGGAGGATTATTTCAAAAGGGGAAAGAAATCCCGAATTCCGTACAATTATTAATATTGCCGTAATACACATGACCCCATTAGAGGATTATTTCAAAAAGGGAAAGAAAGCCCGAATTCCATTCAAATACATTTCAAAAGGGGAAAGAAAGCCCGAATTCCGTACAATTCTTAATATTGCCGTAATACACATGACCCCATTATAGGATTATTTCAAAAGGGGAAAGAAAGACCGAATTCCAGACAATTATTAATATTGCCGTAATACACATGACCCCATTAGAGGATTATTTCAAAAGGGGAAAGAAATCCCGAATTCCGTACAATTATTAATGTTGCCGTAATACACATGACCCCATTATAGGATTATTTCAAAAGGGGAAAGAGAAAGCCCGAATTCCGTACAATTATTAATATTTCCGTAATACACATGACCCCATTATAGGATTATTTCAAAAGGGGAAAGAAAGCCCGAATTCCGTACAATTCTTAATATTGCCGTAATACACATGACCCCATGAGAGGATTATTTCAAAAGGGGAAAGAAATCCCGAATTCCAGAATTTTTTTAATATTGCCGTAATACACATGACCCCATTAGAGGATTATTTCAAAAAGGGAAAGAAAGCCCGAATTCCATTCAAATATTATTGTCGTAATACACATGACCCCATCATAGGATTATTTCAAAAAGGGAAAGGAAGTCTCAATCCCGTACAATTCTTAATATTGCCGTAATACACATGACCCCATTAGAGCATTATTTCAAAAAGGGAAAGAAAGCCCGAATTCCATTCAAATATTATTGCCGTAATACACATGACCCCATCATAGGATTATTTCTAAAAGGGAAAGAAAGCCCGAATTCCGTACAATTATTAATATTTCCGTAATACACATGACCCCATTATAGGATTATTTCAAAAGGGGAAAGAAAGCCCGAATTCCGTACAATTCTTAATATTGCCGTAATACACATGACCCCATGAGAGGATTATTTCAAAAAGGGAAAGAAAGCCCGATTTCCATTCAAATATTATTGCCGTAATACACATGACCCCATCATAGGATTATTTCTAAAAGGGAAAGAAAGCCCGAATTCCGTACAATTATTAATATTGCCGTAATACACATGACCCCATGAGAGGATTATTTCAAAAAGGGAAAGAAAGCCCGAATTCCATTCAAATATTATTGCCGTAATACACATGACCCCATTAGAGGATTATTTCAAAAAGGGAAAGAAAGACCGAATTCCGGACAATTATTAATATTGCCGTAATACACATGACCCCATTAGAGGATTATTTCAAAAGGGGAAAGAAAGACCGAATTCCAGACAATTATTAATATTGCCGTAATACACATGACCCCATTAGAGGATTATTTCAAAAGGGGAAAGAAATCCCGAATTCCGTACAATTATTAATGTTGCCGTAATACACATGACCCCATTATAGGATTATTTCAAAAGGGGAAAGAAATCCCGAATTCCAGACAATTATTAATATTGCCGTAATACACATGACCCCATTAGAGGATTATTTCAAAAGGGGAAAGAAATCCCGAATTCCGTACAATTATTAATGTTGCCGTAATACACATGACCCCATTATAGGATTATTTCAAAAGGGGAAAGAGAAAGCCCGAATTCCGTACAATTATTAATGTGGCCGTAATACACATGACCCCATTAGAGGATTATTTCAAAAAGGGAAAGAAAGCCCGAATTCCATTCAAATATTATTACCGTAATACACATGACCCCATTAGAGGATTATTTCAAAAGGGGAAAGAAAGACCGAATTCCGGACAATTATTAATATTGCCGTAATACACATGACCCCATTAGAGGATTATTTCAAAAGGGGAAAGAAATCCCGAATTCCGTACAATTATTAATGTTGCCGTAATACACATGACCCCATTAGAGGATTATTTCTAAAAGGGAAAGAAAGCCCGAATTCCGTACAATTATTAATATTGCCGTAATACACATGACCCCATGAGAGGATTATTTCAAAAAGGGAAAGAAAGCCCGAATTCCATTCAAATATTATTGCCGTAATACACATGACCCCATTATAGGATTATTTCAAAAGGGAAAAGAGAAAGCCCGAATTCCGTACAATTATTAATGTGGCCGTAATACACATGACCCCATCAGAGGATTATTTCAAAAAGGGAAAGAAAGCCCGAATTCCATTCAAATATTATTGCCGTAATACACATGACCCCATTAGAGGATTATTTCAAAAGGGGAAAGAAATCCCGAATTCCAGATTTTTTTAAATATTGCCGTAATACACATGACCCCATTAGAGGATTATTTCAAAAAGGGAAAGAAAGCCCGAATTCCATTCAAATATTATTGCCGTAATACACATGACCCCATCATAGGATTATTTCAAAAAGGGAAAGGAAGTCTCAATCCCGTACAATTCTTAATATTGCCGTAATACACATGACCCCATTAGAGGATTATTTCAAAAAGGGAAAGAAAGCCCGAATTCCATTCAAATATTATTGCCGTAATACACATGACCCCATTAGAGGATTATTTCAAAAGGGGAAAGAAAGACCGAAATCCGGACAATTATTAATATTGCCGTAATACACATGACCCCATTAGAGGATTATTTCAAAAAGGGAAAGAAAGCCCGAATTCCATTCAAATATTATTGCCGTAATACACATGACCCCATCATAGGATTATTTCAAAAAGGGAAAGGAAGTCTCAATCCCGTACAATTCTTAATATTGCCGTAATACACATGACCCCATTAGAGCATTATTTCAAAAAGGGAAAGAAAGCCCGAATTCCATTCAACTATTATTGCCGTAATACACATGACCCCATCATAGGATTATTTCTAAAAGGGAAAGAAAGCCCGAATTCCGTACAATTATTAATATTTCCGTAATACACATGACCCCATTATAGGATTATTTCAAAAGGGGAAAGAAAGCCCGAATTCCGTACAATTCTTAATATTGCCGTAATACACATGACCCCATGAGAGGATTATTTCAAAAAGGGAAAGAAAGCCCGAATTCCATTCAAATATTATTGCCGTAATACACATGACCCCATCATAGGATTATTTCTAAAAGGGAAAGAAAGCCCGAATTCCGTACAATTATTAATATTGCCGTAATACACATGACCCCATGAGAGGATTATTTCAAAAAGGGAAAGAAAGCCCGAATTCCATTCAAATATTATTGCCGTAATACACATGACCCCATTAGAGGATTATTTCAAAAGGGGAAAGAAAGACCGAATTCCGGACAATTATTAATATTGCCGTAATACACATGACCCCATTAGAGGATTATTTCAAAAGGGGAAAGAAAGACCGAATTCCAGACAATTATTAATATTGCCGTAATACACATGACCCCATTAGAGGATTATTTCAAAAGGGGAAAGAAATCCCGAATTCCGTACAATTATTAATGTTGCCGTAATACACATGACCCCATTATAGGATTATTTCAAAAGGGGAAAGAAATCCCGAATTCCAGACAATTATTAATATTGCCGTAATACACATGACCCCATTAGAGGATTATTTCAAAAGGGGAAAGAAATCCCGAATTCCGTACAATTATTAATGTTGCCGTAATACACATGACCCCATTATAGGATTATTTCAAAAGGGGAAAGAGAAAGCCCGAATTCCGTACAATTATTAATGTGGCCGTAATACACATGACCCCATTAGAGGATTATTTCAAAAAGGGAAAGAAAGCCCGAATTCCATTCAAATATTATTGCCGTAATACACATGACCCCATTAGAGGATTATTTCAAAAGGGGAAAGAAAGACCGAATTCCGGACAATTATTAATATTGCCGTAATACACATGACCCCATTAGAGGATTATTTCAAAAGGGGAAAGAAATCCCGAATTCCGTACAATTATTAATGTTGCCGTAATACACATGACCCCATTAGAGGATTATTTCTAAAAGGGAAAGAAAGCCCGAATTCCGTACAATTATTAATATTGCCGTAATACACATGACCCCATGAGAGGATTATTTCAAAAAGGGAAAGAAAGCCCGAATTCCATTCAAATATTATTGCCGTAATACACATGACCCCATTATAGGATTATTTCAAAAGGGAAAAGAGAAAGCCCGAATTCCGTACAATTATTAATGTGGCCGTAATACACATGACCCCATCAGAGGATTATTTCAAAAAGGGAAAGAAAGCCCGAATTCCATTCAAATATTATTGCCGTAATACACATGACCCCATTAGAGGATTATTTCAAAAGGGGAAAGAAATCCCGAATTCCAGATTTTTTTTAATATTGCCGTAATACACATGACCCCATTAGAGGATTATTTCAAAAAGGGAAAGAAAGCCCGAATTCCATTCAAATATTATTGCCGTAATACACATGACCCCATCATAGGATTATTTCAAAAAGAGAAAGGAAGTCTCAATCCCGTACAATTCTTAATATTGCCGTAATACACATGACCCCATTAGAGGATTATTTCAAAAAGGGAAAGAAAGCCCGAATTCCATTCAAATATTATTGCCGTAATACACATGACCCCATTAGAGGATTATTTCAAAAGGGGAAAGAAAGACCGAATTCCGGACAATTATTAATATTGCCGTAATACACATGACCCCATTAGAGGATTATTTCAAAAGGGGAAAGAAAGACCGAATTCCAGACAATTATTAATATTGCCGTAATACACATGACCCCATTAGAGGATTATTTCAAAAGGGGAAAGAAATCCTGAATTCCGTACAATTATTAATGTTGCCGTAATACACATGACCCCATTATAGGATTATTTCAAAAGGGGAAAGAAATCCCGAATTCCAGACAATTATTAATATTGCCGTAATACACATGACCCCATTAGAGGATTATTTCAAAAGGGGAAAGAAATCCCGAATTCCGTACAATTATTAATGTTGCCGTAATACACATGACCCCATTATAGGATTATTTCAAAAGGGGAAAGAGAAAGCCCGAATTCCGTACAATTATTAATGTGGCCGTAATACACATGACCCCATTAGAGGATTATTTCAAAAAGGGAAAGAAAGCCCGAATTCCATTCAAATATTATTACCGTAATACACATGACCCCATTAGAGGATTATTTCAAAAGGGGAAAGAAAGACCGAATTCCGGACAATTATTAATATTGCCGTAATACACATGACCCCATTAGAGGATTATTTCAAAAGGGGAAAGAAATCCCGAATTCCGTACAATTATTAATGTTGCCGTAATACACATGACCCCATTAGAGGATTATTTCTAAAAGGGAAAGAAAGCCCGAATTCCGTACAATTATTAATATTGCCGTAATACACATGACCCCATGGGAGGATTATTTCAAAAAGGGAAAGAAAGCCCGAATTCCATTCAAATATTATTGCCGTAATACACATGACCCCATTATAGGATTATTTCAAAAGGGAAAAGAGAAAGCCCGAATTCCGTACAATTATTAATGTGGCCGTAATACACATGACCCCATCAGAGGATTATTTCAAAAAGGGAAAGAAAGCCCGAATTCCATTCAAATATTATTGCCGTAATACACATGACCCCATTAGAGGATTATTTCAAAAGGGGAAAGAAATCCCGAATTCCAGATTTTTTTAAATATTGCCGTAATACACATGACCCCATTAGAGGATTATTTCAAAAAGGGAAAGAAAGCCCGAATTCCATTCAAATATTATTGCCGTAATACACATGACCCCATCATAGGATTATTTCAAAAAGGGAAAGGAAGTCTCAATCCCGTACAATTCTTAATATTGCCGTAATACACATGACCCCATTAGAGGATTATTTCAAAAAGGGAAAGAAAGCCCGAATTCCATTCAAATATTATTGCCGTAATACACATGACCCCATTAGAGGATTATTTCAAAAGGGGAAAGAAAGACCGAAATCCGGACAATTATTAATATTGCCGTAATACACATGACCCCATTAGAGGATTATTTCAAAAAGGGAAAGAAAGCCCGAATTCCATTCAAATATTATTGCCGTAATACACATGACCCCATCATAGGATTATTTCAAAAAGGGAAAGGAAGTCTCAATCCCGTACAATTCTTAATATTGCCGTAATACACATGACCCCATTAGAGCATTATTTCAAAAAGGGAAAGAAAGCCCGAATTCCATTCAAATATTATTGCCGTAATACACATGACCCCATCATAGGATTATTTCTAAAAGGGAAAGAAAGCCCGAATTCCGTACAATTATTAATATTTCCGTAATACACATGACCCCATTATAGGATTATTTCAAAAGGGGAAAGAAAGCCCGAATTCCGTACAATTCTTAATATTGCCGTAATACACATGACCCCATTAGAGGATTATTTCAAAAGGGGAAAGAAAGACCGAATTCCAGACAATTATTAATATTGCCGTAATACACATGACCCCATTAGAGGATTATTTCAAAAGGGGAAAGAAATCCCGAATTCCGTACATTTATTAATGTTGCCGTAATACACATGACCCCATTATAGGATTATTTCAAAAGGGGAAAGAAATCCCGAATTCCAGACAATTATTAATATTGCCGTAATACACATGACCCCATTAGAGGATTATTTCAAAAGGGGAAAGAAATCCCGAATTCCGTACAATTATTAATGTTGCCGTAATACACATGACCCCATTATAGGATTATTTCAAAAGGGGAAAGAGAAAGCCCGAATTCCGTACAATTATTAATGTGGCCGTAATACACATGACCCCATTAGAGGATTATTTCAAAAAGGGAAAGAAAGCCCGAATTCCATTCAAATATTATTGCCGTAATACACATGACCCCATTAGAGGATTATTTCAAAAGGGGAAAGAAAGACCGAATTCCGGACAATTATTAATATTGCCGTAATACACATGACCCCATTAGAGGATTATTTCAAAAGGGGAAAGAAATCCCGAATTCCGTACAATTATTAATGTTGCCGTAATACACATGACCCCATTAGAGGATTATTTCTAAAAGGGAAAGAAAGCCCGAATTCCGTACAATTATTAATATTGCCGTAATACACATGACCCCATGAGAGGATTATTTCAAAAAGGGAAAGAAAGCCCGAATTCCATTCAAATATTATTGCCGTAATACACATGACCCCATTATAGGATTATTTCAAAAGGGAAAAGAGAAAGCCCGAATTCCGTACAATTATTAATGTGGCCGTAATACACATGACCCCATCAGAGGATTATTTCAAAAAGGGAAAGAAAGCCCGAATTCCATTCAAATATTATTGCCGTAATACACATGACCCCATTAGAGGATTATTTCAAAAGGGGAAAGAAATCCCGAATTCCAGATTTTTTTTAATATTGCCGTAATACACATGACCCCATTAGAGGATTATTTCAAAAAGGGAAAGAAAGCCCGAATTCCATTCAAATATTATTGCCGTAATACACATGACCCCATCATAGGATTATTTCAAAAAGGGAAAGGAAGTCTCAATCCCGTACAATTCTTAATATTGCCGTAATACACATGACCCCATTAGAGGATTATTTCAAAAAGGGAAAGAAAGCCCGAATTCCATTCAAATATTATTGCCGTAATACACATGACCCCATTAGAGGATTATTTCAAAAGGGGAAAGAAAGACCGAATTCCGGACAATTATTAATATTGCCGTAATACACATGACCCCATTAGAGGATTATTTCAAAAGGGGAAAGAAAGACCGAATTCCAGACAATTATTAATATTGCCGTAATACACATGACCCCATTAGAGGATTATTTCAAAAGGGGAAAGAAATCCTGAATTCCGTACAATTATTAATGTTGCCGTAATACACATGACCCCATTATAGGATTATTTCAAAAGGGGAAAGAAATCCCGAATTCCAGACAATTATTAATATTGCCGTAATACACATGACCCCATTAGAGGATTATTTCAAAAGGGGAAAGAAATCCCGAATTCCGTACAATTATTAATGTTGCCGTAATACACATGACCCCATTATAGGATTATTTCAAAAGGGGAAAGAGAAAGCCCGAATTCCGTACAATTATTAATGTGGCCGTAATACACATGACCCCATTAGAGGATTATTTCAAAAAGGGAAAGAAAGCCCGAATTCCATTCAAATATTATTACCGTAATACACATGACCCCATTAGAGGATTATTTCAAAAGGGGAAAGAAAGACCGAATTCCGGACAATTATTAATATTGCCGTAATACACATGACCCCATTAGAGGATTATTTCAAAAGGGGAAAGAAATCCCGAATTCCGTACAATTATTAATGTTGCCGTAATACACATGACCCCATTAGAGGATTATTTCTAAAAGGGAAAGAAAGCCCGAATTCCGTACAATTATTAATATTGCCGTAATACACATGACCCCATGAGAGGATTATTTCAAAAAGGGAAAGAAAGCCCGAATTCCATTCAAATATTATTGCCGTAATACACATGACCCCATTATAGGATTATTTCAAAAGGGAAAAGAGAAAGCCCGAATTCCGTACAATTATTAATGTGGCCGTAATACACATGACCCCATCAGAGGATTATTTCAAAAAGGGAAAGAAAGCCCGAATTCCATTCAAATATTATTGCCGTAATACACATGACCCCATTAGAGGATTATTTCAAAAGGGGAAAGAAATCCCGAATTCCAGATTTTTTTAAATATTGCCGTAATACACATGACCCCATTAGAGGATTATTTCAAAAAGGGAAAGAAAGCCCGAATTCCATTCAAATATTATTGCCGTAATACACATGACCCCATCATAGGATTATTTCAAAAAGGGAAAGGAAGTCTCAATCCCGTACAATTCTTAATATTGCCGTAATACACATGACCCCATTAGAGGATTATTTCAAAAAGGGAAAGAAAGCCCGAATTCCATTCAAATATTATTGCCGTAATACACATGACCCCATTAGAGGATTATTTCAAAAGGGGAAAGAAAGACCGAAATCCGGACAATTATTAATATTGCCGTAATACACATGACCCCATTAGAGGATTATTTCAAAAAGGGAAAGAAAGCCCGAATTCCATTCAAATATTATTGCCGTAATACACATGACCCCATCATAGGATTATTTCTAAAAGGGAAAGAAAGCCCGAATTCCATACAATTATTAATATTGCCGTAATACACATGACCCCATGAGAGGATTATTTCAAAAAGGGAAAGAAAGCCCGAATTCCATTCAAATATTATTGCCGTAATACACATGACCCCATTAGAGGATTATTTCAAAAGGGGAAAGAAAGACCGAATTCCGGACAATTATTAATATTGCCGTAATACACATGACCCCATTAGAGGATTATTTCAAAAGGGGAAAGAAAGACCGAATTCCAGACAATTATTAATATTGCCGTAATACACATGACCCCATTAGAGGATTATTTCAAAAGGGGAAAGAAATCCCGAATTCCGTACAATTATTAATGTTGCCGTAATACACATGACCCCATTATAGGATTATTTCAAAAGGGGAAAGAAATCCCGAATTCCAGACAATTATTAATATTGCCGTAATACACATGACCCCATTAGAGGATTATTTCAAAAGGGGAAAGAAATCCCGAATTCCGTACAATTATTAATGTTGCCGTAATACACATGACCCCATTATAGGATTATTTCAAAAGGGGAAAGAGAAAGCCCGAATTCCGTACAATTATTAATGTGGCCGTAATACACATGACCCCATTAGAGGATTATTTCAAAAAGGGAAAGAAAGCCCGAATTCCATTCAAATATTATTGCCGTAATACACATGACCCCATTAGAGGATTATTTCAAAAGGGGAAAGAAAGACCGAATTCCGGACAATTATTAATATTGCCGTAATACACATGACCCCATTAGAGGATTATTTCAAAAGGGGAAAGAAATCCCGAATTCCGTACAATTATTAATGTTGCCGTAATACACATGACCCCATTAGAGGATTATTTCTAAAAGGGAAAGAAAGCCCGAATTCCGTACAATTATTAATATTGCCGTAATACACATGACCCCATGAGAGGATTATTTCAAAAAGGGAAAGAAAGCCCGAATTCCATTCAAATATTATTGCCGTAATACACATGACCCCATTATAGGATTATTTCAAAAGGGAAAAGAGAAAGCCCGAATTCCGTACAATTATTAATGTGGCCGTAATACACATGACCCCATCAGAGGATTATTTCAAAAAGGGAAAGAAAGCCCGAATTCCATTCAAATATTATTGCCGTAATACACATGACCCCATTAGAGGATTATTTCAAAAGGGGAAAGAAATCCCGAATTCCGTACAATTATTAATGTTGCCGTAATACACATGACCCCATTATAGGATTATTTCAAAAGGGGAAAGAGAAAGCCCGAATTCCGTACAATTATTAATGTGGCCGTAATACACATGACCCCATTAGAGGATTATTTCAAAAAGGGAAAGAAAGCCCGAATTCCATTCAAATATTATTACCGTAATACACATGACCCCATTAGAGGATTATTTCAAAAGGGGAAAGAAAGACCGAATTCCGGACAATTATTAATATTGCCGTAATACACATGACCCCATTAGAGGATTATTTCAAAAGGGGAAAGAAATCCCGAATTCCGTACAATTATTAATGTTGCCGTAATACACATGACCCCATTAGAGGATTATTTCTAAAAGGGAAAGAAAGCCCGAATTCCGTACAATTATTAATATTGCCGTAATACACATGACCCCATGAGAGGATTATTTCAAAAAGGGAAAGAAAGCCCGAATTCCATTCAAATATTATTGCCGTAATACACATGACCCCATTATAGGATTATTTCAAAAGGGAAAAGAGAAAGCCCGAATTCCGTACAATTATTAATGTGGCCGTAATACACATGACCCCATCAGAGGATTATTTCAAAAAGGGAAAGAAAGCCCGAATTCCATTCAAATATTATTGCCGTAATACACATGACCCCATTAGAGGATTATTTCAAAAGGGGAAAGAAATCCCGAATTCCAGATTTTTTTAAATATTGCCGTAATACACATGACCCCATTAGAGGATTATTTCAAAAAGGGAAAGAAAGCCCGAATTCCATTCAAATATTATTGCCGTAATACACATGACCCCATCATAGGATTATTTCAAAAAGGGAAAGGAAGTCTCAATCCCGTACAATTCTTAATATTGCCGTAATACACATGACCCCATTAGAGGATTATTTCAAAAAGGGAAAGAAAGCCCGAATTCCATTCAAATATTATTGCCGTAATACACATGACCCCATTAGAGGATTATTTCAAAAGGGGAAAGAAAGACCGAAATCCGGACAATTATTAATATTGCCGTAATACACATGACCCCATTAGAGGATTATTTCAAAAAGGGAAAGAAAGCCCGAATTCCATTCAAATATTATTGCCGTAATACACATGACCCCATCATAGGATTATTTCTAAAAGGGAAAGAAAGCCCGAATTCCGTACAATTATTAATATTGCCGTAATACACATGACCCCATGAGAGGATTATTTCAAAAAGGGAAAGAAAGCCCGAATTCCATTCAAATATTATTGCCGTAATACACATGACCCCATTAGAGGATTATTTCAAAAGGGGAAAGAAAGACCGAATTCCGGACAATTATTAATATTGCCGTAATACACATGACCCCATTAGAGGATTATTTCAAAAGGGGAAAGAAAGACCGAATTCCAGACAATTATTAATATTGCCGTAATACACATGACCCCATTAGAGGATTATTTCAAAAGGGGAAAGAAATCCCGAATTCCGTACAATTATTAATGTTGCCGTAATACACATGACCCCATTATAGGATTATTTCAAAAGGGGAAAGAAATCCCGAATTCCAGACAATTATTAATATTGCCGTAATACACATGACCCCATTAGAGGATTATTTCAAAAGGGGAAAGAAATCCCGAATTCCGTACAATTATTAATGTTGCCGTAATACACATGACCCCATTATAGGATTATTTCAAAAGGGGAAAGAGAAAGCCCGAATTCCGTACAATTATTAATGTGGCCGTAATACACATGACCCCATTAGAGGATTATTTCAAAAAGGGAAAGAAAGCCCGAATTCCATTCAAATATTATTGCCGTAATACACATGACCCCATTAGAGGATTATTTCAAAAGGGGAAAGAAAGACCGAATTCCGGACAATTATTAATATTGCCGTAATACACATGACCCCATTAGAGGATTATTTCAAAAGGGGAAAGAAATCCCGAATTCCGTACAATTATTAATGTTGCCGTAATACACATGACCCCATTAGAGGATTATTTCTAAAAGGGAAAGAAAGCCCGAATTCCGTACAATTATTAATATTGCCGTAATACACATGACCCCATGAGAGGATTATTTCAAAAAGGGAAAGAAAGCCCGAATTCCATTCAAATATTATTGCCGTAATACACATGACCCCATTATAGGATTATTTCAAAAGGGAAAAGAGAAAGCCCGAATTCCGTACAATTATTAATGTGGCCGTAATACACATGACCCCATCAGAGGATTATTTCAAAAAGGGAAAGAAAGCCCGAATTCCATTCAAATATTATTGCCGTAATACACATGACCCCATTAGAGGATTATTTCAAAAGGGGAAAGAAATCCCGAATTCCAGATTTTTTTTAATATTGCCGTAATACACATGACCCCATTAGAGGATTATTTCAAAAAGGGAAAGAAAGCCCGAATTCCATTCAAATATTATTGCCGTAATACACATGACCCCATCATAGGATTATTTCAAAAAGGGAAAGGAAGTCTCAATCCCGTACAATTCTTAATATTGCCGTAATACACATGACCCCATTAGAGGATTATTTCAAAAAGGGAAAGAAAGCCCGAATTCCATTCAAATATTATTGCCGTAATACACATGACCCCATTAGAGGATTATTTCAAAAGGGGAAAGAAAGACCGAATTCCGGACAATTATTAATATTGCCGTAATACACATGACCCCATTAGAGGATTATTTCAAAAGGGGAAAGAAAGACCGAATTCCAGACAATTATTAATATTGCCGTAATACACATGACCCCATTAGAGGATTATTTCAAAAGGGGAAAGAAATCCTTAATTCCGTACAATTATTAATGTTGCCGTAATACACATGACCCCATTATAGGATTATTTCAAAAGGGGAAAGAAATCCCGAATTCCAGACAATTATTAATATTGCCGTAATACACATGACCCCATTAGAGGATTATTTCAAAAGGGGAAAGAAATCCCGAATTCCGTACAATTATTAATGTTGCCGTAATACACATGACCCCATTATAGGATTATTTCAAAAGGGGAAAGAGAAAGCCCGAATTCCGTACAATTATTAATGTGGCCGTAATACACATGACCCCATTAGAGGATTATTTCAAAAAGGGAAAGAAAGCCCGAATTCTTACAATTCTTAATATTGCTGTAATACACATGACCCCATGAAAGGATTATTTCAAAAAGGGAAGAAAGCCCGAATTCCATTCAAATATTATTGCCGTAATACACATGACCCCATCATAGGATTATTTCTAAAAGGGAAAGAAAGCCCGAAACCGTACAATTATTAATATTGCCGTAATACACATGACCCCATTATAGGATTATTTCAAAAGGGGAAAGAAAGACCGAATTCCAGACAATTATTAATATTGCCGTAATACACATGACCCCATTATAGGATTATTTCAAAAGGGGAAAGAAAGCCCGAATTCCGTACAATTATTAATATTGCCGTAATACACATGACCCCATGAGAGGATTATTTCAAAAAGGGAAAGAAAGCCCGAATTCCATTCAAATATTATTGCCGTAATACACATGACCCCATTATAGGATTATTTCAAAAGGGAAAAGAGAAAGCCCGAATTCCGTACAATTATTAATGTGGCCGTAATACACATGACCCCATCAGAGGATTATTTCAAAAAGGGAAAGAAAGCCCGAATTCCATTCAAATATTATTGCCGTAATACACATGACCCCATTAGAGGATTATTTCAAAAGGGGAAAGAAATCCCGAATTCCAGAATTTTTTTAATATTGCCGTAATACACATGACCCCATTAGAGGATTATTTCAAGAAGGGAAAGAAAGCCCGAATTCCATTCAAATATTATTGCCGTAATACACATGACCCCATCATAGGATTATTTCAAAAAGGGAAAGGAAGTCTCAATCCCGTACAATTCTTAATATTGCCGTAATACACATGACCCCATTAGAGGATTATTTCAAAAAGGGAAAGAAAGCCCGAATTCCATTCAAATATTATTGCCGTAATACACATGACCCCATCATAGGATTATTTCTAAAAGGGAAAGAAAGCCCGAATTCCGTACAATTATTAATATTGCCGTAATACACATGACCCCATTAGAGGATTATTTCAAAAAGGGAAAGAAAGCCCGAATTCCATTCAAATACATTTCAAAAGGGGAAAGAAAGCCCGAATTCCGTACAATTCTTAATATTGCCGTAATACACATGACCCCATTAGAGGATTATTTCAAAAGGGGAAAGAAATCCCGAATTCCGTACAATTATTAATATTGCCGTAATACACATGACCCCATTAGAGGATTATTTCAAAAAGGGAAAGAAAGCCCGAATTCCATTCAAATACATTTCAAAAGGGGAAAGAAAGCCCGAATTCCGTACAATTCTTAATATTGCCGTAATACACATGACCCCATGAGAGGATTATTTCAAAAAGGGAAAGAAAGCCCGAATTCCGTACAATTATTAATGTTGCCGTAAAACACATTACCCCATTAGAGGATTATTTAAAAAAAGGAAAGAAAGCCCGATTTCTTACAATTCTTCAGGGGGGGGGCGGAAGGGGTGTTGCGCAATCATTTGCGATCGCTGTTTGGGTACACTCCATTTTAAAAATAGGTAATGACCATTAAAAAACAAAAAGAAATCCATGTATACCGTTAAAATTCTCTCTTTATCAGCACTAAAAACATAACAGTGTATATCGTAAGAGTATTTTCAATTGTTGAGATGCTTAATTTTAAATAAAGTGCATACAAATTAATATTATCGAAAATTTTCCGTTGGTTTATTGCAGCGGTTAACGTGTATGAATGGGTCCAGGTGGGAATTTCGTTACAAATGGTCTCCCCTAAAATGGCTACAAATATCGACATAATGTGAAAAAAATTATCGTTCATCCTCTGATTTTTTTCCATTAACGTAATATTTAGGAATAGATCTTTCATTCCTGAAAGTTTAATCAAAATCCCTCGGTACATCCTCTAGATATTTGACGATTTGTAAAAGTGTTTTTGGAGAGAATGGATCCCGCCAATACTTATTTTGCGTTCAAAGGATCTCTGTTGACGGACGGGAACATTTGCCGCAGGTAATTGTAATTCTGAGGCAACATACACATCTAAAACAGATATGTTATACATGTCGTTTAGGTTAAATATATGTTGTTTATTAAATAGTTAATTTACTGAAGCAGTTGGCAAGGCAAAACAAAATTTACAAATGTTTTCTGGTGTAAAGATTTTGTGAATTTACAACATTTGAAGATAACAATACCCTCTGATAAAATGGACTCGTCCAGGCAGTCTCAACGGCACGCAGCGGAGAGCAACCGTAAATTCAAATAGTGTGTACTGTAACCCATTCAAAATGAGAAAGAAAGTCTGAATTACTTTCAGCTTCCCCGTCTTCAAAAACGCCCACTATCGGCCATTGCCAACACAACCTCTATCGGCCATTGCCAACACCGCGACTCCGCGCCTCCGCGCCTCCAGCTTTTCCGTCTCACGATTGCATCATATGCTCGTCTTCATAAAAACGCCCTCTATCGGCCATTGCCAACACCGCGCCACCGCGCCTCCGCGCCTCTGCGCCTCCAACTTCTCCGTCTTCCCGATTGCATCATATGCTCGTCTTCATAAAAGCCCTCTATCGGCCATTGCCAACACCGCGACTACGCGCCTCCGCGCCTCCAGGCTTCCCCGTCTTCACGATTGCATCATTATGCTTGTCTTCCTAAAAACGCCCTCTATCGGCCATTGCCAACACACCGCGACTCCGCGCCTCCAGCTTCCCCGTCATATATCCGTCTTCCTAAAAAGCCCTCTATCGACAAAGCCCCCACCACGTCTCCGCGCCTCCGCGCCTCCAGGTTCCCGTCTTCACGATGGCATCACGTCTTCCTAAAAAGCCTTCTATCGACAAAGCCCCCACCACGTCTCCGCGCCTCCAGGTTCCCCTGTCTTCACGATGACATCACGTCTTCCTAAAAAGCCCTCTATCGGCCAAGGCCCCCACCACGTCTCCGCGCTCTTCATCTGCAATGCCATAACCTACCTGACAACACTCGTGACACTTTGACTCCCTACGCTCCTAACATTTTATCTGATTCATTCATTACACATAACACATGACCACACACTAAGTATCGTACACTACATGTACATAACACTATGCCGCCTCAACTCTACCCACCAAATAGCCGCATGATTTATACTACAAATACTAGTAGTATACTACTTCCGTTCGTGACCGCGTCTCCGTCTCCGCAGAAAAAAAAAGACTGCTCCGGGTGTACCTGTATTCTATAGCTACTCCGAAATGTCCTTAGGACGTTAAAATTTCCTTACTTAGAAGTGGAAACGCTGAGCAGTACGATCCACGAGAAGATTATTTTATCACTGGTACTTGTTTCTGCGTACAAAATGAATGTACTTGGGTTGAGATACCATTGAAATTCTAGTTCACTTGTTTGCCACGTCGGTTTACGTTTAGACTGGCCTCAAAGTCATTGCATTGTACAGTTGGCGGCCGGGGGGGGGGGGGGGGGGGGGGGGCGGGGGAACTTGGAAGTATGGAATAAAGAAGGGTGGGGGGGGGGGAACCAACCAATGTAAAACATCAAAATTAGCAAGATTATCAGCAAACACACTATGATTGAGTTCAATTTGAGCCTGTCATTCTGTCAGTGGTGTAACTTTTGGGGGTTGGGGATTAGGGAGGGGGACGGCCCCACCCCCGTACAACTCCACTGCAATCGTTCTTGACTACAAACAAGGTTGTAAGCTCAGAGAACAAGTCTGTTATGGGTCAATATACATTTCATCATTTCTGGCTATTATTTTGTATTGAATAGAAAACTAAATTCTAAAGAAAATGATCCATATCAAAAGATGACACCGCTGTCTATATGAAATATTTTCCTACACAATAAAACAAGAACAGACCCCAACTGTGCTGACTAAACCCATATTGGCTTGGCCTTTGGTGTGAACACTAGATGGCATATGACTTGCATTGTCTATTTCATTGTAGGTAGACTATGATCATTACACTAGGATCTAAAAGAGAATTGGGACGAAGAAGAATCACACAGAGCACAAGAACTTCACTGATGGCTTATAATACACATATTTATATTTTATTCAACGCAAATAAATTACAAATTAAACAGAATCATAAACTCATCTTGAGAGATTATGTCTTCTAAAATAAATAGTAATTCAGACCTGAATATGAGTAACTTTAACCATTAGGAGTGCAACAGAAAATGCACACTTCTTAAATCGACATCTTTTAATCTATCTTTAATCAAATTTACCAAGTAATTTTTATCTATTCAAGAATGGCTTTCAAGTGCATAATTAGTAATTTAAAAATAACATATGTTGGTGTTACCCCACAAATTATATAGCAATACCTCACCATCCAATACCTCAGAACACATATTTTTAAAATTCAATAATAAAATTGATTGAATGTATTTAAAAAAACATAAGTTATTTGCATCAAAACTTGAAGAGGTATGGTTATCATGTACACATTTTATACTGTCACAACTTCTTATCAATTTTCAATAAAAATTTTGTTTTTGAAAATAAATTCCATTCATATGAATTACATTTCATAGTAAGGGGGTCAAAATACTTGATAGGGATAACAAAACTCTTTGTACTGAATAATTAAATTAAAAATAATAACAATGTAAATAAAATAAACAAATAAATTAATTCATTAACAAATAATATAACAAATTCAATTCTAATTTTCTGCTGGAAATTTTTTTTTTTTCAAGTAAAGTGCCCATTCTATGAAAAATGTGTAGCCTGGTTTGACATATTTGCTAATTATTACTCGAGCCAAAATCATACTTCTCAATCATAAATGAAAATCAATCTGAGATACTTTTACAAGAAAACCTGGTACAGAATCAAGAATCAGTGCCATAACCAGGGGTGGGGGAGATGGTATCCTACTGCCCAAAACCATTGACCCCCCCCCCCCCACCCCCCTAGAAATGTAAATAATTAAATTTTAAAAAGTGAAATCAAAAAAATGAAATCAAAATTTTTTTAAACACATGAAACAGCCCCCCCCCCTAAATTAAAAAAACACAATAATTTTAAAACATTTTGAAGTGTTTGGTTACGCCACTGTCAGCAATAGTGATAATAATATGTATGTTGTTAGTATAGTCGTTGTTTTTGAAACATTCCAAATTATTGTAACGCAATGCAGTTAGTGGTGGTGATTGGCTGGAGGCTTTTAGGTCGCTAGGCAACGTACCCTGGCTAGTACCTAGCTGTCACGTAACGGTCTGGGTTACGAGTTCTTTGAGGGTGCCAGCCTAGCGCGTTAGAGTATAAAAGGACGGAGCGGGCGTGAGTCGTTCTTCTTCCCCGTGCTGCGACCGTCAGACCTAGACCTTATATAATTGACGTGGGAAGTTGTGCCCGAAATTCAGGAAGGAGCCTCACGCTTTAGAGTGGTGAGTCAGTAATTAAATTAAGTCTACACAATCACCCAATCGGTTACCCTAATCTGCATTATAATCATCTCTTGGAATCATTTGATTAAAAAGAGAAAGTTAGTGTAATTACCGATCAGCCGAATAACTTCTGTAGTAGATTTCGTGACGTAGGCGAGGAGAGATTAAGAGAAAGTTAGTGTAATTACCGATCAGCCGAATAACTTCTGTAGTAGATTTCGTGACGTAGGCGAGGAGAGATTGGATGATTGAGCATAGATTAAACAAGTCAAAGCCACTCTGAATTGAACTGTGTCCGTTCCTGTCATTGCTGTGTCTTTTCCGCCATTTGGGATTGGGTGTTTTACAATTATTGGTGGGGAATATTGACGGTGTTGCACTGCAGGCCTGGTGGTAAATTGCCGCCGAAACGAACCGACGACTCCAGCCTCCCAGACCGCTCGCTGACGTTGGCTGGGACCGACCGGGTCTCGGGCAAGAGACAAAACCGCCACAAATGGTGTCAGGAGTGGGATAGGCGCCGTAGTGTAACACCACGGGAAATTCCATAAGTAACGCCTACGCCTAGAAGGCGCCAATCACGGAGCACAATCACCTATATAAAAGACACAGCTATGAGTTTAATTGACTTTGACGAAGAGGAATTGTCGGAAGTCCTGCAGAGTAGCGCCGCGAATTCATGCGGGGGTAGAGATGAAATAGAGAAAATCAAAGCAGAAATGCGTGAGCTGAAGTTACAAATGCAGCAGACGTTAAGAAAGGATTCGGGATTCTATTCAGGTAATGCGTCAATGGTTAACCAATATAGTAACACAGAAGAGGCTAGTGCTGCTATGGGAGTGTCGACGCCTGCGTCCAGTTTGCATTTAGCGCCTACACCACGGCCACGCACCAGGTTGCTTTCCACACCAGCGCCTCCGCCGACTCCTATCCTTTCACAGGCGGGATGGACGATGTCTGCATCGGAAGAGAAGTTCATGGACTGCCTCGCGGAAGATGAGTTGCCGGCCTTGGAGCAACAAGGGAGAGAAGCATGCCGAAAGAGAAGTACGCATCCAGGAGCTTCAGTATATTCGGCGGGAAGATTAACGGCAGCTGGAGGCGACCCGTATATACAGGCAAGAGAAACAGTTAGAAAAGTGATTGAGCCAGCAGAGAAAAACGTCGAGTCGGGAGTGACAAGACGGCCGAACATTGTGCCCGACAGGTTCAGCGGGAAGGCTCCATGGCGAGACTACAAGCAACACTTTGAGGCCTGCAGATTGGCTAATAACTGGACAGATAATCAGGCCAAAGTTTTCCTCGCAGCGAGTCTGCAAGGGTCTGCAGTGAAGGTGTTGGGAAATCTGACGGGGGGCGGAAGTCACGTCACCTACAGGGAGTTGGTGAGCCTTTTGGAGAAAAGGTTTGGGCCCGGGCAACTCGCCGAGAATCACCTGATGGAATTGCGCCATAGGCGACAAGGGCCGAGGGAATCATTACAGGAACTTGGACAATCCATACGTGAGCTGACTGCGCTTGCCTATCCGGAGTTAACTGACGAAGGCAGGGATCGCCTAGCTCGTGGTCACTTCTCTGATGCAGTCGAGGAGCAGGCGATCCGAGAGGGAATATTCCGTGCGAGACCTGCATCACTCGACGAGGCAGTGAGAGCGGCGCTCAACACAGAGGGGTTCAATAAAATAGAGGAACACAGAGGCAGCCGACGTCCCAAATTTGCGAGGACGGTGGGGAATGACGAATCATACCCTTTAGCAGAGGTGATGGAGGAGCAACGTCAGTTGAAAGAGTCATTTTTGGAGAGCCAGCGTGAGGTGAAGGCGTGGATGGAGAAAATTACACAAACCATTACACCTAGAACCACAGCAAACGGCCAGGCCACGGACGGCATCTATCGGAGGTGGAAGGCGACCCCCAATGACGGTTGCTATAGGTGTAAAGAGAAGGGACACTTTGCTCGTGACTGCCCACAAGTCCCCTATGGAAAAGAAACGAATCCGGGAAACGACGACCAGCTAACTCGAAGGCCCGGGGGAAAGCTGGAAGGAACACAGGGCCGGTAGATGCAGCAGAGCAGAAGAAGGGTGATGTGCTACCACCACTTCCATTTGATATAGCACGCACTGGGTTGTTTGTAAGAGCAGAGGTAAGGGGAGTCAAGACTGATTTATTGGTGGACACCGGGGCAACAGATACAGTGCTTTCATCCGAACTTTATTTCCAGTTACCAAAGGAGAGCAGGCCAGAACTAATTACTAATGGTGGAAGAGTGAGCAACGCTGATGGTAGTCGCATGGAGACACTAGGCAGCGCCTGGGTTGAAGTTCGAGTGGGTAGGACTACCTATCCTTTGAATGTTGTGTTTGGTAACACCGGCACGATTGACGGAATCTTGGGCATGGATTTTCTACTACCCACCAAGGGAACCCTTGATTTCCAGACGATGGAATTGAAGGTGAACGGCGAGAGGATCCGGTGCATGTGCAATGAAGGATATGGAATATGTGCAAGGATAGTTGTAAGTGAGACCACGAGAGTACCTGCCGGCCACGAGGCGTTGATACCGGCGTGTATGACAGGTGAAAAGGCGTACGGTGGTTATGCAATAATTGAACCAGCTGAGCGGAGCGAGATCGCGGACAAGGGCATGGTGGTGGCTCGGGTACTGGTAGACACCAATGAAGGTACGCTGCCCATCAGAGTATTCAACCCGGGAAAGAGAGATTGTGTTGTAAAGGAAGGGACCATGGCTGGGTTTTTGACACCAGTAGGCGAGGGTGACATAGACGAGGAGGCGCTGGAGGCACCTGCGCCTGGGGACCGTGTAGATGTTCCCGATCACCTTCAGTGCTTGTTTGAGAGGAGTAAACATGGGGTAGACAGTAAGCATCATAACAGCATAGCCGAATTGCTGAGCAAGTACCAGGACATCTGTAGAGACACGGGAAGGAGGCCGGTCCTCTAATTAAAAAGGACGAGTATTCACCAAGAGACAATACAATAAGCAAGCAACAATTTCTATAGATGACGTGTTAAATATAATAATGATCTCCTGTACTGATTTTAATTATCCAATGCAATACAGCACATAGACTACAAAATAGCATACATTACATTACAAATGCACACCGTTACACTAAAGGTCAAAAGGTCAGCGCAACACGAGGCTGGCTACACACACACTACAAGTTTACAATACACACTGTGATTGAAAAAGCTTCATAAAAGACGATCTTTCTATAATCAAAAGATACTAAAGATATTATAATACTCACAGAGAGTTCTACGAAACTATCCCTCCCAAATGAATAGCATGTGGAGCATGGCCAGAGCCATGCTCCCCACAAAATGGAGAGAAATACCGAGATAAAATAATGTGCTCTCTCGTGCAAAAGCTACCAAATGAAAAAGAGACTGGGTCAACAGGTGGCGACCCCAAAGTAAACTTTTTACAAAATAACCACTGAGGGCGCACTTGGGATCCCTACAGGTTCCCTACTTTATGACCACGCGACCCGAGTGGTCCAAAAACAACTTTTAATTTACAATAATTGAGGTAGATCACAGGGATCAATGTCAGGTAGTCACTACACACAGTGTGTTGTGATACAAGCTAACCTCAAAACAAATACAAGTGCGACCTTGAAAGGATTTATGAAAACGACAAATAGTTAATACAATCTCATAAATTGATAGGCCTACACAAGATCCATCCTATAACATTATTCAAGATGGATTCAGAATCCAGTACACACAGCAGAAAAATACACTGCATATAATATCCACTGAATGTTCACTAATACCAGGTTTTCTAAATACAAACTGACACACATGCATGGATAAAACATCCTCATCGAAAAACGTATTCCATGTCAGCTCCAAAAACAAGTAAAGGGTAACAGTACATAGGTGCATATCCCAATACCAAACCTGTCTAGTAAATTTCACATGTAAACACACAGTTTAAACAGCAAATTCTTGAACCCAATCTCAAAATAGCAAAGTTGCCACAATGTAATACATTGAGGTCAACCACGGGTTGAACAGACATAATACACTCACATGGCGGGAATAGCTTGTCTCTATTTATAGAGCAACCATGAACATACACTGCACAACAAAATGGCTATCTTAAAATCATGTCCAAAACTCTAAAATAGTTTACACATAACTTGGTGTAAAATCATTCAAAAAAGCAAAACCCTGTCATTAAATCCAAATGACATTAATCTTGGATCTCACTACAGACAAATCGTTTTCAATTTGTTTACTACAATACATATGAAATGAACAATTGGATCTGAACAGACAGGCAAAACAGTTTGGTTCCATTCAAAGCTCACAAAGATTACAATGGAGAATATAATATAACAATTGCTGTAACTTTAATTGCATTTGCTTGGAAAGCAAAAAGGCAAATATATTATCAATCACTAAAATGTATGCATCCACAAGGTAGAAAAGCATGGTAGATTATAAATAGTCTCACCCACACTGTGAGAACAACAACAGAGTTGGACAACACAGCCAACTTCAAAATGCACACTAAACCATATCAGGCTAAGTGACAAAATTATTTCAATTCTACCAACTATAATAACATCTACAATTGAGGGAGCAAAGACCCATCACTATGTACTAGGGTGTCAACAATGACATGAGAATAATGTTTAATATGACAAAAGCATTTCTTAAAAAGTGGTCCTATAAATGGCAGTAAACATGGTGAAAACGTCAGACAAAAGATCTCACAACAGAAGGGTATATAAAAATATCCCATTAATCGGCGAGCATAAAAAGTTGGATTACACCAAACTATAAAACTGCTGACAAAAATATTTCACTTAGCAACCACACTAAAATTAGGAACCTACATGTATAATCCCGTCGCGAAACGTTCTTAGGGAACAAAGTTAGAAATGCAATTAGACATCATAAAATTCCCATATCACAAAGATTGTGAAAGATAAATATAAATACATGACAACTATCTCCATGAACCAAACTTTGACAAATCAGGATATAAACCTGAATAAAAGCATCTGCACAATCATGAAATTATGTAGATCCAAAGGTCAATACACATACATGCACATACATTACCAAATCTTCAATGGCATGTTTATATCAATAGCTGTATAATACAATACAACAGATAAATCTCCTCCATAAATTATGAAAGAAGCAGGTTTCAAAGTATCCAAAAGGTAGAAAAATACAAAAAGGAAACTTGAAATTTATACAATGCAAAGGACTACATGTATATAATAATGGTGCGGAAAACATCCAGACATGAAGAGAAACACCATGTTATATATTTAGGTTGATCAGAGGCAGCTTGAGCTGACACTACAAGTATGCAGGATTCCTCTGCTAATACAAAATTTAAGTAATGGCATTTGGCCACAGACCCAAGATAAAATATACTGTGGGCCTACCGATGGTCACCGTTACTGCCAAGACAGGTATACACAAATGAAAATAAATTACAATCCCTAAATACAAGGGAGACTTCCCTACTTTTTCTTTGGCTTTGCCATTTGGCAAACCAAACGAGTGGCTACTAAATACACTGAGGCCCTTGGAAACTGCATGGTGGCTATCACAACAAACACTCACAGAAGGAGAAATAAAAACATCTCCTGCCACCTCTACATTATAAACAGCAGCAGTTCCAACTGAAATTTGATCAAAAACTAGTGGCTCAGCCTCTTCAAAAATTGTATCTACCACCTCAACTGAATGTGAAAAAGTAATAGGGTCAGGTGACTGCAACTTATTAATACTGATACTGTCTGCATTTAAATCTTCAAAACACTTGAAAATAGTAAACAATCTGGCATCTAATGCAGCCTTGATGCTATCGACCACATTAGTATTATTAGGACATGCATCTTCATCATTTTCACAAGCAAAAGCTGTGACGGCACTGACTAACATTCTAGCTAACTCACTATTCGACTTCAAAATAGAATCTGGCAAAGACATGGTTGGAATAAAATTACTAGCAATGCACGTACAAAATATGACTAACTTGTTAAAATACAATGAGGCCTAAATCATTGACCTACGAAACAGTCTGCACACAGACAGACAATAAAAATACAAGTCCAAAATTTGTCTAACCACACTGTAGACAAAAAGTACAATTGCTATTCAAAAATTTCCAACTGACATACAGTCTTACAAAGACTTAGAAGTTACACAATAATATGCCAAGATAATTGAAATACACAGGAAGTCATAAAGTATTATACATTTACTGGTGTAAAATGTACTAGAAAAATGTGGTTAGCTGAAAACCTCAAGTTAAATACATTAATATGTGTGCAACAACAAAAATATATAATTGACTTAAGACACTTTATCCAAAGCACGGGCCTACCTGGCTCTAAAATTATCTGTTTCTAAAAAGAATCTTTACAAAAAGATCCACATGAGACACAACTGCCTTTAAAATGTAAAACAGATCTGCAATCAAAGCTTGGATGAAAATATCAAATATTACATACAATTCTATAAATAGAACTTTACAATATCAGTTGCACAACATACATGTACAATGTAAATAAAAATATAAATCCGTCGATGAAGTCCTCAGTCGATGCAGGGAAAGCAAAAAGGCTTTATGGTGACCATCCTATCCATAGATCGCGACGATTTCGCGAAAACGATTACATCAGTTCTCACAGGAGAAAAATCTAAAGTCCGGAGTTATAATCCAGGGAAAATAACAGGTCATCCAATAAGCGAGAAAAATGGCGAGAATATAATCAAATGGCGAACACTCAATCCTGTCTACGACGCCATTTGTAGAGACACGGGAAGGAGGCCGGTCCTCTAATTAAAAAGGACGAGTATTCACCAAGAGACAATACAATAAGCAAGCAACAATTTCTATAGATGACGTGTTAAATATAATAATGATCTCCTGTACTGATTTTAATTATCCAATGCAATACAGCACATAGACTACAAAATAGCATACATTACATTACAAATGCACACCGTTACACTAAAGGTCAAAAGGTCAGCGCAACACGAGGCTGGCTACACACACACTACAAGTTTACAATACACACTGTGATTGAAAAAGCTTCATAAAAGACGATCTTTCTATAATCAAAAGATACTAAAGATATTATAATACTCACAGAGAGTTCTACGAAACTATCCCTCCCAAATGAATAGCATGTGGAGCATGGCCAGAGCCATGCTCCCCACAAAATGGAGAGAAATACCGAGATAAAATAATGTGCTCTCTCGTGCAAAAGCTACCAAATGAAAAAGAGACTGGGTCAACAGGTGGCGACCCCAAAGTAAACTTTTTACAAAATAACCACTGAGGGCGCACTTGGGATCCCTACACATCTTTTCCAGGGGAGACTCAGACATTGGACGTACAGATTGGGTGCGACATCAGATTGATACCAGTGACGCCCGGCCTATAAAGGAGAGGCCCAGGAGATTTCCCCCGAAGGAACAGGAGGAAATTCAGCGGCAGGTGCAAGACATGCTGCGTAACAGTACCATTGAGCCTACCGATAGCCCCTGGGCATCAAACGTTGTCCTCGTAAAGAAGAAGGATGGGAAAAAGAGATTTTGCGTGGACTACCGTCGCCTGAATGCATTAACAATAAAAGACGCCTACCCGATTCCACGCATAGACGAGACGCTTGATACTTTGGCAGGTTCCAAGTGGTTCTCCACTTTGGATTTAGCTTCGGGCTATTGGCAGGTCGAACTTGACAAGGATGCCCAACAGAAGTCTGCATTTGTGGTCTGTGGGGGCCTGTACAGTTGGCGAGTCATGCCCTTCGGGCTGTGCAATGCCCCGTCAACCTTCGAACGGCTTATGGAGAGGGTCCTGTCAGGATTGCATTGGGAGATACTCCTGGTCTACCTTGACGACGTGATTGTCTTCGCAAAGACGGTTGAGGAGGAGTTGATTCGCCTTGAAACAGTTTTCCATCGCCTTCGTGAAGCAGGTCTAAAATTGAAACCCCAAAAGTGTCATTTGTTCAAGCAGAGTGTGTTGTACTTAGGCCACATAGTGTCGGGAGATGGAATCGCCACCGACCCCGAGAAGATTAGAGCTGTACGCGATTGGCAACCGCCTACCACAGTGAAAGAAGTACAGAGCTTCTTAGGTTTAGCGTCCTACTATCGGCGATTCATAAAAGGTTTTGCGGATAAAGCACGGCCTTTGCACCGTCTTACGGAAAAGGCTAGGAAGTTCGTCTGGGATGATGACTGCGCGGAGGCGTTCGAAGACTTGAAGAATTGCTTACAAGAGTCACCCGTGTTGAAGTATCCCGACCCCGAGGCGGATTACATACTTGACACCGACGCTAGTGGTGTAGGAATAGGTGCGGTCCTATCACAGGTGACGGATGGTCAGGAGAAGGTGGTTTCCTACGCTAGCAGAGCACTAAGTAAAGCGGAGCGCAACTATTGCGTCACGCGTAGAGAATTGTTGGCCGTTGTAGTATTTCTGAAACAATTCAGACAATATTTATACGGGAATAAAGTCACCATAAGGACCGATCATGGAGCCTTGCGTTGGCTTGTTAATTTCCGAGAACACCAGGGTCAGATGGCTCGTTGGTTGCAGGTGATAGGCGAGTACAACTTCACCATAGTGCACCGGGCTGGTCGATCACATGGTAACGCCGATGGCTTGTCACGAAAGGAGTGTTCTCAGTGTGGGCGCGATGAACGGCCACCCGAGGTAGTGAAGGATGAAACCGAAGTTGTAGGCGAAAGAGAAGTTCCAGACATAGGTGAGACAACAGTGAGAGCAGTAACCAGTATACCTTTGATCACACGCGAAAAGATGACGGAAGCCCAACTAGAAGATTTGTCAATGAAATGGGTGTTCGAAGCAAAGGAAAGAGATGCACAAAGGCCTGACCGGAAGACAATCTCTTCTAGATCATCGGCAGCAAAAACATACTGGCGCCTGTGGGACCAACTGGCTATAAGGAAAAATGTCCTTTCAAGGCGATGGGAATCGGACGACGGCCTTTTGGTGACGTGGCACACCGTACTACCTGAGAAATTCAGGGCAGATCTAGTGAAAGAGTTGCACGGCGGTGTGGCCAGTGGGCATGTAGGAGTCAGGAAAACGATGGCAAAGGTCCGGGCCAGGTTCTACTGGTGTGGTATGGCAGCCGATATTAGATCAATTATAAGACAGTGTAACGTGTGCGCAAAGAGGAAGTCTCCTGCCAGGGCTAAGAAGGCGCCACTACAACAGCATATCGTAGGTGCACCGATGGAACGTGTCGCCTTAGACATAATGGGTCCTCTACCAGAGACACATAACGGTAATAAGTACATCTTGGTCGTAGGTGACTACCTAACCAAATGGATGGAGGCCTACCCCATACCAGACCAAACAGCGGAGACGGTTGCTAAGAAATTTGTAAATGAGTACGTGTGCCGTTTTGGCGTACCAGAGGTGCTACATTCGGATCAAGGGCGAAACTTTGAATCGAGAGTTTTTGCCGGAATGTGTGGCATTCTTGGAGTTGAGAAAACACGGACCTGTCCGTACAACCCAAAATCCGACGGGATGGTGGAAAGGTTCAATCGCACTCTCATCACAATGGTTGCAATGATGATTGAACCAAACCAGCGACAGCGTGACTGGGATGAGAAACTTCCACTAGCTACATTTGCTTACCGTGCAACACCCCAAGAATCAACCGGCGAGTCGCCTAACATGTTAATGCTCGGGCGTGAGTTGCGTCTACCTATTGACCTGACCACTGAAATGCCGGGTGACGACGAAGATGACATAGGCGCTATGGAGACTGATTATGCGTGTGAATTGCGGCAGCGGATGAGAGCAGCTCAAGGTAGGGCAAGAGAATGCCTAAAGCAAAGCGCAAGAAGGCAAAAGGCTCACTACGACCGCCGAACAATCCAAGACAAACTACAAACCGGTAACTTTGTGTGGTTGCACAACCCTGCCAAACGGAAGGGTTTTTCACCTAAGCTACAATGTAGATGGGAGGGGCCATATCTGATTACACACAAGCTGTCAGACGTAACGTACAGAATTCAAAGAAGTCAGCGAGGGAAGAAGAAGGTAGTTCACTGTGACAGACTGAAACCCTATGAAGGCAAACCAATCGAAGCATGGACAGATGCTGGGACCGAGGAACCGCCTAGTTTGGAGGAAAGTCGTGTGGATAGTGATGCGATGCATACTCGAGTATGCATCGCATCACTATCCACACGACAAGAGGAGCCATCACAGAGTCCAATGAGTTTAGCTCCAGACGGGGATGATTTTGAATTTCTCACTGCTGTGACAACTGCAGAAACCGCTCTGAATACGGCAGTGCGTCCGACTGAGCCAACACGAACTTCGAGTGTAGATGGTGCAGTGAGTTGCGAGGAGGCACAGGCGAGAGTAATGGCAGAACCTGAAGTGACACATCCCAAGCAGTCTAACTCTAGGCCCGTGGTACCACACGCAAGGCGAAACCCACCACGGGAGCATAAAAGGCCTAGTAGATATTTGTAATTGGGGAAGAGTGTACATAGATGTAGATGGAGTGTAGCAGTTTTAAGCAGTTTTTATAAAGCACAACATTAACAAGTTCTACTTTTGTGTGTCGTTGCAGGTAGTGCAAGCATCAGGTGAAGAATAATGGGGAGAAACGAGGAGACCCCGAGTGGCCAGAGGGGAGACAATACAGAATGCCCCAAATGCGAGATGTCCATGCATAAGAGAAGTTTGGAGAGACACCTGGCCAACGAGCACGGAACCAAACTGGAGTATTTGTGTGGGAGATGTTCGCACAAGAACGGTAGGCGCGACAACTTACGGGCCCACTACCGTGACTGCCATCCTGAGCGGGTGGATGAGGTCGACCAGATAGAGGCGAAAACCCTTGAGCCCAGGGAGAGAGAAGGTAGCAGCTCGGATAGAAGCGAAAGGAGGCCCACAGAGACGCCCAGTAGTAGCCGCGGAGGCGACAATAGGCGGGGAGAGAGTTCGAAAGGCAAGAAAGTTGTGAAGGCAACTAGCAGTAGGTGCAGCCAGGAGGGTGAGAATAGGCGCGAGCAGACCGCGAAGAGCCGTGACAGGAAGGTTGTAAAGGCGACCAGTACCTCATCCCCAGAAAGGAAGCGAAAACGTGCAGGTGAGGAAGGAAAAGGAGCTAGGAAAGAGAAGCGGCCTCACATTCCGTGCACCCTGTCCAAGGCGCCTAGCGATGAGGAAAGTGCGCCTGCAGTAGTTACGCCTGCAACTTCAAAGCCATTGCTTCTAGCCAAAGAGTTAGTGGTACTCGACAAACCTGGAGAGTCGGAGGGAAGCAACGCAGAAGAGAATACCCATAGACAGCAGGACGAGGCACCCTTAGAGGAAGTTGTAGAAATTGCCCTGTCGCCGACTCCAACGATCCAATGGGAGACAGATATGGGGCCTGCTCCAGAAGCATCGAGTGTGACAGGAGGAGTAGAGCCGCAGGTGACGGCACCAAACCAGCCTACGCCAGGAGGAAAGGGAAAAAAGCCACCAGTGGAGCTCCAGATAAACCACCTCCTGGCCGGGAGTGCAGCTCGGATCACCGAGGAGGGCACCACGACGGTGTGCAATGGTGCGACACAGACGGTGTTTGAGCACCGGGCGCGTCATTATGACGTGGTCTTTCTAAAGGCCCCGCTGACCAACGAAGAGGAGCCCCAGGCGACACGGATCTGTCGGATGGTGCGCGAGGAAGGCGGCACTGTACGCGTCGGACCAGGGATTACCAACACGGACCTGGAGAAGATCGCTTCAGTGAAAAGGATCACAGAGACCACAACCCGCAGTGTTTTCAAGGACGGCATGTTGATCACCAAGGACCAAACAGAGAGAGTGTTCGAGACAAACTTCGTGGCGGGAATTCGCTAGAGGCGACCTATGAACTGTAGGCGACGTATTTAGGTTTTTACCTGAGAACTGTTAGCTGTTCACCTTTAGAGCCTTGGGTTCTCTTTAAGAGTTAACATTTCGATTCGTTAAGTAGTTAAGAAGAGTTAAGAGTTAAATTTCTATTGTAAAGAGAGATTTTTTTGTATTTCTTGCCAAAGTTGAGTTTTTATTGTAGAGTGCATTGCTTGTATTTTTGTATCAGTTTTGAGGTCAGGGACTGACCGAAACTTAGAAGGCGCCAATGTAACGCAATGCAGTTAGTGGTGGTGATTGGCTGGAGGCTTTTAGGTCGCTAGGCAACGTACCCTGGCTAGTACCTAGCTGTCACGTAACGGTCTGGGTTACGAGTTCTTTGAGGGTGCCAGCCTAGCGCGTTAGAGTATAAAAGGACGGAGCGGGCGTGAGTCGTTCTTCTTCCCCGTGCTGCGACCGTCAGACCTAGACCTTATATAATTGACGTGGGAAGTTGTGCCCGAAATTCAGGAAGGAGCCTCACGCTTTAGAGTGGTGAGTCAGTAATTAAATTAAGTCTACACAATCACCCAATCGGTTACCCTAATCTGCATTATAATCATCTCTTGGAATCATTTGATTAAAAAGAGAAAGTTAGTGTAATTACCGATCAGCCGAATAACTTCTGTAGTAGATTTCGTGACGTAGGCGAGGAGAGATTAAGAGAAAGTTAGTGTAATTACCGATCAGCCGAATAACTTCTGTAGTAGATTTCGTGACGTAGGCGAGGAGAGATTGGATGATTGAGCATAGATTAAACAAGTCAAAGCCACTCTGAATTGAACTGTGTCCGTTCCTGTCATTGCTGTGTCTTTTCCGCCATTTGGGATTGGGTGTTTTACAATTATTGGTGGGGAATATTGACGGTGTTGCACTGCGGGCCTGGTGGTAAATTGCCGCCGAAACGAACCGACGACTCCAGCCTCCCAGACCGCTCGCTGACGTTGGCTGGGACCGACCGGGTCTCGGGCAAGAGACAAAACCGCCACAAATGGTGTCAGGAGTGGGATAGGCGCCGTAGTGTAACACCATGGGAAATTCCATAAGTAACGCCTACGCCTAGAAGGCGCCAATCACGGAGCACAATCACCTATATAAAAGACACAGCTATGAGTTTAATTGACTTTGACGAAGAGGAATTGTCGGAAGTCCTGCAGAGTAGCGCCGCGAATTCATGCGGGGGTAGAGATGAAATAGAGAAAATCAAAGCAGAAATGCGTGAGCTGAAGTTACAAATGCAGCAGACGTTAAGAAAGGATTCGGGATTCTATTCAGGTAATGCGTCAATGGTTAACCAATATAGTAACACAGAAGAGGCTAGTGCTGCTATGGGAGTGTCGACGCCTGCGTCCAGTTTGCATTTAGCGCCTACACCACGGCCACGCACCAGGTTGCTTTCCACACCAGCGCCTCCGCCGACTCCTATCCTTTCACAGGCGGGATGGACGATGTCTGCATCGGAAGAGAAGTTCATGGACTGCCTCGCGGAAGATGAGTTGCCGGCCTTGGAGCAACAAGGGAGAGAAGCATGCCGAAAGAGAAGTACGCATCCAGGAGCTTCAGTATATTCGGCGGGAAGATTAACGGCAGCTGGAGGCGACCCGTATATACAGGCAAGAGAAACAGTTAGAAAAGTGATTGAGCCAGCAGAGAAAAACGTCGAGTCGGGAGTGACAAGACGGCCGAACATTGTGCCCGACAGGTTCAGCGGGAAGGCTCCATGGCGAGACTACAAGCAACACTTTGAGGCCTGCAGATTGGCTAATAACTGGACAGATAATCAGGCCAAAGTTTTCCTCGCAGCGAGTCTGCAAGGGTCTGCAGTGAAGGTGTTGGGAAATCTGACGGGGGGCGGAAGTCACGTCACCTACAGGGAGTTGGTGAGCCTTTTGGAGAAAAGGTTTGGGCCCGGGCAACTCGCCGAGAATCACCTGATGGAATTGCGCCATAGGCGACAAGGGCCGAGGGAATCATTACAGGAACTTGGACAATCCATACGTGAGCTGACTGCGCTTGCCTATCCGGAGTTAACTGACGAAGGCAGGGATCGCCTAGCTCGTGGTCACTTCTCTGATGCAGTCGAGGAGCAGGCGATCCGAGAGGGAATATTCCGTGCGAGACCTGCATCACTCGACGAGGCAGTGAGAGCGGCGCTCAACACAGAGGGGTTCAATAAAATAGAGGAACACAGAGGCGGCCGACGTCCCAAATTTGCGAGGACGGTGGGGAATGACGAATCATACCCTTTAGCAGAGGTGATGGAGGAGCAACGTCAGTTGAAAGAGTCATTTTTGGAGAGCCAGCGTGAGGTGAAGGCGTGGATGGAGAAAATTACACAAACCATTACACCTAGAACCACAGCAAACGGCCAGGCCACGGACGGCATCTATCGGAGGTGGAAGGCGACCCCCAATGACGGTTGCTATAGGTGTAAAGAGAAGGGACACTTTGCTCGTGACTGCCCACAAGTCCCCTATGGAAAAGAAACGAATCCGGGAAACGACGACCAGCTAACTCGAAGGCCCGGGGGAAAGCTGGAAGGAACACAGGGCCGGTAGATGCAGCAGAGCAGAAGAAGGGTGATGTGCTACCACCACTTCCATTTGATATAGCACGCACTGGGTTGTTTGTAAGAGCAGAGGTAAGGGGAGTCAAGACTGATTTATTGGTGGACACCGGGGCAACAGATACAGTGCTTTCATCCGAACTTTATTTCCAGTTACCAAAGGAGAGCAGGCCAGAACTAATTACTAATGGTGGAAGAGTGAGCAACGCTGATGGTAGTCGCATGGAGACACTAGGCAGCGCCTGGGTTGAAGTTCGAGTGGGTAGGACTACCTATCCTTTGAATGTTGTGTTTGGTAACACCGGCACGATTGACGGAATCTTGGGCATGGATTTTCTACTACCCACCAAGGGAACCCTTGATTTCCAGACGATGGAATTGAAGGTGAACGGCGAGAGGATCCGGTGCATGTGCAATGAAGGATATGGAATATGTGCAAGGATAGTTGTAAGTGAGACCACGAGAGTACCTGCCGGCCACGAGGCGTTGATACCGGCGTGTATGACAGGTGAAAAGGCGTACGGTGGTTATGCAATAATTGAACCAGCTGAGCGGAGCGAGATCGCGGACAAGGGCATGGTGGTGGCTCGGGTACTGGTAGACACCAATGAAGGTACGCTGCCCATCAGAGTATTCAACCCGGGAAAGAGAGATTGTGTTGTAAAGGAAGGGACCATGGCTGGGTTTTTGACACCAGTAGGCGAGGGTGACATAGACGAGGAGGCGCTGGAGGCACCTGCGCCTGGGGACCGTGTAGATGTTCCCGATCACCTTCAGTGCTTGTTTGAGAGGAGTAAACATGGGGTAGACAGTAAGCATCATAACAGCATAGCCGAATTGCTGAGCAAGTACCAGGACATCTTTTCCAGGGGAGACTCAGACATTGGACGTACAGATTGGGTGCGACATCAGATTGATACCAGTGACGCCCGGCCTATAAAGGAGAGGCCCAGGAGATTTCCCCCGAAGGAACAGGAGGAAATTCAGCGGCAGGTGCAAGACATGCTGCGTAACAGTACCATTGAGCCTACCGATAGCCCCTGGGCATCAAACGTTGTCCTCGTAAAGAAGAAGGATGGGAAAAAGAGATTTTGCGTGGACTACCGTCGCCTGAATGCATTAACAATAAAAGACGCCTACCCGATTCCACGCATAGACGAGACGCTTGATACTTTGGCAGGTTCCAAGTGGTTCTCCACTTTGGATTTAGCTTCGGGCTATTGGCAGGTCGAACTTGACAAGGATGCCCAACAGAAGTCTGCATTTGTGGTCCGTGGGGGCCTGTACAGTTGGCGAGTCATGCCCTTCGGGCTGTGCAATGCCCCGTCAACCTTCGAACGGCTTATGGAGAGGGTCCTGTCAGGATTGCATTGGGAGATACTCCTGGTCTACCTTGACGACGTGATTGTCTTCGCAAAGACGGTTGAGGAGGAGTTGATTCGCCTTGAAACAGTTTTCCATCGCCTTCGTGAAGCAGGTCTAAAATTGAAACCCCAAAAGTGTCATTTGTTCAAGCAGAGTGTGTTGTACTTAGGCCACATAGTGTCGGGAGATGGAATCGCCACCGACCCCGAGAAGATTAGAGCTGTACGCGATTGGCAACCGCCTACCACAGTGAAAGAAGTACAGAGCTTCTTAGGTTTAGCGTCCTACTATCGGCGATTCATAAAAGGTTTTGCGGATAAAGCACGGCCTTTGCACCGTCTTACGGAAAAGGCTAGGAAGTTCGTCTGGGATGATGACTGCGCGGAGGCGTTCGAAGACTTGAAGAATTGCTTACAAGAGTCACCCGTGTTGAAGTATCCCGACCCCGAGGCGGATTACATACTTGACACCGACGCTAGTGGTGTAGGAATAGGTGCGGTCCTATCACAGGTGACGGATGGTCAGGAGAAGGTGGTTTCCTACGCTAGCAGAGCACTAAGTAAAGCGGAGCGCAACTATTGCGTCACGCGTAGAGAATTGTTGGCCGTTGTAGTATTTCTGAAACAATTCAGACAATATTTATACGGGAATAAAGTCACCATAAGGACCGATCATGGAGCCTTGCGTTGGCTTGTTAATTTCCGAGAACACCAGGGTCAGATGGCTCGTTGGTTGCAGGTGATAGGCGAGTACAACTTCACCATAGTGCACCGGGCTGGTCGATCACATGGTAACGCCGATGGCTTGTCACGAAAGGAGTGTTCTCAGTGTGGGCGCGATGAACGGCCACCCGAGGTAGTGAAGGATGAAACCGAAGTTGTAGGCGAAAGAGAAGTTCCAGACATAGGTGAGACAACAGTGAGAGCAGTAACCAGTATACCTTTGATCACACGCGAAAAGATGACGGAAGCCCAACTAGAAGATTTGTCAATGAAATGGGTGTTCGAAGCAAAGGAAAGAGATGCACAAAGGCCTGACCGGAAGACAATCTCTTCTAGATCATCGGCAGCAAAAACATACTGGCGCCTGTGGGACCAACTGGCTATAAGGAAAAATGTCCTTTCAAGGCGATGGGAATCGGACGACGGCCTTTTGGTGACGTGGCACACCGTACTACCTGAGAAATTCAGGGCAGATCTAGTGAAAGAGTTGCACGGCGGTGTGGCCAGTGGGCATGTAGGAGTCAGGAAAACGATGGCAAAGGTCCGGGCCAGGTTCTACTGGTGTGGTATGGCAGCCGATATTAGATCAATTATAAGACAGTGTAACGTGTGCGCAAAGAGGAAGTCTCCTGCCAGGGCTAAGAAGGCGCCACTACAACAGCATATCGTAGGTGCACCGATGGAACGTGTCGCCTTAGACATAATGGGTCCTCTACCAGAGACACATAACGGTAATAAGTACATCTTGGTCGTAGGTGACTACCTAACCAAATGGATGGAGGCCTACCCCATACCAGACCAAACAGCGGAGACGGTTGCTAAGAAATTTGTAAATGAGTACGTGTGCCGTTTTGGCGTACCAGAGGTGCTACATTCGGATCAAGGGCGAAACTTTGAATCGAGAGTTTTTGCCGGAATGTGTGGCATTCTTGGAGTTGAGAAAACACGGACCTGTCCGTACAACCCAAAATCCGACGGGATGGTGGAAAGGTTCAATCGCACTCTCATCACAATGGTTGCAATGATGATTGAACCAAACCAGCGACAGCGTGACTGGGATGAGAAACTTCCACTAGCTACATTTGCTTACCGTGCAACACCCCAAGAATCAACCGGCGAGTCGCCTAACATGTTAATGCTCGGGCGTGAGTTGCGTCTACCTATTGACCTGACCACTGAAATGCCGGGTGACGACGAAGATGACATAGGCGCTATGGAGACTGATTATGCGTGTGAATTGCGGCAGCGGATGAGAGCAGCTCAAGGTAGGGCAAGAGAATGCCTAAAGCAAAGCGCAAGAAGGCAAAAGGCTCACTACGACCGCCGAACAATCCAAGACAAACTACAAACCGGTAACTTTGTGTGGTTGCACAACCCTGCCAAACGGAAGGGTTTTTCACCTAAGCTACAATGTAGATGGGAGGGGCCATATCTGATTACACACAAGCTGTCAGACGTAACGTACAGAATTCAAAGAAGTCAGCGAGGGAAGAAGAAGGTAGTTCACTGTGACAGACTGAAACCCTATGAAGGCAAACCAATCGAAGCATGGACAGATGCTGGGACCGAGGAACCGCCTAGTTTGGAGGAAAGTCGTGTGGATAGTGATGCGATGCATACTCGAGTATGCATCGCATCACTATCCACACGACAAGAGGAGCCATCACAGAGTCCAATGAGTTTAGCTCCAGACGGGGATGATTTTGAATTTCTCACTGCTGTGACAACTGCAGAAACCGCTCTGAATACGGCAGTGCGTCCGACTGAGCCAACACGAACTTCGAGTGTAGATGGTGCAGTGAGTTGCGAGGAGGCACAGGCGAGAGTAATGGCAGAACCTGAAGTGACACATCCCAAGCAGTCTAACTCTAGGCCCGTGGTACCACACGCAAGGCGAAACCCACCACGGGAGCATAAAAGGCCTAGTAGATATTTGTAATTGGGGAAGAGTGTACATAGATGTAGATGGAGTGTAGCAGTTTTAAGCAGTTTTTATAAAGCACAACATTAACAAGTTCTACTTTTGTGTGTCGTTGCAGGTAGTGCAAGCATCAGGTGAAGAATAATGGGGAGAAACGAGGAGACCCCGAGTGGCCAGAGGGGAGACAATACAGAATGCCCCAAATGCGAGATGTCCATGCATAAGAGAAGTTTGGAGAGACACCTGGCCAACGAGCACGGAACCAAACTGGAGTATTTGTGTGGGAGATGTTCGCACAAGAACGGTAGGCGCGACAACTTACGGGCCCACTACCGTGACTGCCATCCTGAGCGGGTGGATGAGGTCGACCAGATAGAGGCGAAAACCCTTGAGCCCAGGGAGAGAGAAGGTAGCAGCTCGGATAGAAGCGAAAGGAGGCCCACAGAGACGCCCAGTAGTAGCCGCGGAGGCGACAATAGGCGGGGAGAGAGTTCGAAAGGCAAGAAAGTTGTGAAGGCAACTAGCAGTAGGTGCAGCCAGGAGGGTGAGAATAGGCGCGAGCAGACCGCGAAGAGCCGTGACAGGAAGGTTGTAAAGGCGACCAGTACCTCATCCCCAGAAAGGAAGCGAAAACGTGCAGGTGAGGAAGGAAAAGGAGCTAGGAAAGAGAAGCGGCCTCACATTCCGTGCACCCTGTCCAAGGCGCCTAGCGATGAGGAAAGTGCGCCTGCAGTAGTTACGCCTGCAACTTCAAAGCCATTGCTTCTAGCCAAAGAGTTAGTGGTACTAGACAAACCTGGAGAGTCGGAGGGAAGCAACGCAGAAGAGAATACCCATAGACAGCAGGACGAGGCACCCTTAGAGGAAGTTGTAGAAATTGCCCTGTCGCCGACTCCAACGATCCAATGGGAGACAGATATGGGGCCTGCTCCAGAAGCATCGAGTGTGACAGGAGGAGTAGAGCCGCAGGTGACGGCACCAAACCAGCCTACGCCAGGAGGAAAGGGAAAAAAGCCACCAGTGGAGCTCCAGATAAACCACCTCCTGGCCGGGAGTGCAGCTCGGATCACCGAGGAGGGCACCACGACGGTGTGCAATGGTGCGACACAGACGGTGTTTGAGCACCGGGCGCGTCATTATGACGTGGTCTTTCTAAAGGCCCCGCTGACCAACGAAGAGGAGCCCCAGGCGACACGGATCTGTCGGATGGTGCGCGAGGAAGGCGGCACTGTACGCGTCGGACCAGGGATTACCAACACGGACCTGGAGAAGATCGCTTCAGTGAAAAGGATCACAGAGACCACAACCCGCAGTGTTTTCAAGGACGGCATGTTGATCACCAAGGACCAAACAGAGAGAGTGTTCGAGACAAACTTCGTGGCGGGAATTCGCTAGAGGCGACCTATGAACTGTAGGCGACGTATTTAGGTTTTTACCTGAGAACTGTTAGCTGTTCACCTTTAGAGCCTTGGGTTCTCTTTAAGAGTTAACATTTCGATTCGTTAAGTTGTTAAGAAGAGTTAAGAGTTAAATTTCTATTGTAAAGAGAGATTTTTTTGTATTTCTTGCCAAAGTTGAGTTTTTATTGTAGAGTGCATTGCTTGTATTTTTGTATCAGTTTTGAGGTCAGGGACTGACCGAAACTTAGAAGGCGCCAATGTAACGCAATGCAGTTAGTGGTGGTGATTGGCTGGAGGCTTTTAGGTCGCTAGGCAACGTACCCTGGCTAGTACCTAGCTGTCACGTAACGGTCTGGGTTACGAGTTCTTTGAGGGTGCCAGCCTAGCGCGTTAGAGTATAAAAGGACGGAGCGGGCGTGAGTCGTTCTTCTTCCCCGTGCTGCGACCGTCAGACCTAGACCTTATATAATTGACGTGGGAAGTTGTGCCCGAAATTCAGGAAGGAGCCTCACGCTTTAGAGTGGTGAGTCAGTAATTAAATTAAGTCTACACAATCACCCAATCGGTTACCCTAATCTGCATTATAATCATCTCTTGGAATCATTTGATTAAAAAGAGAAAGTTAGTGTAATTACCGATCAGCCGAATAACTTCTGTAGTAGATTTCGTGACGTAGGCGAGGAGAGATTAAGAGAAAGTTAGTGTAATTACCGATCAGCCGAATAACTTCTGTAGTAGATTTCGTGACGTAGGCGAGGAGAGATTGGATGATTGAGCATAGATTAAACAAGTCAAAGCCACTCTGAATTGAACTGTGTCCGTTCCTGTCATTGCTGTGTCTTTTCCGCCATTTGGGATTGGGTGTTTTACAATTATTGGTGGGGAATATTGACGGTGTTGCACTGCGGGCCTGGTGGTAAATTGCCGCCGAAACGAACCGACGACTCCAGCCTCCCAGACCGCTCGCTGACGTTGGCTGGGACCGACCGGGTCTCGGGCAAGAGACAAAACCGCCACATTATTATACAACAAATAATTTTCCTTTTTCTTTTTAGCTTTTGTAAAAATGTTGCTAAAATTACGCAATATGTGGCAGATGCTGAAAAGTTGTGGGTGTAAAAAGTGTTAGATTGCAACAGGATGACAATTTTAAAAGGGAGGTTGACTGAAGCAAAATTATATATAGGTGGTGAAAATGGGTTACAAAAACCAAGTAGAACAGATTTGAAAGCTAGTGAAGATGATCATAAAAGCATACCGCCAATCTAAAAAATATTAGGTTTCCCCCACAAAGACCTTTATGAAATTGTTTCATTAGAACTGATTGATGTTGCAATATATTCTTTTCACTGAAAAGGATCGTCTCAGTGTTTTTTTACAGATATTTCTGTTGTGCTGAATATTTCCTGAAATTAAGATGTCTGGAAAGAGAAAAGGAAAGATTTAAATATTCATTTATCTTGTTTTTAAATGTTTCTCAGGAACTTCGGTTTATCTCTGGTTTGGTCAAGCATGGCGGCTTCAACCCGACTGAGCTGCGTAACGTCTTATTTCTCCTGTTTCCTGGTAAGACACAGGAGGAGCTTGAACCTCTACTCAAGAGGATGTACAATAAAGACGATGGAGAGGATATTGATGAGGATGATGAAGACAGTGTTGTTAGTGGAAGCAAAAAAAGGTAAGTTTTGCATCCCAGAATAATTACTCTCTGAAAGGAGGCACAACGTGATTGACAAAGTTTTTAAGAAACATTTATACTCAATTAAAATCTTGCGCTTAGTTGAACTTTTTTGGAGCTGTTTGATTCAACGCACATTGCTTTAACGTGTGGAGGAGCAAAGTTGGTCACTTATATAGATCCTGATGTTCGAATGTGTGCACGTAATTCTTGTTTTGCCATGGTTGTGTGAATAGTCAAGATAGCATGTATTGTTAGTTAAGCTCTGTGAGATGTGGTCAGCACTTGCATGGTTGCTAGATCATTTCTCTTATTTGCATGGTTTGGGGTGCTTGACTCATTTCTCTTATTTGCATGGTTTGGGGTGCTAGTCTATATAGGACACGTTGCTAGGCACCATAGTGTGGTTAGTACTTGGATGGTGAACCATTTTTTGTAATGTCATGGTTTGGGTGGCTAGTCTGGTCCACACAAATCATGACAGTCCATAAGTATGAACGTCCCGTGTGTTGTGATATGCAATTGATTCCTTTTTATAAATACTCTCCCGTCATTAACTGTCATATTGAGTCACACATCATGATATAATCCAAGCCCTGGTGGGATATAAGTCTCCATCACTGTAGTGGACTGACATACCACCAGGGGTACACATACATAAAATACACCATGTCTCAGAGTATGCAGGCAGTGGACATTATTGTTAAGAACCTTATAGATCAATGGTGGCAAAGAGACAAAGTCTCAACAGTTTGATTGTAAAGGTTACTCAGTTTGAAAACACTGAAAATACAAAGTGTCTTCAAATATTAAGACATGACAGACGATGTTAGCACCAAAGTCCTACTTCTGCATTGGAGTGTACCTAAAAACTGCACACAGAGTCCATACTTTTCATCAAAAACAAAATGAAAACAAGAACAAGTACTTTATTGGATGTTGTTTTTGTTGTTGATCTACATGCATGAATTGACTCAAGAAGAGCACAGGTTGAAGTAGTGCTGCAGTAATAATAATAGGCATTTGTAATGTGCCAAATTAATCTAAAGAGATGTTTAAGGTGCAGAGAAGCAGAGACAATGTAAACAAAAACAATACAAGTACGCAGAGACAATGTAAACAAAAACAATACAAGTACGCAGAGACAATGTAAACAAAAACAATACAAGTACATATTATATCCAGTGAAAAGAAAGCAAAATAACAAAAAGGGAAAACAAACAAAAATTAACAATGGAAAGCAACAAAACTATGAAATAAACTTATATTCATACTCGCATATTAATAAAAGAGTACATCTCTTGTTCTCATAACGCACAAATACTCTTTTCATTTGCACCCAATTTTTAACCCAATAATGTTTCTTTCCTTTGTGGTGGTGTTGTCTTTGCTTACTTCTTACCTCCTCTATATCAGCTGTGGGAATAACATATCAATGACGTATGAAGTGCCTGTAAGGCAAAATATCCAGACTGGCCAAGGGAAAGCTGAAATCTGCCATACAGGTCAAATGGCAGCGCGCACGAATTGCCTCAAAGCAGATCTGCAAAACAACTTGAAGGAAGCATTCTCAGAGCTCTATTTCCATTATCTACTGAGATCCTCTGTTTGAAGATTCATTTAACCTAAAAAGCAGTTGTTTCACATTGCACTCATCATTCCTATTCTTAAATTACTGCAATACTAAAAGAACTTAATATTGGCTCCATACTCTACATTTTTGCTAACCCTTTCTTTATGTTCTAAGAATAAATTGCATTGTTGTCATTAATAAAAGTAAAGGATTGACTACCAGTCAAAATCATGTTGCCAATTTGTTTTTCTCCCTCCCTCCTTTTTTACCCTTTCTAATCACTCATTCATTGTCTCATAACCTGAAATCAATTTATGGTCAACCCCACAATAATATTAATACTTCTTAATCTCACTTCTTGTGATATATCGATTATCCATGTGTATCGATTATCCATGTGTATCGATTATCCATGTGTTTTTTCCTCTATGTGTTTCATTTTCACTTCACTATTTTTGAAACTACCCTGTCATTTCATACATTGTGTTGGTGTCCGTTCTTTTCCACCCTTTGTTCTTCATTCAATGTTTAAACACTGTCATCCTCTGCTTTTTAAACTTTTCTGATTTACTTTAATTTATGTTTCATTTATTTCTGTACCACCTAAATACTAACTTTCCTTTTTCATTTTAATTGTATCTATTTCTTTGTCACCACAAATTAACAAATAACCATGCTATATTGTGCTTCTATTTCAAATCACTCAACCATAAACCAACCCTCTCTGACTCAAGTATCCATTCATCAATTGGGCTGTCTGTTTGTCTGTTGGTCTGTTGGATTGGCTTTCTGTCCATCACATCCCCCCCTCCCTCTATGCACAGAGGTCTCTAACTAGCCGCATTTTACAGGGCCTCAAATCGGAGCCTGGAGACAAACAGGAAAGGTACAAACTCAGAAAGCCGCTTGGAGGAGAAGATGAAGCTGAGCATTCTGGGTAATGTGAGTAGTTCGGCCGTCTCAACACCCACTAGAGAGAGGAGGTGAGTAACATCTTATCTTAAATTGCAGCTCAAAACTCATGCACTTTGTGATTTGGATCAGTACTTTGATAGGATTTATAATGACAGAATGTCTGCCTGTTGTATATTGAGGGATCATCGGCAGATTTTGTTTTATCTTAAACTAAGGCACTAGCTGGATTTCTTTGTTCGTAGAGCTTACATAGATTTTGAACAATACTACAAAATTTCCCGGTTCTACTTCTGCTTGTCACACATGCCATTTAGGAGGGTTATATATCTCTGGCATTGCAAAAAGTTCTTCCATGCTACTCTCAACCTGTATGAGACAACTGTAGCTCTAGCCTCTGTCTTTTCTACAGATATTTTAATGGTACATGTGCCATTAGCTAGTGTGTCTGACCTGGTTCCTCCTAATGGGGTGTTTGAGCGTGAAACCAGGCTTTCTTCTAACCCATACACTCTTGTTTTGCTGAGTTGGGACTCCTTGCCCAGTGCATGTTTCCCTCCATCCTACAATCTAGACTGTTTTAAGAGGAATATCAATTCGTACCTGAGTTATTTTCAACCTAAATGTTTTCTTCTTGCAGCCCCTTCCAAAGAGTGGCTTTTATTAGGCTTGTTTGGGGCAAACTTGCATGACCAAAATAATATTAAAAAAATAAAAAATAACAAATAAAGGAAACCCCCAAATATACATTCCTATACAGATAAGTGAAATTTCAACACAAGAGAAAGTACTTGCTTACCAGTGAGATGCAAAGAAACTCTATAATTGTTCTTCAAGCTATATCCATGGCCCCTGTAAGCCCCAAATTGTCCAAACATCCCACATTGCATGCAAATTTGTCTTTCGTTCTGAACATTAATATTTATCATTCCTCACCCAGGAAACCCAGCAAGCTCCTTGGCAAGCTCAAGAGGAACAAACAGAAAAAGAAGAAACTGGCTCCCATTAGGAATGACCAGGATCCATACGATAGACCCTACCAAGGTGACGCGCTACCAGGGATTGGGATGGCTCGACCTGATCCTTTAGGTGGAATAGCAACACCTGATGAAGATTCTGAAGGAGATAGAAGAAAGAGGTTTGATACTGATTCGGATGAGGAAGAACGGAGGCCACTCAAGAAGCCAGGAGGACATCACGGGAAACCCGACTATTCATATTAGACAACAGACCAACTTAACATTGTAAATGCACCTGTTATACAGTACTTGCTGGACTGTTTGCTTGTACTTTGTAGCATTCTACTGTTATGTCTTTTCTTTGTTCTTTTGTGCGACAACTTTTTTGGTGGAGACTCTTTTGTTTTAAATCTGCATTATTACTGTTTCAGGAGAAACAAAGGAGTTTCTAATGGTTGTACCATGGAGGAAGGAACATGGTTGTAACCGCATGTTAACTAACTATAGTTTTTTTAAATTTATTTTGGAGCAGTATAAGAAAGATAAAATAGGAGGGCCAGGATCAATTATTAATTTCAACAAATCTGTTATTTGTGCAATTGTTTGTGTTTGTAATAACCTTTGGCTCTGTGTGTGTAGTGTGTCAGTTTTATACACAAAGCAACTGATTGAATCCCAGTTTACACAAGTGCAATTATATAGTCCCTTCAGCTAGTTGCTGTAAATCAAAGTTCAATGTTTAACTAAGATGAAACACTGAGGCGTCTGAGACACGTGCCATCGGTATTTCACCAGGATACTGAACTGAGTGAGGTGATAATATTTCAAATTGATTATAGAAGTGAAATTGACGCAGTCTGCAAACTGACAAGAATGCAGCCCCCTCACAAATGCAAGATGGTTCCATCTACACATTTAAATTCAAATTGTGAGTTCAGAATACACAGAGAGGTGAAGGAAAACGCTCATCAGTGACACACAATGAATATCTTTTTATTTGTATTTCCTTCATGGTGAATGGTTGTGTGTAAAACCAATCTTTCTGCTTGGTCTTACCATACACTCATGCTTTGCTGAAATGTAGAACAAAAAGCCGTTGCAATAATCATATTGGCAAAAAATGAGCCATGTTTGATTAAAGGGGAAATACTACATGCTCTTGGATAATTATAAAGCTTTGGGTTTATAGCCATTACTGTTTCTTATCAACCAAAGATGATTCAAATGTATTTCATTTACTCTCATGAGGAAAACTTATCCAGGGTAATTGGAGCTTTTAAAACTTTAACAAATTGAAAATCGTTTAGTGAGATCCATGATGGAGACAATGTGATCTTTATCTATTTACAAGTGATATTTCCTCTACTGAAAATCTCTCTTTTGCATCAGTGTGGTGTGTGCTTTTTGCATCCAAGGTCCTATTTCATAGAGCTGCTTAAGTAGAAAATACTACTCACACATTTTTTGGATCTTAGCAAAAATGAGCAGGATGCCAGTCACAGCTGGGATAGGTGACATTGTAATTTTGGCTGGTAACCTTATTTTGGGTAAGCAACATTTTGTTGTGCTTAACTACTTTTTGTGCATAAGCAGCTCTATGAAGTTGGGTCCTGTGAAATCAGTGGTAAATTTAACTGGTGTAAATGACTGGGTATAAATATCCTTTGATATTTTCATTTACCCCAAAGTCATTGAAATTGATTTCAAGATGCCTACCAAATAAGATTTCGACATTTTGTAAACAAATGATGTCATAGGTGACAGCATCTCTGGCTTTCCTTTATTTATGAATATTCAAACAAAGTTTTTCTGGAGGCTGTTGCATATACATTTTTTCAGTGAAACAGTTTAAAAGTTTTGTTACTTTCTTTGTATTTCTATTTTTGTATTTTCATGTGCAGTTTTTCAGAATGTCGATTAATGCTACTGAAACACATCTTCTTTTTATAGATGACCATGGGCTGAGCAATTTTTTCTGTTTAAAAAACATTCTTTTTTAAGTGTGAAATCATTTTCATTCCAAGATTACATCAGAACGATTTATTTGTAAATATTTGCAGTTTTCTGGTGAAATAAAGGACAACAATTGAGTGTATTTATAGTAATGAAAGTTTTCAAAACAAAAAAAGACAAACAAATCTTGTGTAATTAATGTAATGTAAATCTCAATTTTCTGTCAGATAGTCTACAACCAAACCTGAATTTCAGGAATTAATTTGTTTTTTTCAATTTTTTTTTTTTTTGAAAAGGCAGTAGAAGAACCTCATACCTCGACCTAAAGGCAAATTTTGAAGCCAGAAATAAGTTTAGAAATTTTTTTGTATGAAAACAAATTGTTATATATGAATGAGAATCAATTAATGCCTTAACTTTGTATGCTTTTGGTCTCTGATGTGCAACCAATAGAGTTAGACACAATTTTTTAAAATATTGATGCCTTATAATTGTAAATTTTACTGTTTATATGAATGTTTCTATATGTATATATTTTAAATTCTATTGTTTAAAAAAATGTACTTGAAATGAAAACAAAGCCAGTCAGTAACAGTTGTGTGGTTCCAATCACTTTATGTGCCTGTTTGTAACAATGCTACATTTTCATAGAATAAAACGCTGAACTTATTAAATACATTAAAATATCTGCTTTTAAAATCTCAAATTTTAATTTAAAACAAAATCATATTGAATTGATGGATTTAGTTTATTTATTCATTTCACTTCTAACTGAACTTCACAGAAACATTTTTGAAAACTTGCTTGTATTGTTTTTGCATACTGGACTTTTAATACTTGTCTTTTATAGGGGAATCAAGAGAAACCACAGGGTTGAATGATCAATTATCCATATTATTCACATGGTTTTGTATGACAAAGACACCCATGCCACATGCAAAATGATTGATAACAAACAAGGTCAACAATGCACTGAAATAAAAATACTCGATAACTTTGTTTAGTAACACTCCAAGTGGCAAAAGGTTGCTTTAAGTGGTTAGTCAATTGAAAGTAGAAAGTAAACAAGGTACAGCTGCTTGTTTTTCTTCTTATGAACAGTCTGGTCCTGTCTTGAAATAATAAACAACACTGTTCATTATTGTTACTGCAAACAGGGAATAAGACTTCAAGATGAATTTCTTGAAGAGTACAAATTAAATTCTACACAATCCATGTATGTACATGTACACCTTTAACTTTCTGTATATACCAATAAGAAGACCGATACATTGTATAACAGCTTACTTCAAACTAAGATACTTTACACTCACAAAATAATGACCATGACCTTTTAATTTCACAATCTGTTTCAAATCTCAAGAGAGACATTGATCAATAAGATTCCCTTTAATACTAAACAAAGCACTTCATAAGTGGTATGGAATGACAATGGGAAAATAAATCTCTGTGGAAACAGGGACATATTCCTATGGAAATCACAGTATTATCACCTTATAAAGGTCAACTTCAACATGCCCATTATGATATGAGAAAGGCCTCATTTTGTGGTGGATTTGTGGGTTTTGTAATAATTATTTCTATGAACGAGAAATTGAATGCTTTTTAAATTTGGGTTAATACATTCTACAGTTAAACAGTGTCCATTATTCAGCTACTGAACAAGGTCTCTTTTGTAAGTCAAAGGACAAATCACTGATACATGTACTTACAAAACTCAATGAATTCTGCATACATTTCAAAAATACCAAGACAAAAACTATGGACCCTAAAAAAAAAGGGCATTTTGCTCGATGTGAAGAAGTACCTAATTATCTCCTTATTGGATGAAAACTTACCCTTTCACCAGAAGCATAATTAGGATGCAAACAACTCTAAAACTACTTAGAAAATTTTGAAATGGCGAGGAAAACTCATATTGACAAGAAAAATATCAGTAAATGACCTTAAACCTGCGTAAAAAAATGCGTTTTTGTTGACTGTTTTAATGCACACATTCGGTAGCATCTCAGTAAATGCACAAAAACAAACAAAGAGCTTACAAAAACCAATCAAAACACGATTTTAAAGAAGTTTGAAGAAGAAATATCAACAAACATACTCATCTGCTGAGCAAATAATAGGTTGGTAATCAGTCACAGCAATAATCATACATTGTAGCCTGCCAGTTTGGCTGGTAGCCATCACTGATCACCAATAAGGAACACTTCTGTCCGCAAAGTAGGAACAAGAGCTTCACAGACAGTCTGTATCACAGACCCATGAAGTGTGACCTTTATCCATGTATGGTTTGAAAAGAAAGCAACAGAACAGAAATTTGAAACCAAATGCAATGTGTGTCAAAACTCATAGAGCGCCCTCATTTTATAACAAGCAGGCACATAATTGGCAAACTGTGCATGATGTTTGACCTTGACAAAGATTCTTTACCAATGTTCGTCTACATATGAAGTAAACCACTGGCCAGTTATCTGCTCCATATTGTACCTTTTCTTAGGAATGCAAACATATCAAGCTATGTGTATGTATGTAAGAGTAGTAACTGCTCAAAAACACAGTTATTATCTACAAGTCAGGTAAACACAATTTCTTTCCACAGGGCGAAATCTTTTTAATTTTCAGTCACTGAAACGCCTGCTAACAATTTTTTTTTTTTCAGTACACAAACTTAAAAGATCAGTAATAAGTGGTCTTAATTTCTTAAATGACAACAAATTTATTGCATATGAGATTTAATTCAAGGGCTTAAGGCTCAGACACAGATTTCAAAGCTAATGTACAACATGAAACGGTAATCTGTAAAAAAAAAAAATTCTAGCAACTTTTTGAACATTACATACATCAAGATTTTCTGACTACTTAAGACAGAGTGTCTCAATTGATCACAACAATGAAAATTATACATTAGGCCAAGTGTTCAATTAAGAAATCAGGTTTTCCTAAAATTCACCTTATCAAACACTGGCTTGATACATCTCAAACATTGCAAATGTTATTGTTGTATTATTCATAAAAATACTAGTCTCAGCTAAACCTTTAGAAGTGCCATTTTATCACACTTTCCCTGAACAATCTGATGCATCCAAAGTTTTAACTTGTGTTTTTAAAAATAATGAAACTAGCAGCTGGGGCAGTGTGCTCCTCTGAATTTGTATAGCTCATTATGTATGCAGCTTACAACTGAATATCAATGAACTGAACTTTTCACAGACAACCAACCAAGAAATAACCTTAATATCTATTCTTAAAATAAACCAACAAATGTTTTGAAAGGGTCAGTCGAGAAAGAAAATTGTCTAAAATTGAGAGAACTAATGGACCCCTTGCATAACGCAAAACACTACAAGTATGCTGATGTCCTGCTCACATCTTTACGCAAAAAGAACAGCCATCGTCCAATGATCTACCTCCTTTTGCCTCAGTGAGGGCACTTTTTTTAGAGTGTGACGTCATACGCAAGGTGTCTATGCGAGTATTCCAATTGTTGCAGGATTCTCCCCAGGGTTTTTTAAAACGGTGGGGCTTTCTGGACCCAAATTTGTAGATGTTTGGTCAAAGCGCCGTGAATGGAAAAAGGTTTTGAAACGTTTCTACTTGGTATTTATCCTGATTTTAGAGGCCCTAAATTGTGCAATCTGGTGTATTCTGTATGTATTTTTTTTTTAGCATCGACCCAAGTTTGCGCATGTCAGCACACAAATTGCGCGTATCGGCCCAAAACGCTAGCTTGTGCATGGGGAGAACCCTGTGTTGGAGTAATCACCGACCAATGAAAAGTCAAACTAAACATAAATAAGAAAAAAAGGACTAAAGATTTGCACAGTCACATGATGGTACTCCGACAATGAGCAAAACTCAAGTTTCTTTACAAAACTCTTCATATCTTATCATTAATCGTTTGAATGCACACACCAATCAAAGTATCCAAGATCTCTTGACAGATAAATTTGAAAAACTTTCCATCAAAATGAAGGGCCAAAGCTACTTTTTCGAAGTGAAGGTCATTTCGTATCAACACGTCTTGTAGACACTCAAAGAGGAAAGACCAATACAACAGCGATTAATTTCTATCATTCACCAAAGTAGTAACATAAAAGTACTGCTTCCATTTAAGTACCGTGGTTCCCAGCTCAAATTCCTACCCTTTTTCCAAGTATTTGCTTTATTCTTCTACTGATATCAAAACTGAGGATTTCAGATCCAAAGGTTTGATTTCTCCATCAACAGTTTTGTTGTTCCTTCAGATTTCAAAGATCTGGTATTTTACTGTAAAGACACATCTGTACCTCTGATTGGTGTGTGATCATTCTTACTTTCCCTATAAAACATTTTTGGGGAATAAACTCCCTTAAAATAACATACACTATACAAGTTTCTTGGCTTCAAAGAATCCCTTGAGATGTCTCATCTGCCAGAAGCCGGTGACTAGGAGTATAACAGTCTGTCCCAGGGACCACCATAAGACACGCTGGTTTGTGCTCTCACTTGTCTGTCGAAATCGCTCCTCACGATACTACAAAAGACAATACAAGCATGAAATTAACATTCACTAGAGCGTTTGTTACATCACCATGAATCTTTCTTTATTCATGACTAAAGGGTACATCCTCATCTAAAGGCTTGGGCTGATTTTGATGGACTCTGTACTCTGTAGTGTTGTTCAAAACCCTTCATTCAGATAAAGGCATTTCCATAAACAAGCACATCAACCAAGACCAGAGCCATTGAGGCATTTAATAATAATAATAATACGAGATATTTATATAGCGCATAATGCAGGCACCTCTATGCGCAACACAAACATAAAACATTGGAACGAATATAAAAGAAAGTTAAAAAATAAAGATTCAAACAAATGATTTTTTAAAAGTTCCTTGAAAATCTGAAGAAAGCGAGCTTAGCGAATATGAAGAGGTAAGTCGTTCCATAATGAAGGTGCAATGAAGTTGAAGGCTCTTTGACCATAGAATTTAGTGGAAAAAGTGGTTTGCGTGAGTAGGGATTGGCCAGCAGATCGAAGAGGACAAACAGGAATATATTTATGGAGAAGATCAGATATATAGTCAGGGGATAAGCCATGAAGAGCTTTGAAAGTGAGAAGATTTAACTTATAAACGATACGCAGTTTGATCGGGAGCCAGTGGAGTTCTTGTAAGATGGGAGTAGTATGTTTGCACCTTCATTATGGAATGACTTACCTCTTAATATTCGCCAAGCTGGCTCTCTTCAGATTTTCAAGGGACTTTAAAAACTCATTTGTTTGAATCTTTATTTGTGTAACTTGCTTTTAAAATAATATTCTTTTATTAATTTTTTTGTTTGTTTTTGTGTTGCGCATAGAGGCTTCTGCATTATGCGCTATATAAATTTCTCGTATTATTATTATTATCGGGAGCCAGTGGAGCCATTTGTCTCTATGACCCCTGTGAAATGTCAGGCCTGAACCCTATTTAACAATGCACGTAGATTTATCTTAACCCTAACAATCCCTAACCCTACAAATTCAAACAGGGCAAAGTGTTTAATTTTGTTAGGTTAAGTACAGCGAAGTTAGGATTGGGTGTTTGATTCTGTGGGATTGTGTATCCTTGCTGACAAGTAATGGTGTTTGAATTTGATTGAGTGGGTATGGTGGATGTGTGAAATGTACATGTCTGGCATTGCTCTTTCCTCCATGGTCTAATGAGATAGTTGTTGGATTATGTTATGTTGGGTACTGTGTGATTTCACTGATCAAATTTTGCACATGCCAAGTGTACACACTCCAACAAAATCAAACAAAAAAGGCCTGTTGGAGTTTGTTAGGTTGTGTATCGTCCCCCTAAGATTGGGTACAGTTCCCATCTCATGGTAGTATAAGCTGTTGGAATGTGTTGGGTTAGGGATGGATTCTAGTAAAAACGCTTTGGGAGTTAGGGTTAAGATGAGTTGTCAACATCACCAAAGTGATTTGTGTTGTGACAACACACTTTGCTTAACAATCAAGATTGGTACACATCTTAAGATCAATCTTAGCTCTCAGTGAAATGTCAGTGGAATGAATGGTTTTGATTGTCTCTAATGTTAGACTCACCCTTTGGTAGTTTTGTTCTTTCTGTACTTGTGCGACCTGATCTAGGAGCTGTCTAATACGCAGCTGAAGCTCCGTCAATTTATCCTTCTCAGCAATCTGTTTATAATCATTGGCATGTTCCCCAACTTCAATATCCAGATGAACCCTCTGCAGGTAAGAAAACAACTCAAAATCAATCAAGGTCCATCATACTCAAAATAAATTCTTCTTAAATTTCCTCTTGAATTTCCCTGTGGATTAGAAATTTTAAAAAATATTTTAAAAGCTGTATTGACAGCGTTTGAGTACACTAATCCTGCCCAGCCTGAGATGGGTTGTCTTGGTTTCTCATGCACCTTTCCTCGCCCCTCTTTCCCCATTCCTTTCTTTCCCAATCCACTCTCATGTGCCCTTTTTCTATTCAGACATTCTCAGATGTCTTCGTTTTCGTTCACTTAATTGCTTGAACTTTTACTCTATAACTGAAGTAGTTTTTTTTTGTATTTTGTACTGCATGTCTGTACATTAGGAATTGCCTAATAAATAATAACAATGACACACAAATTTCACTAACTTTACCAATTTCAAACATTTGGCAGTTGAGCTATAGTAGCACCTGATTGTAGTAGGAAGGTTTGTTGCAACAATAAGTAAAGAAATACAAATAAACTATTAAACCATGTGTTTACCATTTTGTTGTTAGTGCCAAACATTGCCCACTTGGTGGAGTTTGAGTAGAGACAGATGGAGTGTTCTCCCGGTGTGTGTGATGTAAATGTGAACCTCCCTTCAGAGCTGTACACTTTGGACAGAATAATCTTACTGTCTGGATCCTTCACTTCTACATGCATACCAATGTGTGGACTCGATGGCATGAAATCATTGGTGTTTTTATCGTACAGCTGGGTTTTATAGTTACCTGCAAGAAATTAAAAACTCATGACTTCACTGCATGACTAGGGACCTAGACCAAAACCAACTAGTCTAGTTATTTGTGTTATTATCGATCTATTCTATTTTATTTCCGAAATCGTACAACAAATACAACAAATGCATAATCATTCAACATATTAAGCCATCATTCAACATTTATCACAAAATACACACAACATTGGAATGATTTCCCGGGTACAGAATGCTTTCTTTATGATTTTTCCCAACCCAAAATAGTGCTCTGGACAGAATACTTGTTTTTCTACTGCACAAGCCCCCAAAAATCCAGGATCTTTAGGAGGCGTTGCCCACTGAACACCTAACAGCTCTGTTACATTTAATTCCACTCACGATCATTTTCTGTGCTCCAAATGGATGATTTTTAAGCCTACATCGGAGAACTGATGTCAAGTCTGCCCTAAATATTTTGCACCCAGTATCATTCAATAACATGGACAGGGGCCTTGCCCTGTCATTGCGTCCCCGTCGCGGTGTGTCAGACTATAGGTCACATCACGTGTTTGCTGCTGATGCATTAAGGATGTAAATCAACGGCTGTTTAATGGCACACTGGTTACAGGTGCTGCAGCGAGTGCACACATTCAATCATGAGCAACGTCACTTCTATAAGTGTGCCTGTAAACAGACGCTGGTGCACACTGCGATGTCCATGTTTTTGATACCGGGTGCAAAATATTTAGGGCAGACTTGACATCGTTTCTCCTATGTAGACTTAAAAATCATCCATTTGGAGCACAGCTGATACGTAAGGCAACCATTGAAATGTTCGCAACCTTGCTCCGCTACTCACAGCCTAGCCCACCTTGTTGTAATGGCTCTCTTTTAACATCGGTCTCATAACACTCACCATTACAGCCCACCATCCATACATGTCTTAAACGCGAAGTTTTAAAGTACGAGCAAGTCGTACCTCTTTGATCGCAAATGGCAAAAAAAAACGGTGTACAAAAATCGCATTGAAGTTCGTCGTGCCTGGGGGCCGCCATCTTACTTATGATTCGCTGCCTGTTAATCATGAGAAAGTCAGGGCGCCCGGCTGATCTACCAACCCTTAATATGCATAAGATGACGTCGCGGGCTAACTTATGTCGCTCACCCAATGAACATGCAACTTGTGAAGCTACATGCAGCGTCACAGGTACTTGCATATTCATTAGATGGGCAAGTCTCAAGCTAGCTACAGTACCGCGCGACATCACCTCATACATATTTATGACTTGGCAGACCAGCCGGGCGCCCTGACTTTCTCATGATTAACAGGCAGCGAATCATAAGTAAGATGGCGGCCCCCAGGCACGACGAACTTCAATGCGATTTTTGAACACCGTTTTTTTTTGCCATTTTCAAAAAATCATATTTAAATGAAGCCATCATTTGGTGACCCATGGAATGTATCATAAAAATTCCTCAGATGTAAGGAACAAAGTAAGGTAGGTTGGAGTAGTATGGGATGTTTATAAACGGGAGAAATTTGCGATCAAAGAGGTACGACTTGCTCGTACTTTAAAACTTCGCGTTTAAGACATGTATGGATGGTGGGCTGTAATGGTGAGTGTTATGAGACCGATGTTAAAAGAGAGCCATTACAGCCCAACAAGGTGGGCTACTCACAGCCCGGCCAGCCGATGACGTCGTGATTTGATTGGCATTTTGGGATGAATCCAAAATGTATGCGCTCAAAAAACATCGAGGGAAGTAATTCAGAGGTAACTGAAAATTTTTTAATAGTTTTTAAATAGTTATTTACCTAAACATAAAAAACCCAGGGCAAGCTAAGATATAATAAGTGAACACATTTAGCTGGTTTAGACTGCCGTCCCACCCATAGGGAATGCACCTTCATTTTTTTATCGCTTCTAAAATTTAAAAGAAAAAATGGGTCCGGATGTACTGTGTATGTGGCCAAGGATTCGGAGAGACCTTGGGCTTGGCCACTGGGTCTAGTATTTAGTAATATTATAATAATAATTTAATACTAACTCAATACATGTACATGTATCTAATAATACCATACTAATAATACACCTATCAATTGTATGACGCACTATCAGACCCCCGGGGATGGTGCGTCAAGTTTGCGTCTTTACTCTCGGAAAAAGTGACTGTGGGTACATCAAGTCCAATAGTGGTCAGTCAAAAAAATCTTCGAGCGGTGCGTCGAGGTACGTCATGGTCTTTCGAGGTACGTCATGGTCCGTCGATGTCCATTTCAACATTTATTTTGTTTATTTAGTGGAGAATAAAAATGCACCTACCCTCCCCGCCTGTGTAAAATGATGTTGGTATTATTTTGTTAACATTTATGTTGCCCGAGGGTCGGGAATTTACCGCCAGAAAGTCAGCGATCACCACATGCCAGCTCAGACGGCCGTTTATCTTCCACACTGCACATAGCAAGCCTTTTGCCCAAGCCCAATACACATGTGCATCATGGCGTGGTGGTTTTGTCATCCTCGGCCCCGTGGTATATTATATCTCTCACACGCACGATAGTGGGGGTCGATTGTCGAGTCATAGATGGATACGAGGTAAGCCTGTGACCATACGTTTAATTTACTATCCGTTTCAAACTTTTCTAAACGGTTAACCGTTTGTCGGCGGCAAGTGAATTTGTTCTAAAATACACGAACAACAAAGACGATGTATAAGCTTAGAAGCCCAAATGTTTTGACAACTAACATCGAGACTGTACATGTACCTGTGTCAGTGTATTTTGTAAATCCTTGTTGTTTCATGTTGTTTCCAAAAATTTACCGACCGAGAGATAATCCTTCACGATCTTTATAAGCACAACATCCCGCAGAGTCGAAGTCGTGTGAATATCCCCCATCACTTCCGTGTGTATTTGAGTTTGACAAACGAAAACTGCAGTATTGCTCACGCACGTGTAAAAACATCTCTGACCACTTAGTTATTTCTCACCAAGGGAATTTCCCTTGCCTTATCGCTCCCACAGCTACACGCCATTCCTTCGCCCCCTAACTATAAAAGTTTACCACGTTAGGTAGAGCAAGCACATCCGCGGGATCGCGGTGATGAATACAGCGCTGTGAGAAGCACTACGTCATAAATAATTATTCACGCGATCGGCCAATCGGAAAGCGGCCAGTCATTACCAGTTATTACGAGGATGTGTGTTATTTAGTCACATGTAATTCATGGCGCGGTGGTTTTGTCAACCTCTGCCCCGTGGTATATTATATCTCTCACATGCACGATACTGGGGGTCGATCGTCGAGTCATGGATGGATACGAAGATGCATTATTTAGTAGACTGGTTCCCTCTCTATTATTTCGTGTGTTTGATAGCTAGTGCGTTGGGAACCGCACGTCTCGAAGATCAAGTAGTACATTATCGCCTCGTGCATACACTTGCCATGTATTTTCAGCATGTGTGCCGGGAAACTCGTACATACAAGGTTGAAATACTTGGTATTCACTGCGCGTGCATCGTTTGCAGCATAGCAAGCGATTATGTGCATCGATTTGTCCGTCGGTGGTGCGTTGCTATCCGCGAAAGGTGAGTCAAAAAAACGTTCGGAAGACCGTCCAAATCTGCAACAAGTGTGTCAATTTTTTGACTCATGGTGGGTCTTTGGACACGCAAATCCGTCCCTACATATGGACAGTGACGCACCATCCCCGGGGGTCTGATAGTGCGTCATACAATTGATAGGTGTATAATTAGCTAACAAATACTTAGTAATTGAAAGATGATCGCCATGCATTTTGTGCATGCGCATACATGTTCAAATGTTAATATGGTAGTATGGAGTGGTATTGCTGCAACAACGAAAGGATCTGAAACTGAAAGTTAAATATATTTTCTGGAAATGGAATCACAAATTGTCGCCCGGCCCACCCATGGATATTTGTTGTTAATCAATGAACCCATCAAAAGTGTAATTAAGTGCACAAAGATATATGAACGAAATTTCAGCTTCCTAAAACAGGTAAAAAAAATTAAAAAATATGAACACAACATTACCATTAAAATGTTATTCGCATTGTACTTTGTAAAACGGTAACTGCCCTGCCTGCTGGCGACTGCATAAAAGTCCAACAACAACCGAAGGGGCTTGGTAAGTAAAGTAACTCCCAGGTAGACATAGACAAAATACTCACCAATAACCATAGTTTCATCGGGGATTTCTTCGATGAAACATTTCTTTTCTGTTTCACCAATGTGAAAATATAAGCCTAATGCAGAAGAAAAGCCTAAAAGGAGAAGAAATCCCGTTTGAGTGAACCCTGCCATGTTGAAATTCTACAGCAGAAAGCAGTACGATCCACGAGAAGATTATTTTATCACTGGTACTTGTTTCTGCGTACAAAATGAATGTACTTGGGTTGAGATACCATTGAAATTCTAGTTCACTTGTTTGCCACGTCGGTTTACGTTTAGACTGGCCTCAAAGTCATTGCATTGTACAGTTGGCGGCCGGGGGGGGGGGGGGGGGGGGGGTAGGGGCGGGGGAACTTGGAAGTATGGAATAAAGAAGGGTGGGGGGAAACCAACCAATGTAAAACATCAAAATTAGCAAGATTATCAGCAAACACACTATGATTGAGTTCAATTTGAGCCTGTCATTCTGTCAGTGGTGTAACTTTTGGGGGTTGGGGATTAGGGAGGGGGACGGCCCCACCCCCGTACAACTCCACTGCAATCGTTCTTGACTACAAACAAGAAGCTCAGAGAACAAGTCTGTTATGGGTCAATATACATTTCATCATTTCTAGCTATTATTTTGTATTGAATAGAAAACTAAATTCTAAAGAAAATGATCCATATCAAAAGATGACACCGCTGTCTATATGAAATATTTTCCTACACAATAAAACAAGAACAGACCCCAACTGTGCTGACTAAACCCATATTGGCTTGGCCTTTGGTGTGAACACAAGATGGCATATGACTTGCATTGTCTATTTCATTGTAGGTAGACTATGATCATTACACTAGGATCTAAAAGAGAATTGGGACGAAGAAGAATCACACAGAGCACAAGAACTTCACTGATGGCTTATAATACACATATTTATATTGTATTCAACGCAAATAAATTACAAATTAAACAGAATCATAAACTCATCTTGAGAGATTATGTCTTCTAAAATAAATAGTAATTCAGACCTGAATATGAGTAACTTTAACCATTAGGAGTGCAACAGAAAATGAACACTTCTTAAATCGACATCTTTTAATCTATCTTTAATCAAATTTACCAAGTCATTTTTATCTATTCAAGAATGGCTTTCAAGTGCATAATTAGTAATTTAAAAATAATATATGTTGGTGTTACCCCACAAATTATATAGCAATACCTCACCATCCAATACCTCAGAACACATATTTTTAAAATTCAATAATAAAATTGATTGAATGTATTAAAAAAAACATAAGTTATTTGCATCAAAACTTGAAGAGGTATGGTTATCATGTACACATTTTATACTGTCACAACTTCTTATCAATTTTCAATAAAAATTTTGTTTTTGAAAATAAATTCCATTCATATGAATTACATTTCATAGTAAGGGGGTCAAAATACTTGATAGGGATAACAAAACTCTTTGTACTGAATAATTAAATTAAAAATAATAACAATGTAAATAAAATAAACAAATAAATTAATTCATTAACAAATAATATAAAAAATTCAATTCTAATTTTCTGCTGGAAATTTTTTTTTTTTCAAGTAAAGTGCCCATTCTATGAAAAATGTGTAGCCTGGTTTGACATTTGCTAATTATTACTCGAGCCAAAATCATACTTCTCAATCATAAATGAAAATCAATCTGAGATACTTTTACAAGAAAACCTGGTACAGAATCAAGAATCAGTGGCATAACCAGGGGTGGGGGAGATGGTATCCTACTGCCCAAAACCATTGACCCCCCCCCCCCCCCTAGAAATGTAAATAATTAAATTAAAAAAAATGAAATCAAAAAAATGAAATCAAAAAATTGTTAAACACATGAAACAGCCCCCCCCCTAAATTAAAAAAACACAATAATTTTAAAACATTTTGAAGTGTTTGGTTACGCCACTGTCAGCAATAGTGATAATAATATGTATGTTGTTAGTATAGTCGTTGTTTTTGAAACATTCCAAATTATTATACAACAAATAATTTTCCTTTTTCTTTTTAGCTTTTGTAAAAATGTTGCTAAAATTACGCAATATGTGGCAGATGCTGAAAAGTTGTGGGTGTAAAAAGTGTTAGATTGCAACAGGATGACAATTTTAAAAGGGAGGTTGACTGAAGCAAAATTATATATAGGTGGTGAAAATGGGTTACAAAAACCAAGTAGAACAGATTTGAAAGCTAGTGAAGATGATCATAAAAGCATACCGCCAATCTAAAAAATATTAGGTTTCCCCCACAAAGACCTTTATGAAATTGTTTCATTAGGCTTCAATTGAATTTTATTTCATTAACTTTATTTTCTTTTGTGTTAAGAAATGTGATTACGGTCCCATTTCTGACTTGAACCCTAGTCCCACATTGATCCGTATACAGCTATGGTGAAAGGGTAAAACAAATTACCATGCAGGCAGCGAGACAGTGTTAACCTGAGTGATAGAACAGTTTGAGTGAATGATTTTATAACGCTGCATGATGGCTTAAGAGAGGACAGCCAAATTGCTCTTTCAACAATCCCCGACAATGTTTTAAAAACATGGAAGTGGGTCAAGATGGCCTCTCACTGGGGAGGAGGTAACCGACTTCAAAAATCAAGGTTTAAATTTTTTGGAATTAAAAAGAAAAAGGATGGTGTTATTCTTCAGGAAAGGGAGTTATTTTGTTGTGAAAGTTTTGCTCTAAGTATACTTTGCATCTTCCAGGAAATGTTTTCTTTGTGTTAAAATAAATGTCCCAAACAGTATATACACCGTTTTAAAATGTTTCTTACAATTTTGGGCCAGCATGAGTCTTTCTTTGAAAATACACTGCTCAGTATGATGCAACTTATGCTGGGAGGCTATCTGGTGTGAAGGGGGGGGGGGGGGGGGTAATGAAGAGTTGTTTTATGAGTTTTTATTGATGTCTGGCTGTGAATCTGCCCAATCACTCTCTGGTAAAACACAATATTTATTGGAGTGGGTGAAGTTTGTAACTGTTTCCAACAGTGGACACTGGGAAACCAGGGCCTAGGTGTGGATATAAATTGTGCCCTTGTGGTAGTTACCCAAACTGGGAATGACATTAAATTAAAATTATCAAAGGTTAACTTGAACCAATGATTACCCATGTGTTATAAAAAGTACTGCCACTTTTCAAGATCATCCGACTACTGCCTTCAAAGATGTTGTATTTGAACATAAATAAAACAGATGAACATGATATTTAGCAAAGAGCAAACAAAGCCCTGGCTACATGCCTGTAGGAGAGATGTGTTCCCCGGCATCTCCGAGCTATCCATTAGATCCACCAAACCACAGAATAATACCATTTACTAAACACTTCTATAGTTTTCATTCATATTTACAATTTTGTTTATGACTTACTGATGCTACACTTTGTCATACAGAAAGGATGAAGATAAATAAGTATTCTTGGACATCAGTAGAGGCGATAAGATAAAGGCACAGAATAATTAGAACAATAGCCTTAATATTCAAGGTAATCAACATAAAAATACTCACTGTCAACCATGCATTGTCTTTTTAAGTACACACAAAAATAACCTTTAAAAAAAATTCACACAAGTTTTTCAAATGAAATAAATAAATAAATGTTTTCCTCCTGTAAGAATGGAAAGGTTCTGCAGTAAGCATGGCTATGAACAGACAGGAATGTTGAAAAGCTAAACAAAAACCAAAAACAATTATTAAACCAAACTGTACACCAAAGTCAGATCTGAAAAGCAGCTAGATTGGTTTTCTAGCCTCAAGACTAAAAACATGTTGCCTATTTGAATCTTCATCACAATTCATTCTAAAACAATTTAGGAAATTCCATATAAAGTTGAGTCTCTTATCTCTTCTCCCCCCCCCCCTAATAATTGTTGGAAACAAACAAACAATATTTTTCTAGTTTAAAGCTGGAATACAATTGAGCACATGAGTGGGATTTGGGACAATTGGTCACCCTGTCCTGGAATATTAATTCAAAGATGACTGACATTGGGTAGAATTGGGATTATTGGGTACCCTGTATGATAAGTAGATTAGATTGGGTAGTGACCATGTTATGCCAATGTACAGTTGATTAAACAGATTTAATATAAATAAATAGAAATTGTGAAAAACCTGTTACGCACAAATAACAAAGAATACAACAGATGAAACTGACAGACAATAGCTTTTATGAGACTAGACAGGCACACAATAAGTACTAGAAGTATTAGAAATATCATACCAGCTGTTACAATAAACTATTTCCTATGATCTGTGACTTTAATTTCAAATTCTCAAACTCAGAAACTGAGGCCGGAACACACTTCAAGTTGTTATGAAAATACAAATATGATTCCTTTTAACATAAGTACATTTGTTAAAACTTCGTATATTAATACTGTTCTTTGGTTTAATTAAAAATGACAAAAAACACACCAATAATTAAATCACACCACTGAGAGGACTGATCCAGTCAATCCGTACATACAATTTAAATTTGCTAAAATAGGACAGTTTTGGTTTTTTAATCAGATAGTATACTTTTTGACACATTGCACATTCAGTTATATCTACAAGTTTACATAATTACTTTCTAGTTTAAGTGCAAAGCCAGGATACATGGATTTGCTTACTCAATGACAGTCATGAAGTTCCTGAACAGAAAACAGAAAACCTTCCACCTTTCTGGTCTCTACAAAACCTAGACTGGTCCAATGCCTTCTATCTACAACTATCAGGCTCAGGCTTAGGCGTCTGCAATTGGCTGGACACTGCGTTCGACATCCAGATATAGCTGCAAGCCAACTCATTCTCTGGGAACCCACACATGGTGTAGCCTCTCGAGGTGGGCAGTCACTAACCTACGTGGACCAGTTGCGTCGTGATACTGAGCTAACCTCTGCAGCTGAGATCAGAACAGCTATGGGAGATCGTGATGTGTGGCGTGCTTTTGTTGCAGTCCGACGAGAGTCGACCTGATTGATTGATTTCATCCCTCAAAGATAGACAGGCTTTGTTTTCCAATTCACTGGTTTCATAAATGGGTGAGTTCATAATGCACATGCTTGGGGGTAGCTGGTATGCACGTAAACACTTCTTCCATCGATTGCACTATGCAATACCACCCAACCAACAGGTAAAAGGTACATTGACAATTAAGGCCTGTATCTAGTATATTTTACTGGCCTCAAAGTGTGATGCCAGATGGTTAGACTACTACAAACCTCACCACTTCCAGATCCGATAACATGATCTGGTTTAAGGAGAGTTAGAACATGACAGGTTTTTTTTTTTTTTTACGTGATATTTAAGTTGCCAAGATTTGTTGTCACAATTGATATGGTTTGCTTCCTGGCCAGTGCTCTTAACAAACACTGAATGATGTGCTTATGTCACAATTTAAAAATTCAAACTTTATACATAGTACACATCATGTTCTTTATATCTACAAACACAATGGCTTGAATTTCCCATTATTGAAAAACCAGACTGTTGAGTTTGAGCAAATTAACTGTATACACTTGTTTTCTTTCCTCAAAAATTGGCTTTAAAACATAAATCAAAATTAATATAATTTTGTAAAATTAGCCATAAAAATATACTCTTCTAATTGATTTTGTAAATACTCTGTGTTTGAATAACTTGATGGATTTTATCAATCCAGATAAAATTGAATACCAACAATTATTTTATAATTGTTTTGAGTGTTTATTAATAGGAGGGGGATTTCACAAATACACAAAGGTGTCCTTAACAATTGTTGTTTATATCCCATCAACACATACACATTTCAAATTTAACACTTGAACCTTTAATGTGACTACACATATTTCCATGCATTGTAAGTACATAACCAATACATGTATTTCAGATAAAGTGGAGTAACCTAACATGGGGTGTACATAAACATTTTAGCTAGGGTTAACAATTAGTGTAAACTGCATTGGATGGGTAAGTACTGATTTCAGAAAGTAAATTGTTTATACGCTGTGCATACAGTGTTTACTAAAGTGATTCTGAGCAAGTTGGTGTTCTAAAAAAGGCTATATTGGCTGTCCTGGTGTCCTTGTTCTATGGTTGAACAAACCTACAAGCAGAGATCCAATAGCACCTCAGGCGCAAGATGTGCAACTTGGCCTGAAATGTGAAGTATGAACTGGACGCCATTTTAGTAAGCAACACTTTTGATGCAACAATAGATCAGTGCAGACAATGAGCATTGCTATCAATGCTGTAACAAAACATTTGCTTACTGAATTGGCGCCCATGCTGAACTTCACATTTTAACAATAGATAGAGCTTTAGTTGTCCAACTTGCGCCTTGCGGCGCAGTACGATATTTGCCTAGAAGCCTGGGCCCTATTTAGTAAAGCTGCTTAGGCACAAAAAGTAGCTAAGCACAACAAAAGCAAGCTCAGCAAAAATAAGATTACCAGCTAAAATACCATGTCACGTGTACCATCTGTAACTGATCCTAGTCACTTTTGCTAAGCAGAAAATGTTTATGCACTATTTTCTGCTTCAGCAATTCTATGAAATTGGGCCCCTATTTGCAGTTAGACAGTCACTTTTGTGAAAATGCTAAAGATACATCATTGTTGATTTAAAAAAAATTAAAAAATTCTGGATCTTTATACATTTGAATTCATCATGGAGCAAGTTCGGGTGCCGACATTTCATCAATATAATATTTTAATGACGCATAGTCTGTTTTTCACTCGAACGCATCTAGTCGATTGACTAGTTAAAATAGTTAGTCACTGTATTTGTTGAGCAGACAATAGGATAAACATAAACTTTTCCATAACAAATTGTGGGCATATCAATTTCATGTTCTATTATTTTCTATTATTTTGTCTACTTTCATGTAGCTATTATTTTATTTACCTTACTGAAAAGATAAACTATTGTCATATTTTTCAACAAAACCTACTATGTTAAGCTACTCATCAATTTTGACGTAACTTGCAAATTTGACTGGAGAAACAGTGCTCCAGGGCCTATCAATATCATTAAGTCTAGTCGATTCTAGTCACCCACCCGAACTTGCTCTTAGAGGCTATTTTTAAGAGGTGATCCTTTACAACTACTTATAACTCTCATCACATCATTTCAAGTTTCAAGTCAATTTACCATAGCCTTTTAGCTCAAGCAACATTGACACCCCTCCCCCCCCCCCATGCAGCATAGTAAAAAAAACTTTAAAAAACCAGTTTGGGAGTGATTTATGGAGTAGATTGCCCAGTGTAGACCATGAGTAATCTGAAGTTAACTTTTGAAAATTTGAATAGCTGAATAAGATTAGCAGTGTGGCTCATTTCGCCATATCAAAAGTTGTTTTAAAAAAAAATACTGTCATCTTCATAAAAGATAAGAATTGAATAAGTTGTCTTCTTTTTTGCCTGTAGGAAGTCCAGGTTCTGAGGCTCTTTTTTAAACAATAATGTAAATGAGTCCCATTAATTGTCTATTATGAGCTGAAACATTAGGTTGGTTATTTTAAGATCTTAGAAGAGATTATCTAAGTTTAGGTATCAAATATACACTCCACTATCAGTGCATGAGGTACTTGTACATAAAGGGTTATCATATTACCATGATCCTCTACTGCCAATTACAAGACCAATGTATAGCATCAACAGTTCGTTCTAGTATGGTGGCAAGTTCAGGCATACATAATATTAATAGCAGAGCATACCCTGATACTGTAAACCAGACTACAAATGTTATGGAAGTAAAGACTCACTAACATGCTACGTAAGTCCACCAAAGGTTCCACTAATAGTACCTTGGTGGACACTTAATAAACAGGTCATGGTGACAGGGTACTAAGTCATTCAGAGGTATGAGTAGGTACGATGCCATTCATGTACTATTTATTGACAGCAACACCAACGCCACCGTCAGGATTCTAGACTAGCATTCAGACAGCCAAACAGTAATGGTCTCCATTTCTGATTGCCATGTACCCTAAGATTTAACCACTCCTTGCGGTGTGGTACCCTGACTGTCTCCTCATCAAAGCCACTCTCTCCCATGTCGCTGCCATTCCCCAAGGATAAGGGATCTCCGACCATGGTCTGGGTAGTAGCTCCAGGTGCTAGTGTATCCGACAGGCTGCTCATACTGCCTGGGTGGGAACCAACACTTGGCGCTGTGCTGCTACTGTACTCCGAGTCTACAATCAAAAGAAATTGTTAACATTCTCAATGTTACTGCTTATTAATAGACAAACAAATCAACAAAAGCAAAAGCCCAGCTTGGGAAGATCAAGAGCAGGTTATCTCATTCTGGAGAATGGTAACCGGCAGTTATTGTATAGTATATACCGTAATCTTCGGAATATAGGCCGCGGCTTATACATTGATTTTGGCCCTTTTAAACATTTCGGCGGCTTATATCCCGGGCGGCTTATACACCGAGCAATAAAACTTGTTTTTAAAAAGATCGTTTGTAAAATATTTCTGCAACGAAACAATTTAATAAAACGAAAAAAATCCCACCAAAACGTGGCCTGTGTGATATAGTGATAGTTTTTACGAAATGTTGAAAATCCCAGCTTATCTTTTGAGCTGCGAGGAGTCGTCAAACTTGCGTCCACCATGCTTGCTTCGACTTTCGCTGGTGATCGCTTGCGTGTACCGTACTTATAATGCCGTGAAGAAGCAGGTGACCAGTGTGGTATCGCCATGCAGTGTTGTTTATTAACGTTGTTTTAACGTGTTCCATAAATGGTTACAAATCTCAGTTCTAACTAGCATTAGCCATTCAGTAGTTAAGTTGTTCTAGCCATGGTTGTCTTTCTTCATAATTTTCAGAGCACGAACGTACTTCCCACAGGCCGCTTACCATCCCACTGCCATCCCATATTATTCATCACCTTGACCCCGCGGATGTGCTTGCTCTTTGCTATACTTTATTATCGGGGGATGAAGAAACGGCATATAGCCGTGGGAGCGAGGGTGCAAGGGAAATTCCCTTAGTGAGAAATCACCATGTGTTCGGGAAACGTCTAGTCTCGGTTCCAACACGCTCCAGTCGTGTAGTCACGAAAACCTAACCGCTCTCCTGTAACCGCTACCACACCACGACCAAGACGCTCCATTTGTGTAGTCACGAACCAAGACTATGAAACGTCACGTGTACGTGTATAAGAATAAAAAGCGAGGCACTAGCTTTCAGAGATCGCGCGCAACGTTCCTTCAATCGTGGAGGTAGAAACCATTAATTAATTGGTCGGAACTAGTGAAAAAGGCACATAAAAATGTAAAGACGTTCTGTTGTCATGGAATATGAATATTAAATTCAGTGATTTTACCTCAGCAGTTTATCAAACAGTCAAGTCTTGTTTGTTTATAATTGCTCACTTCCTCCCTGCAGGGTAAAACCGTTTTTCCGCGTTCGAAAAAACTTCACGAATATCGAGATCTCGGCAATATTTACCCCAAAATATATCACCATTCAAAATTTACGAAAAGAAAATAGACCCACTTAACTGCAGACCATTCTCATAAATTATTTCAATAACGATCGATACATATACTTCAGTACATTTTTACTTTAATGCAACGCAAGACGCACTTTGTGGCAATGTACAGTGACTGTTGTGCCGTCCGCTAGTCACTGTACATCACCACAAAGGACCGCCAAACACGCACGCCCCCCTGTGTGTGCGGTCATTACTGCGTCTTATACGCCGGGCGGCTTATACACTGACGCATAAATCTTGTTTTGACAAATTCTTGGCATAGCGGCTTATACCGCGGGCGGCCTATATTCCGAAGATTACGGTATATTTTTTGGCGCAAAATATTTTTATAGAAATTTGTTTTGTAGTCAAGAGAAAATGCAACTATAGAATGACAACATTAACATACCTGCCAACATTGAAATCTCAGAAATAGGAACGCCAGTTTTATGAGTCCACAGATCGCGACGCAAGAAGTCGTGCGAGTAAAGCGTATTACATGTAGACATACAAATTATGAATTTAAAACAATGTACACAAATCATTGTATCCCGTAAGAAAATCTCTACCGTCGCAAGCAAAATGGCACCCTATTTTACCAGAACCTTTTGGGTTTTTTTCATTGCTGTCATTGTCAGAAATAGGAATGTTCTGATTATTTGCGGCCTGTAATCTCAAAAATCTGGACAATTCCAATTAAATCTGAACAGTTGGCAAGTATGCATTAAAAGACAGGGAGAAGCACAACTAAGAAATTCACTATCATAATAAACTTAGCAATTGTTCCAAACGTGATGTAGCCTTCAAGTAAAAAAGATATAGAGGTTGTTGAACTGGCTAATTCTAGTCTAAATTTAGATTGCATTTAATTATCAGGATTTTCAAAACAAATGTCTGTGTTTATAATATGTAGTCGTATATTATATGGTCTTATATAGAGCACGTATCTACCAATAAGGTACTCAAGGGTGATTAAACAAACAGAAACATTTTAAGACAGGTTTTACTTTTTTTGAATTCTGAGACCAATTTATAGGTGCTGTTGCGCATTCCGCAGCCACTGCCAGAAACACCAGGGTGAACCCTTCTCTTAGCGGTAAGTGTAACTGGGTTCTTTTATGAGTACACACTGGACCTACGGCTTTATGTCCCATCCGAAGGCAAAGCAATAATGGTTAAGTGTCTTGCTTAAGAACACAGGTGTCAAGACCGCAACTCAAACCCACACTCTGCTGATCAGAAACACCCGAGCTTCAGTCCGGTGTGCTTGACCGCTTGGTCATGACTTGCCTATTCATCATTAAAAGCTTTCTTAATCTGTCATTTTTACTGTACTCTTTTAACTTTGTAAACCTGATTTGGTTTAGTCTTCAGACTATAGTCCAGTTGTATTTTTTATTGAACAGAAAAACAAGTTGAATGAATGATTGAATGAATGACTTCATTGTCCTGTTGTAATGTACATGAATATGTTCTTAGATGGGTGCTATTTACTACAGTTTACACCGGTGTGAGGTTATGCACAGATTGCACTGAGTACCTGGCTAATGTAGCTTCATAGCAATATGCCAGAGGCCAGAACCAAAAGTTAAACAAGTCAATGTTATCCTTACCATTCCACACTGGATATAAACAGGAACAACTTTGAAAAGAGGACAACCTGGGATTTAATATCACACCCAACTCCTTACTAAATAATTGCTGTGAGACAACAAATGAAGAGCCCAAAGACCGCGTTTGTTTTAATGTACGCATTTTAATAGACCCCTTGCACAACGCTAAATGGACCCTGAGGTCACGCACACTATTTTACGCGCAAAGAACACCTATCGTCCAATCATCTGCCTCCTTTGACCTCAGTGAGGGCGCTTTTTGGCCTCAGTGAGGGCGCTTTTTTAGCGTGTGATGTCATATGCAAGGGGTCTATTGAACTTGTCGTTTGCTTTCACTTACTTGTGTCATCTCTTGTGGGTGAATGTAAACCCTTCCGCCTGGGTTGATGTTTGAGCAATGCCACAGCCCCATCAAAGTGCTTGAAGGCATCTAGTGTTAGCACACTCTGCCTTGTTTGGAATTCTAGACCATTGGTGTCTGACATTAGCCAAGTTCGAACGTAGCTCAAGTCTTGCCCAAGTTGGTGGGCTCCATGAATACTGCATCAGGAAAAAACAGATGGAGTATAAAGCTAATGGCAGAAGCAATATTTTCTTGCAAGGAGTTTTATGTACAACTACATGTACATAATAATATAATAATAATATGGATTTATATCGCGCTTTATCACACCCAAGGGCGTCTCAAAGCGCTTCGAACATTATTACCCCTGGTCACTGGGCCATTTATTTCATTCCTTAAACCATCTCAGCTCCCTGGGGAGTATACAGCCTGTGCTGCAATATATGCGCTACTAAGCTAAATCAATCACAAGAACCATCTCTGCCCTCACAGGTACCCATTTTACCCCTGGGTGGAGAGAAGCAATTATAGTTAAGTGTCTTGCTCAGGGACACAAGTGTCACGACCGGGACTCGAACCCACACTCTGCTGAACAGAAACACCAGAGCTTGAGTTCGTGCTCTTAACCGCTCGGCCACGACACTCCATGTATACCTACATGTAGAAAAGGAAACCGTTTCAGTATCTAAAGAGGAACTCTAAGGTTAAATTCAGTTTTGTGATGCACTAATTTTTCAACATATAAGGTATTTATGAAAGTGGAAACAATACAAGACTCTATCCTCATTTTAAAATGGTGTAAAATACCATGTTATTTGATACGATTTCAGAGCGAAATTTGAAACATGACGTCGTTGGATGTCAACAAGAAATGGGGATTGAACGATTCATTCATAAATTGTTCGTTAGTCAAAGGTAAAGTTTAACGCTGTTTTAATTGAATATTGTGGAAATGCAGGAATTACCTAAGACTTTCCCGTACCAAAATGAACAGATCCATTATTTCAAATGTGACACCATTGGATGATTTTGAATGTTGGCAAATTTTGCACTGGAAGGATATTAAATACATAATATTGAAGTAACAATTTTAAATAAATTAATCTAATGATACATTTATAAGCCAAATTAGTCCAAACAAATTTCACGAACCGTACAGAGTGATTTCAATAGTATGCATATGCAGACTTCTCAGGAAGTTAAACCAACCACACCTTGCTCCTCTACTAGGACAGGAGTTGAACCCACTACACCTTGCTTCTCTACTAGGACATGAGTTGAACCCACTATACCTTGCTTCTCTACTACTAGGACGGCAGTTGAACCCACTACATCTTACTTCTCTACTAGGACAGGAGTTGAACCCACTAAACCTTGCTTCTCTACTAGGACAGGAGTTGAACCCACTAAACCTTGCTTCTCTACTAGGACAGGAGTTGAACCCACTACAACTTGCTTTTCTACTAGGACAGGAGTTGAACCCTCTACACCTTGAAGCAGGAATCAAACCCACCACCTCATGTTTGAAAGTCAAGATGTTCTGACCATCAAGTTTTGTTATTGGAATTACATGTGTACCAGCTTGTCAGCAAAATACATGCTTGGTGGTCTAAGAAGGTTTTGGGTTAGACTCACTGTCCCTGACATGTGCAGACTGATGCTCCTAAGAAACTCACTAGCTCATGTACAACACACAGCACATCAACCGTATGTAACCCATGGTAGAATACCAAAATAAATAGAATGTTGGATTTACCTGAACTTTGGTTTTTCCCTCAGTATATGTGCCATCCAAGTTTCCAACATGTTGGTTATGGCAACTGACACAACAGTAATTTGGGCTGACACTCTTAGTTTACTCACACCCTCTACTAATGGCACCAATATTGTATTAACAGCTGCAGGAACATAGGGGTTGTGCTCAGTGGGCAGATCTGTCACCAAACAGAAGGAAAAATATGACATTATATTAAAACACAAAGAATATATATTGTGAGTTTTACTCATTTGACGTCTTCATGCTGTATTCATGTAATAGTTGAGTTTTAAGGTTCCTTTCAATTTCATTTTTAATCTCAAGTATTTAACTTTTGTGATTCCTGACTCAAATTTTCTTGAAATAAACATCCTTTACTATTACCAATCTAAAACGACAATTGAAAAACCAAAAACTCCTTCATTGTAACATTAGTTGCAGAATACGTACTCACCATCTGTTGTTTTCTTGCGCCATATCTTGCCCATGGGCATTCCTTGCTGCCAGACATCAGTACACATACGACCACAGTACTGACTGAACAAACCTAGCAGTTCACTGGATAGACTCTGAAAAAGTATCAATGAATAAATGCTGAGTTGTCAACAGACCTTTCATAACACAGTGCATTATACTATTGTACATGTAAATCCAAGTTATCACTGCATCACAGTGAAAAAGCATTGCCTGTCTATTTTTAAATAACATTGTGTTCCGCACAATTTACAGATGAAAAATTCCCACTACAGAGCTCACGCAAATGTACCTGCAGGATGGCTTGAATGAGAGACATAATGGTGCAGTTTCAACCATGCATGGGGTGTACAGGCTACAATGAGAATTCAAGGGTTTTGGACCGACATCTTTCGTCATGTCAATGTGAATGCAAGTTTCCTTCGCATTTGTGTTCGCACCTATTATGGAAAAAGGAAGAAAATGCATGTCTGCTGCCAAGTTTAGAATGACAGTCATTCCTTTAGGAATAAGTCCTGAAAATAAAACTTAAGTAGAATCTCACATGAAGTCTTGAGTTGATGGTGTCCAGCTGTAGTTTCAACTCCTTCAGTCTCTCCACCTCTGACTCCTTGGTAGGAGTAGCGCAGCGATCAGGATCCTTAGAGTTGTCCCCACATAGCCATTGACACGCTTGTAGAATACGTACTGAGGAATCTATTGTCACCTGTACATACAATCATATTGAATCAATCATAACACAGGATGTATTGGCACAACATACAGAACAACAACACTGGGGATAACAAATCAACTTCTGTCAGCAGAAATAACTGGGTTTGTAGGTCTCAATAATCTAATCAAGATTTCTTCCTGTTAAAAGCAGTGGCTATAAAAGGAACCACAGTTGAATTACAATGTCTCAAACAGTGCATACAGTTCCCAATGCACACAAGACACAGATAAGAAGAACTGCAAACAGTCAATTTTACTCCTGGTGCTCCTATAAAATAGAAAGGAATCTACTATTTCATCTGCCTGCTTATCTTTTAGTTCTAGGTGTACAAGTGCGGATGGCCTTATTTGGTTAACTATCAGATGTCTGTGGATGTGTGGTTGGCAAATTTATCTTTCCTTACAAAACCATCAAAGCTATGGACTAAGCATCGCATCGATTGACCAATGAGAGTGCATTAAATTGCCATAAAGGTGAGATTTTCTGACTGTACATGGCTTTCTAAAAACGGTCTCACTGGCAAAACACACAGTGACTTATGCACTCTTTATGAACATCATAGAATCTGTGGATTGCTGGCTCCTTCCTACTGGCATTTCAACGTCTTTATGGCAATGATTTCAATGTTTGTTTTCACATTCAATTTGGTTGTGGATCGATGTTACTGACTGCTTGTACATGTACAGAGCACGTGCATGAAGGCATTTCCGCCAGGAAGCCAATACCAAATATTCCCATTGGCTGATGAGTAGGATATGGATATTGATAGTTATACGCTTATAGATAGGTTGCAGTATGACGTAAGTCGGCCATCTTTACGGGCAATTTGGAACACACATTCATGCGTTACGCGTGAGAACGGCGTGCAGCACGCGCACATTTCACCAAACTCATTGCGTGATTGGTTAGTGAACAACGCGGCTGCGTTAATAATTAGAGCGCTTGACGCGCCTGCAAGCCAAAATGCGATTTGCCCGTAAAGATGGCGTCTACTGGGAACTATCTATAATCATAAGTTCAATCCAATCATGAGTTCGATCCGATTATAAGTTTGTTGATTGACGTGTTGATTTTCACGCAGAAATCCACTGACATGGCCGAGTGAAAACGTAGCATTACGACAAAATTTGATCGAATTCAGAGATCTTTTGGTGAAAACAGACTTTAATACAGGTGAGCAGGACAAAAATGGCCCAAACAAAAGAACAAAAGATGCACGCTTTATCTCATTTCAATATGTGTTCATTAACTTGAGGCATACGTGTTACATAGTGATCTTAAAGGTCAGCGGTCACCTGTTGTGAGTTAAACCGGATGTGGTCATTTCTATTCTGTCCATACGCAGTGTTAAAAGATAAACCCTCCAGCTCAATGGTCAAACTTTTGGAGGTGAAACGTGATTCAGTCTAGTTCTGTATCAGGCTGCCAAAATCTATCCAGGTACCCCTGTGAGTAATAGCAACCATGAATGCTGATTCTCATTTATACCAAAACGGGACCAGACTATTATTATCAAGCTTGGATTTATTTGTATTGATTTGAATGGAGAAAAGCACCAAGATAGCTGAGCTATGGCAGATGTCTATAGAGCTTACCTTTAGGTCACTTTGAGAGATAAACAGGTACTTGTCTACAGACCAGGATGCCAGGAACTGCATGCTCTTTTTTTGGCACCACCTCATTGAGGCTTCAAGAGTCAGGACTGCCAGAGATAACGTGTTCACAAGGGTTTGAGTACTGGGTGCCTGTATTGCCGGGGTGGCTCCATTCCTTGCTATAAGACACAACAGATTTTAAAATACACAATTTAGGTGTATTGTCTTTCGCTTCATTCCCCACTGTATAACAAATAAAAATGGCAAGAATATCTCAATTCCGTTAGATGGACAAATTTAGGCTCTGAGTCTTTGCTTCAATTCTCTCTGTAAGATAAAACCAGATGGAGAGAATACATGTACATGTACCTAAACATGAAAACACTAATAACAAAAATAATAATAAAAAATTATTAAGCACACTTTCTAACATAATGTTACTCAAGTGCTGCAAAAAATGATTGTACAAAATATCAAAGCTCTCTTGAAGAAAAATACACTCAATAACATGAATGTTAATAACGTGCAGTAAAACAGAAGTTTTTAATTTGTTTTTACCCTGAAACTGATGTGTATTAAGCACTGTATACACAGTACTTTCCCAAGTTCTGTGGGAAAAAAATCCATAGGCAAATCACTCGGATGGGATTCAAACCCACGACCTTAACAGAAGTTTCTTAAATTGAGTTTGAAGTCTGCAGAGAGTTATTGTTTCTAAGGTCCTTGGTCAGGTTGTTCCATAAGACTGGGGCAATGTGAGAGAAAGCATGATCACAATAGTGTCTAGTTCATGATGTAGGGACTACAAGCCCAGTTGAGGCAACAGAACGGAAATGGTAATATTTCCACCAAATTGTTTTCCTTCAAACAAAAAACTTGAAAGAACTACTTGAAATGTATAAAAGTGCCTGTACAAAAACTTCATAAAGATATAATCTTGGCTATATGACTATAAATAGAGGCAACCTTGGCCCCCAAAAAGATCAGACTTTGGTTCTGCTTCAATGGCTCTGGCAAAGATAAGACATCCTTTTGAGAAAGCACTCAGATTGAACCCTTTGTGTAAGACTGATAAACTCACAAGTAAATGAAATTTGCAACAAGAACCTCAGCCATTCCATTCTACTCACATGCACCCCTTGGAAGGACCTTGCTCGCCGTGTGCTGATGCTCAGAAGCAGACAGGAGACTCAGCAAGGGTAACAACGATGCCTGGAACAGCTGGCAAGTGCTGCTCCCTTGATGGATGGAGGAGGGAGCACTTCCTGGGAAGCATTTGTCTGTTGATGCAGAGGCGAGGGCTGCACATAAACCTACAATTAGAGGGGAAAAATAAGACTTGATTACAGCTAGAAGGGAGACAAACAACTCAATTACTGTTGGTGTAAGCCTTCGACCTCTCCTGACTCTAGGCAAGATGTTGTTCCTGTTGATGCAAAGGCCATGACTTCCAATACACCTTGTGGGAGTAATGAACGTTTGCTTATTTTGGGTACTGGCATTCTACTAGGCACCCCCCCCCCCCCAATCACCACCACCACCAGACAGGGCATTTGTCTGTTGGTGCAGAAGAAACGACTTCACATACAGCTTGAAGAAAGACTTCAAACTGAATTCCTATTCCCCTTCCCCGTCCCCATGAAAAAAGAAAGAAAGGCGGGGGGGGGGGGGGGGGGGGGGGGGGGGAGAAAGATTACAGACAGGACATTTCCCTGTTGATTCAGAGGCAAAGAGTTCAAAAACACACATGTCTATGTACACCTTGAGGGATAGAAAAGAGACTTGATTACCATCTGGTACAAGCATTCCCACACCCATCCCCTTTCCTACTCTTGACTCTAGCTTGGGGCACCTGTCTGCTATGTAAAGAAAGAGCATAAAATGCTCAGCTAATAAAAGGTTATTACCTGAGTTAATACACCAGGGTCTTTATTGGTAAAAAAAAAAAAATCTCTCAAATACTTGATGCTAAAATGAAAAATTGCCCAACATCCTAGTGACAAGATGTAAAAATAAGAAAATAAAAATGTTAATTGAATCTAAAAAAGGTAGACTTGAAACCTGTCCCGTCTTAACAGTTGACCAATTCATTATTTAAATGACCGATCACAGCCATGATTGTGTAAACCAAAATAGTAACAAAATCCCATAATTGCATTCGCCCACACTTGTGATATTGATAGTACAATGTGTACCTGTCCAGAGCATACAGTATGTTGAGAGGTCAAGTTGAGAGGTCAAGTTGACGCAATTTGACAACTTGTTACAAACACTTCTGTCTTTGAGTTATCTTTTAACATGTTAAGTTGTTTGCTTTTTCTTAGTCACTTCACCCTAGCAATGTCTCAGGCAGATTAATCTGCCCTGGCTGTGTATTGGCTGGACTGATTGGCCCTATTTATAAGTTATAATGCATTTGTATAGGTTACAACACACCATGTGGCCTTAAAATGACCTTTGTGAAAGTTTAGGTTGTCACCAAACCAAAGGTTGGAAGTCCGCTTTGAGCTTGTGTGTGCTTTGAACACAAGTCATTGTTTCTTGAATTTTTTATCTGCAACTTCTTAAAAACACTTATAGCTCACAGCTTCAAATGTATGCTATAACACTATACAGTGCAGTACTAGGGTTCAAGCATTGTAGTAAGCATACTCTATAAATGCATGTTAATTTTGTGTTATACAAATATTCAATGCATATAAGTACATTGTTGCAGAATGCACCCCACACTCTGAAAATTCTATTTTTTTAAACTTATAAACAACGTGGACAACTCAAATCTTGTCAACCATGACATGACCTTGCCTCGTTTGGACGAACGGGCAGAAAAATAATATTTTGGGAAAGGACGCTGCGAAGCGTCACTATGAAGTGCCCCAGGCATCCTATAATTATCAATATAGGACTCATATATTGAATCCTGGAGTGTTATTCGTCGTGACAGTAAATACATGGCAAAATTACATGTGTCCAGTATATAAATATCATTATCAGAAAAAACTTTGGACATTAGAGCGATGCTCTTTCAATCAACGAACACATCACATTATAAAGATAGTGGCATGTGCAGACCAAAGATAGTGGCATGTGCAGACCAAAGATAGTGGCATGTGCAGACCAAATTTGTGCTTTGCCTACATGTACCAATCCAAACCTTTCACTACCAATCCTCTCACTTTTTTCTTCTAAATACATAATTGATTTAAAAACTCATCTAATGCTACTGCAAAGTCTGGAACTGTCTTCCAAAAAAGTTCACTCTGGTAAAAAAGCTGAAACCCTAAAATGCCCCACAACCATGAATTCAAATTATTCCACCAATTATGTTCCGTTTTTTAGCAAATATTCCTGAAAGCAGTCCCAAGTTGCGCAAGAAATCCAGTACGCAAAGTCTAAACATCTACATCTACATCAATGAGGCGGTCCAACCCCTGTAGTATAGTAGTATGCAGTCAGGATGGCATAATGCCCTCTTCTTGAAAGACTTTCCCAGATCTACAAGCCACAGACGTGGCTCGCCATTCCTCTGGCATAATCAACAATGATTTTTCCATGCCACAGGGTAATATTGTGCAGAGAGCGAATAATGGAGCTGCATAAATGCATTACTATCAGTCCTTGTTAGTAACATCATAACTTATCAAGCTGGGTTTTTCATCATCTGGAAAGAAATCTGAGGTGGTTCATCATCCATGTCAGAGTTACATCATTAGTATTTTTATTATGATGATACACGACACTCTAGTAGCAAACCCAAGCATGCCTCAAAAGTGAGCTTAACCACTATACCTAATAAGCCTGCGAAACCTTCAATTTCAGCAAAACTGTCTTAAACATCGAAAAGATTGAGCTTTTTCTAAAGGGATGGATAGTATTTCTTATTTTAAATGGCATCCTACATGTACTTTTATTATCACTATAAATCTACTAAAATTTGAAATGTTAACACTCAAATTGAGCAACATATACATAAAGAATGTGTTCAACAAAAACAATCATTTATTTTATTCACGTCTTCTAAAATTTGTTTAAAACCCTAGCCACAGACCTGATACTTTGTTCTTTTAAGGGCAAGGCAGTTTTTCCTCAGCAAAGGGCATCTCTGTGAGAGAAAGAATAGTGTGTACTGAAACATTTCAAGGGACACTAAGGCAACGACCAGGGGGCATGGTAGCAATTGCCTCCATTGTCTAGATGTGAAGTACCAGGCCCATCTAACCCCTTGGCATATAGACTAGAGATCTTCCCAATCTAAATGTACCTATACATGTACAAATGTAGTATCATCACAACCTTTAAACTCAACACCCAAACCTTTCAGCCCAGCATTTTCAATCATTTCCTTAGCACGGTAGATTTGATACAGTGTGTACATTTTACTCTATAGGGCTAGATAGCTTAGTTGGTAGAGCGACGGCTCGTTAATCCAGAGATCGCAGGTTCAAATCCCGCTCCAGGATATTTTGTTTGTTCAACCCTTTTGGTTTATTACCTGACCTTTTTTAGACACGACTGTTGTGATAATGATGAAGTGAAGTAAGCTGTTTATGAGGATCCCCATCCATCCCATACATGTTTCTTCCCCCTTAAATATCAATAATAGAAAGAGACTCAGCAGTAGGGAAAGTGGAGATGAGGAATGGTTTAAAGTATTGTGTTCATCCTAAACATTACACATCAGTCATCATTAACCATTTCTGGCTGCATCCCTGTACAATGTCTTCAGACACATTTTCCTGTGCGTAAGATTTCTTTTGAAGCTCTCGATGGTCTCCATCTTTAAAAAGTTAATATGGAAATTGTATTGCATCAAGCGTTGAAATTGCTTCCTGGCAGTGGAGAACTTCATGGACCACTGATGAAGGAATTCATTTAAATGTCCCCATTCTACGCAGACTGCTTTAGCAATGACTTTGCATCGTGAACAAAAAGGAAATAAAAGATGGCTGATTTAGCTCCGTGTGACGTCATTTGAACACTATTGACTAACCAGGAGTAATGCATGTGCTCATGTGGATATCAAGTCAGGAAAGCATCTTGCTCCGATAAGTCCTTGTCAAATTACATGGCAGGCCTGCTACTTCAGTGTTGAAAGGGCAACCCATTTGTTTTGTTTTCTTTCTTCTTCTTTTTCTCTCTTCATAAAGGGCCTTAAGGGTACCTCAATGAGAAGCCAGGGCACCAAGGCAATGGCCATCAGGGCCCAATTTCATAGAGCTGCTTAAGGGCACCAAGGCAATGGCCATCAGGGCCCAATTTCATAGAGCTGCTTAAGGGCACCAAGGCAATGGCCATCAAGGCCCAATTTCATAGAGCTGCTTAAGGGCACCAAGGCAATGGCCATCAGGGCCCAATTTCATAGAGCTGCTTAAGGGCACCAAGGCAATGGCCATCAGGGCCCAATTTCATAGAGCTGCTTAAGGGCACCAAGGCAATGGCCATCAAGGCCCAATTTCATAGAGCTGCTTAAGGGCACCAAGGCAATGGCCATCAGGGCCCAATTTCATAGAGCTGCTTAAGGGCACCAAGGCAATGGCCATCAAGGCCCAATTTCATAGAGCTGCTTAAGGGCACCAAGGCAATGGCCATCAAGGCCCAATTTCATAGAGCTGCTTAAGGGCACCAAGGCAATGGCCATCAGGGCCCAATTTCATAGAGCTGCTTAAGGGCACCAAGGCAATGGCCATCAGGGCCCAATTTCATAGAGCTGCTTAAGGGCACCAAGGCAATGGCCATCAAGGCCCAATTTCATAGAGCTGCTTAAGGGCACCAAGGCAATGGCCATCAGGGCCCAATTTCATAGAGCTGCTTAAGGGCACCAAGGCAATGGCCATCAAGGCCCAATTTCATAGAGCTGCTTAAGGGCACCAAGGCAATGGCCATCAAGGCCCAATTTCATAGAGCTGCTTAAGGGCACCAAGGCAATGGCCATCAGGGCCCAATTTCATAGAGCTGCTTAAGGGCACCAAGGCAATGGCCATCAGGGCCCAATTTCATAGAGCTGCTTAAGGGCACCAAGGCAATGGCCATCAAGGCCCAATTTCATAGAGCTGCTTAAGGGCACCAAGGCAATGGCCATCAAGGCCCAATTTCATAGAGCTGCTTAAGGGCACCAAGGCAATGGCCATCAGGGCCCAATTTCATAGAGCTGCTTAAGGGCACCAAGGCAATGGCCATCAGGGCCCAATTTCATAGAGCTGCTTAAGGGCACCAAGGCAATGGCCATCAAGGCCCAATTTCATAGAGCTGCTTAAGGGCACCAAGGCAATGGCCATCAGGGCCCAATTTCATAGAGCTGCTTAAGGGCACCAAGGCAATGGCCATCAAGGCCCAATTTCATAGAGCTGCTTAAGGGCACCAAGGCAATGGCCATCAGGGCCCAATTTCATAGAGCTGCTTAAGGGCACCAAGGCAATGGCCATCAGGGCCCAATTTCATAGAGCTGCTTAAGGGCACCAAGGCAATGGCCATCAGGGCCCAATTTCATAGAGCTGCTTAAGGGCACCAAGGCAATGGCCATCAAGGCCCAATTTCATAGAGCTGCTTAAGGGCACCAAGGCAATGGCCATCAGGGCCCAATTTCATAGAGCTGCTTAAGGGCACCAAGGCAATGGCCATCAGGGCCCAATTTCATAGAGCTGCTTAAGGGCACCAAGGCAATGGCCATCAAGGCCCAATTTCATAGAGCTGCTTAAGGGCACCAAGGCAATGGCCATCAGGGCCCAATTTCATAGAGCTGCTTAAGGGCACCAAGGCAATGGCCATCAGGGCCCAATTTCATAGAGCTGCTTAAGGGCACCAAGGCAATGGCCATCAGGGCCCAATTTCATAGAGCTGCTTAAGGGCACCAAGGCAATGGCCATCAAGGGCCCAATTTCATAGAGCTGCTTAAGCACAAAAACTATATGAGCATAACTAAATTTTGCTTAATAGAAAAAGGTTAGCAGCTAATACCATTTCACATGAAGCATCTGTGACTGGTATCCTGCCTATTGCTGCTGAGCAAAAATTGTTTAAGCAATATATTCTGCTTAAGCAGCTCTACTAAATTAGGCCCTGGGACCAATTTTATAGAGCCACCTCAGCAGCTAATATTGCTTTAAAAATTTCTGCTGAGAAAAATAAGCAGGACGACACCAGTTACAGATGGTACACCTGACATGGTGTTTTAGCTGGTAACCTTCTTTTGGTAAGCATAATTTTTAGTACTTCAGCAGCTCCACGTAGTTGGGCCCATCTTAGCTGATGTTTTTGTGCTTACTGTGCGATTTCCATTTCATAGCGCTGCTTAACATAAGCATGGAAAAAGGCATGCTAACTTTCAACATTTACTGTAAGCAAATTAATGACATAACAATCCAAATCCATTGTGAACATGCAAGTTGGCCACCTATTTTTCTTGCTAACCTGTAAAACATGCTTAAAGGCTTCTAGCAAAATAAATTCTTACCACTGCAAATAGTAAATAAGCCTAACAAGGCAGAAGGGGGAGAGGGTCTGAAAGATTGTCAATCTATTGCTCAAAGATGTCTAACGCCAGCTTCTGACTTTTTATTGCTCTACACATACAAATGTGAATTAATAGAAATGTACATGAAGGTTGGCCAAATAATTTAGTTGTGAATGTCATGTTGAAATCCTCCTGAAGTCAGAGAGACTCGCGGAACAAATTTTTCAAACACTCTCAACCCCTCTCTATAATTTCTCACAGAGATCCGATTGAAAGAGAGAAAAATCACCAAGCAGCTCCCTGGGTACAGTGTATATGTACATGGTGTGAGATTTTGATTTATTTTGCTTAATTTGTCCACGATCAGCTCAAATATACAGCACACGTACTATATTTATAGTGTATATTTGGTTTGCGGTAACACCATGTGTATATCTACTTGCTAGGTAGATTTTGTTCTTTGAGAACTTGTCTTGCTATTTATTCCACTGCTGCGGAGTAGATTATTCGGAATTCGGGAGACTTCTCAGTTCTGAAAAGAACTGTCCTGCTTATTAACTACTACCTGGGCGGGAGGTAGAAAATCGGCCGGGACTACTACTTTCGCTTTGTGGATCAAGGGGACTTCTCGTTATTAACTACACTGCCACGGAGTGAGTTCTTAATAGGTCTCAGTTGTATTTATAGCTTCAACTTCTCCTTGGGAAGGCACACTCCACTAAAGATGTGAATTTGTCAATGAAACCATGGCATGGCTGTTAACCCTGTAACATACAGTTGTATATATACATGGATGAAGAAAACATAAAGTTTTGACAGAAACTGAACTCCATTAAGTTTTTGTTGCCAAAGAGTTGCAAAAGTACAAACAAAAGAGGGACAATAGGAGGTCCCTAATTGCAGGTCAATACACACTTGAGTGTGTGTATACTCGAGTGAAGCCTAAAAATGGTGGCAATCTTTCTATTAAAGACATTGTGTGTTTATTAATAAGCAGAAAGATATGATTTACTTGAAACCATTTTAAACTCAATTGGTCTGGGAACGAAAATGAAAATGGACACAAATACAGAGCTCATGATAGGTACTTGTTTCACATAAATTGGGTTCAAAATCCCTTATTTAAATTTAAATTTAAGCGGATGATGCCTTCAAGCAGTCCTTCTGATTTGAAAATCACAGGCGTGTGGAAAAAAACACACCTGGAATTGTTTAGGCGTGTGATTTTGCCGAGCGCCAAATTTGTGGTAAAGGCTGGGACTGAGATCAAATAAACTTAGCCATGTCTAGAACTCACAGAAAGGGAGGTGTTTATTGTTCAATTCCTTGGTAATGGATTTGAATTTTACGACGTTATTTTATTTTACAAATTATGAAGTATAATTACACCGGACATGTATGCCAAGGCAAGCATTATAGAGGGATCAAGTGTGTGATTATTTGCACAAGTGGGGAAGCTTTTAGGCATGCAATAGCATTCTGGTGCAAATGCATGCCTCAAATCAGAAGGACTGGCCTTCTTAGTTATTGGAAGGATTTTGAGCTCATTCAAAATCATTAAAGATTTGAAATGTAACACACCATCAAGAGTTATTATGGAGAGCCAAATACTTTTCACACAGCACCAACAAAAACTTCAACAGCCGCCACAAATTGGTGGTGAATAGATACTTTCTATATGAAATCATACTGTGTAAAAAGTCGGCCATCTTTACGAGCAAATCAATAAGTTTTTAGAGGCACAACTGTGCGTGCCATAAATACTGCGAGCAGTCAAACTTCTTGCATTATTGGTCGGTGAACCACTTTGCTGTGTAGAAAAGTTTGAACTCTTCACACAGCTCAAAGCCAAAAACCAACTTGCCCGTATATTAGGAACTAATTAGTCTTCTAAACTTGTCCCATTTCTCTTTCTTTTTTGGTGACCAAAATACACGTTAATATCTAGAAGGATGAGTAGGGAAGGATGGGTAGGGTTTCTGCTCCATCCCAACATTGCTGTACATGCTGCCATTTACATGCTGTAAACATTTGACATCTAAATCTTCTTTTTCCAATGCCCATAAAAAAAATATGTAAGGAAAATGTACATGAAGTCCAAGAGGTGTGAAAGTGACAGAAGCCATGGAAAGTCAGCAGTTGTGGCCAATTAGTCCAAATTTACAAATTAGAAGACTTTTGTTAAAGAAAGCGGGTAAAAATAGTGCTCCTATTTTTGGATTGAGTATAGATTGTTATAAATCCAGACAGTTATTTTCTGATTTTTAAGAAGAAGACAAGGATACCTTTACAGTTTCCTGTTTAACTTCAAGAATGCTTGAAATGTATGCATGTACAATGGAAAGATTGTGATAATGACAGAAATGGAGCCAGTGGGACATTTTTCCTGGGCAATTCTGAGAAGAATTCCATACTCGGGTTTTATAAATTGTACCATATTTGGCAACTGGTAATGTACATTAACATTTGTAACCAAAATAACCATGCCAGCTTCCAGGAAATCTTGAGTAAACCTGAACAGTGAATACAATCTTCAAGTAAATTGTCTACAAAAACATCACTCATGTTATTCTTTCCATAAAATGTTAAGGTCAGCCTCACACAAGCCCAGGGTTTTAATCAGAGTATTGAAATGGGATGTCCACATTTGCTGTTAATTAGGTGTCCCTTTTACTCACTTAAAAAATACGAAAAGTCCAAACCCACCAAAAGAAACTAAGTCATCAAAAATTGAAACAGGGTTTCCACACTCCACAGTGGACACCTACAAGCCACTTTCAGAGATGCCAACATTTCAAATTCAAAAAGAGTAATTTGCCCTCAGGCAATATATATACCATTTAACAGAGATCAGTATCATACATGTTCTGTGCTTTTTGACGATGTCGTATGCTCCGGCGCGCCGTGTGCAATGTTGATGTCAAGTCACAGCGACCGCGAGCAGATTTCACTACGAAGTTGTAATCCTCTATAAAATCATGTTGTAATGAATCCATCGTTGTACTCCAACAAGCGAAAAACTAATCAAACTATTGTATTATTATATTGGTTTTACCTGGCACGCGTAAACAACGAGCACCGTAATAAACATGATTTTATCAACCGTAGTACGACGAGCAAGACTACACGCGGTTTTCTCAAACGCCCCAATATCAACATCAGTATACCTGGGGCGATTTGGTTAGCAACTGACCATGGCTGGTTGCCAGTCTTCTAACACACATTGTCTACGTGTAAATCGAGGGCACCAGCCTAATACTTATTACGCCCAATTAGGCTCTTCTACCGTGGGCGCGTTGTTTTCACCGGTCGTTTCGATAAGGGCCTACGTATGCGCTGTTTCATGCGCTACAATTCGCACAAAAAGTCAGATACCGAATACATTTTAGTGATACGCGCTATGAAAATAAATAGGATTCAAGACACAACACGTACATTAAATGTTTTATTACTAGATATTTATAAAATCGTAAAGAACGAGGCGATGATCGTATTGTCGTAATTTGATGAATAAATCGTACAAATTACGCCTAAATCGTAAATGTTGGCATCTCTGCACTTTGGCTAACACATCCACACCCTTGAACCATCTCTTGACAACTCCTATGAATAACAGGCAACTAATTAAACAAGATACAAATCAAGTGAACCTTATGACTAATTGAACATCCACAATGAGGAGCAATAACAATAGTCAGGGTCAGAAATATTACAGCATCTCTAGTCAGAGAGACAAGGAGGAGAAATCAATGTTATGTAATTACAGCTGGCATGTACATGTATTGAGTACACCTAAGTACATGCAGTCGTGCGGCTAATTGATTAAGAGGGTTGCATCTGCTCATTGCTATCTTAAGATCTACCGACAAAGGTAGGATTCATCTCAACAGATGCTTCAAGAAGCTGTCTCATTGCTAGCTCTCCAAGCAGGACAATTCAGTGCTTCAAATTCATAAGTGATGAGCTTTGAAAGACAGGGTATCGGCCAGAATTTGGAAATGAGAATTGAAAAATGGATTGATCTTAATAATTTTACTACATATAAATGAAAGAATAAGTATGGCGACTCAAAAATGCACAGATGTCCCCATAACACCATCAATAGCAATTGACCCAATTCTGAAGAACACACTCAAGCTTTGTAAGATTGGCTTTAAAGGTTTTTACCTAAAGATTGTATTGTTTGCACAAAATGTTCAAGTACTTTAATATCAACATTTCATTATCAGTTTCAGCCACAAGTCAGAATCGATAATAAAAAAACTGCAAATAGACGCCTCATAGACATTCTGTTACAGACTATCCCACAAAAAGTACATGCACATGAAGTTGTGTACTTTCAGTGATCGCCTTACTACAACTTTCATTGACAATTGATAACATCACATTGCTCTGAAGATCTTCTCATCAAGTTATTTCAAATCTATAAAAGGGTTTTTGTTTGTGTCATTAAAGGAATTTTGCCAACAGTTCTGCTCAAATATCAACCCATTTATGTGTGTGCTGCCTAAATTTGAGCACAATCACCAATTTCACTTTTACTGCCTTGTTATCATCAACCAGTAATACTGGCCTTACCGGTGCTATCCAATTTTCAAACATGCTTTAAAACCCCATTCTGCTACACTGATACAAAAACACATCACATTTTCAGTTTGGGCATGTTGATGGATTTTCAATGAATTAAAAACAAAAAATGTCCCGCCTATGACTATTCATCTTGTAACTTACAATGTACAATGTACATGTACATGTGCATGTTTTAAATGAACAATGAGTACTGAACATGACCAGGTTTTACAGATCAAGCATGTTTTTTATGTAAAAGTCATGTTTACACAACTAGTACTAATCAGGGCTCCAATTAGGGGGGGGGGGGGGATCTTCAAGACCACACACAGGGCTTGTTGCTAAAATTGTAAACTGGACCAGAAATGTTTTTAAAAGACCAGAATCAAGATGAGAAAAACTTCCTGACACAATTTAACATGCATTTAACTGGTTATTATTGAACAAGCACTAAGACCCCATACGGTGTTTATTAAGAGAAGACTTCTCATTCGTCTCTATGGGTAATTTGTATACTTCATTACTCAATAGAATTGAAATTGGACATTCAACGTTTGAACACAATTTATTTTTGTTCAAGATATACACAGTGAGGTACATGTTCTATTCAATTGAAAAAACGCAAGACTGCTGGACTTATCTGATCATGAGTTTACTGGCAAAACATTAAAACCTGGTCTTGAGCCAGTGGTCCAGTGTAAATTTTTGAGTCCAGTTAAAACATTGCACTATTGTTATTTCTTTGAAGAGAAAAACAAAAAGCACAGTCCATGAGAGCAATAATTACAAGAAACCAACACTGTCAACAAAATATCCCCAACCAAAAATGTACATAAAACAAAATTGTTCCCGATGGTTTTAATACTCCAAATGATTTCCATCAGACCTTATACACATGACATCATTTGAGTAGGAGGCCGCTCAGATAGAGGTCAAAAGAAGCCCATCCTGTCTGCTGCATGAACATATAGATGTGCATTTTCCACTGTTTCCTCATCATTTTGCCTCTAAGATGGCAAGGGGATGACGTCAATGCATAAGATCTACATGTACATTTATAAGGTTTCTTAACATTTGATTGTGTTTAACTAGCAGATCATGACTCACTTTGCACCATTGTGTAATGACTACCATGTGAATTACTAATAGGACTTGAGTTCACGGTTCTAATATTTTAAAAGGGATTTCTGTTATTAAGCTTTGTGAAGCTAAAATGAGCTTCACTGTGGATAAACACCCACATACATTAAAATTGTGTACACATGTACAATGTCTACATTATGTAATGCAGTAGCTGATGAACATGTGCTTAGGCCAAGTTAAATAAATAACATGTTGCTCGTCCGGACTTTTAAAAAAGTTGGTGAGGGAGGTCCTTGTTATTTGTTATTTTCAAATTTTTTGTTATTTTTTTCAAGATGGCCACCATGTCTAAGATGGCCGCCATATCGTATTTGAAGATGGTTTTATGGTTTTATGTGCATGTTCTGTATGTCCTCAAATTCTGTTTAAAGTTGACATGTGTGTTTCTGTGTCCATTTCGATACATATTGTTATTCTCCAAGAGTTCTTCTTGCTTTTGCTCCAAAATTATTCTGTGTGTGTGGCATCACGTCCTGGTGCAAAGATCTCGTTCAAAAAAGAACTGTGGCATGCAAACCTGAAGGGCAAAACGTTTCGAAGAAAATTCTGCGTTGTGGAAATAGCATTTTTTGTAGGCCTACATGAAAGAAAGATGATGAAATTGCTCAATAAAAATGAAGGATACATTTGAAATAGCTCTCAATATGTAAATTGATTTAAAAGATTATTTTTTTTTTTATAACAAATAACAAAAAATTCGGTGCAGCCTCCAAAAACGGAGCGGGCGGGGACGAGCAACATGTTATTTATTTTACTTGGCCTTAACTGTACAGACTAATGAATACATCATCTATACTCCAGTAATTTGCAATTCAAGACAAGTATGAGGTGAGACAAAAGCAATCCACATGCAGGGATAATTGTTTGTCCTGGAGGTAATGAATGATAAATTTTATGCAATTTCATCCAGTAAAGAGCCTTTCGGGATCATTAGATCTGGATGCACACATGTAGACATGTACATGTACAAGGCAAATAATTAGGTAATGGTCAGGAAGCACCACAGACCTGCCTGTAGGACAACACAAGGAATATCTCATCCCTTATTAGACTCAAAGGAGGACCTGAGGTGGGGAGGGGAGGCCAGGGGACCTCCTAAAGGTCTCATTCTTTGGACAAATACAAATGGAGAAAAGGGAAGAAACTGCTGTTCAAAACCTTGATAAGCAGGCATAATAATTGCACCTTGGAAGAAAGTGTACATGTAGGAAGATTGTATTGAGTGGCCAATATACATGTTTATACATGGTAAGCTTAATACAGATTTGTTGTCAAAAACATTTTGCTGATTTTTCCCAAGGACAAAATCATTTTGGATGTCAGATTCAATTAGGAAGAATATTGGGCCTTGATAAGTTAACTTTTTGAATCACCAGCAGTTGTATGCAATGTAGCACTATTATTTCCAGGGCTACTTTAGCTCAATTGATGTCAACCCAGCAGCCACATTCTCTTCCACAATGTGTTTTATCAAGCATAATACATGTTTTTAACCCTTAAACAGAAAATGAGGGAATCTTAATAAAGTATGAAGGTCTACACTGTGCCTCCATATGGTAAAGGTTTTTTGGGCTATTTAACAAACCATCCAACTGATTTTCTAACGGCCCAAAAATTAAATAAAATAAAAACCAGAAATGCAATTAGAATGGGAAATGTCAAGCAATAAACCACAAGGGAAAGCGGCAGGGTAGGCTTTAAATAATTTTGGGGTTGAACAAAGAGATATTGACTAGAACAGGAATTTTATTGCGCCCTCCGGATTAATGTGCCGGAGGCCTACCAACTGAGCTATCTAGCCCTAATGTTGGCGGTCTCCCTATTAATTTGTCAAAACAGTTTGAATGGCCTCTGACTGGCTTCCCCAACAAACATATTGACAAAATATTGAGACAGCCAACATTTAGCGTCAGCCATTAATGCGGAGGTCACAGGTTAAAGTTCCGCTCTAGTCAATTTTTCTTTGTTCAACCCCAAATTATTTAAAATAGGAAATGTGACTAAAATAGAAAGAATGCAATGCTTTTTATGTTGCATTGCATAATGGAGTCACATCATACCAAGTATATTTATTGGATGAGCTTAGGAGAAGCCTTTTGATACAGATTCCCTGTCGGCTTTTTAATAGACTGTGCAAGTCTCGTGCGTGTCGGAGCGAGAAAACACGTCAAGAGAAGATCATATTTTTTTATGAAATCAAATCATTGTTTTTAAATTAGATCTATGAAAAAATCTGACCAACAAAAATAATCATTACAATTTGTATAAAATGAGTTTTAGCGTTCATAATAAACACATTAATCATTTGTTAGTTTTTGTTTAAAAACTGAAAACTCTGGGACAAGGATATCTATTTGATCTTAACTTTTTAGGAAACCCTTTTGTAAATCCACGCCTGAGTACGTGCAACCACTAAAGCAGGTTTAAATGCAGACACGCGATGATCACACGGGCGTAGAATTAATGCGTGACGCAGTTTAAAGAGGACGCTGACGCCTCAACAACCGTAGACTGCAATGAAAAGGCTAAGCGTCTGACAATTACAGCGTCTGGTAGTTATCATCGCGTGACCAAAACAAAATTGGTGATCCGAGGTGGGCACAAATTCTTAATTTTTTGCAAGTAACCGGAAGCAGAGGTCAAGTTTAATTCTTGGGTTTTCTTTGTTGTATTGTTAAATTGATTTTACTTTCATATTTTTCATCACTTAGTATTGGAGTGTCGTGGCCGAGTGGTTAAGAGCACCGAACTCAAGCTCTTCTGTTTCTGTTCAGCAGAGTGTGGGTTCGAGTCCCGGTCGTGACACTTGTGTCCCTGAGCAAGACACTTAACTATAATTGCTTCTCTCCACCCAGGGGTAAAATGGGTACCTGTGAGGGCAGAGATGGTTCTTGTGATTGATTTAGCCTAGTAGCGCATATATTGCAGCACAGGCTGTATACTCCCCAGGGAGCTGAGATGGTTTAAGGAATGAAATAAATGGCCCAGTGACCAGGGGTAATAATGTTCGAAGGCGCTTTGAGACGCCCTTGGGTGTGATAAAGCGCGATATAAATCCATATTATTATTATTATTATTATTTATTACATTCCCAACAGCATATTTAATTTTCATGGTCATAAAGTACGTTAAACTAAAATAATAGACGAAACAAAATCTTGCCAACGTAAAACTCCATATGGTTGGGACCACAATGGTCCCGGAAGTTCGATTACGCACGAGACTTGCACAGTCTATAAAAGAGAGGGGAAAACCCTGAAGACTTCTCACAGACATTTAGAAATGACAAACCTGATCTGCACTGGCTGAGGGCAACATCACCAATGACCTGACGGGATATACTCTGTAAATTATGGCTAGCCCCTGCAGTAAACACACCTGCAGCAACAAAATAAAATATTAACATCAAAAATGATTACACAAATCTTCTACAACATGTCCGTTCCAAAAGTTGTTGTTTTCTTTTGTTGTAAAACTCCTCAAACTTGTTATGAACACAAAACAAACAACTCAATAACATGCCAGAAAACCCGCATTGGTTTATGTTAAAGTTAACAAATGAAGTTGGACTTGAAACTACCCTCCCTAGACATGCCTTCCTTTATTCTTTTTTCTTTAAGGAAGGCTACAGTTTTGGTAAACATGTTGGGAAAAAGAACCATATAATCGGAAAAAAGCGTACAGATACTTTTTCATAAAAATTTGATAAATTTGTAGGTGGTCCCTTAAATATAATTGTATTATATTTTCATAGTATGTATGTATACTGTCACCATTTCCACTTAGTCACAAATGGGTAAAGAACCACACAATTTTGCAAATTGGTTTTTGTTCAAATTCCTGAAATACTCTTTCCAGGTACACATAACATTTTTAGAAAGTTTCAGGACCTACAGTAACAATTCATCGTTTTGTAATTAACACTAATTAGCATGACCGACGAATCACAAGATTTGCCATTTTGCCTTTTCACAATGTGACAAATCAAGATTTGCCGCATTATCCATTGAAACACATAGAACTGGCACAGTGCCATGCGTTGTATGACTTTTGCGTTTTTACAAAGCGATGAATCTCAATATGCGTGTGTTTGTACACCGCGCCTGGCGTGCACGCCTCCTTTTTTCATTTTCACAAAGTTACGAATGTGTTTAGGAATTAATAACTCATCAAAATAGTTGCAAGATTAAAAAACATATCAACAGTTCTGCAAGAATGAAGAAGTTAGACTTATTTTTGTAGTGAAATTTAAAAGAAAAATAGCAAGCAGTAGGCCTATCTAAAACAGACTCTCCACTTAGTGAAAACGGTGATGATTTATGTGTAATATAAGGTGTGCATGCATTCAATGGAACATGGATTGCAATGAATACATGTGCCCTTCAAAAATCATAAAATGTGTCACAGCTTCAAAGATCTACTTTACACACAATCTGCACAAGTGTATATTAGACATGTCAGCATGTAGGCAGCTTGAGGTTTCATCCTGCCAGACATTCAATTTTGCAAACTGAAATCAACACATACATTCTTAGAAAGATTTTCATTACAATTTGTAATGAAACTTAAATGCACATTTTTTTTTATTTTTAAGAATGCTTTATTGTGTATGTTAAAATTAAACATAACATCCCATTGGCTTTCAGAAATAATCTATTATTAATAGGTGCAAAGCAAGCAACCTAAGAAACCATGCACTGAAGTACATGTACATGTATGCAGTAAATTTCCCCTTGTCTAAATTTGCGCTCATTTTTTTATATTTTTTTTTGGTTTTTGTTTTTCTCTCTCTCTCTCTTTTTATTATATTCTGACCTAAAGCAAGATTGTTTTCACAGTCCTACACACTGCCATCTACAAGGTTTCCTTGCTCTACGTGTATGCTTTGATTACTTTTCTTGTCTGTAATTCAATTAATGCGAAGCAAAACCCATCCATAAGCCACCAGACCCTCCATGTTTTGTGTCAGTGAATGCTGGCGAGAAATTCAGTTCTCCTCAGCTCACACACCCAAGTGGTTTATATAAGTAGATTCTGGAGCACAGTTATTACTCCAGGAGCAAATTTTGCCTCTTGTCATGCTCGTGTGAGGAAATGCATGGCTTTCTTGAATGAAGCTTGCCTACACATGTAGGGTACCCAAGGAGTTGACTGTGTATATTGAAAGGATGTTTGCTATACGTGTATGACCGTGCATGGTTTTTGATTTTTATGGGACCTTTATGAATCTGAATAGACATTATGCACTTCATTTCATTTATACGGACTCAATTTTCAATTGATAACAGAACATGTAAATACAGTACATTTTGTGTAATGGTCAATTTATAAAGTGAAGTATGTAGCACACCTGGAATTTCATTTGAAAGGACAAGGACATTTTCTATTGGTAAAGGGCACAACCATTGGAAAATCTTAGTCTTAATCTTAATCTTAGGGAATTTTTTTGAAGGGCACCAAGGCCAGCCAAGACCAGGGCAGTATAGGCCGTGGCCTCCATGTACAATGTAATTCCTGGCCTGATGTAGGTGGGAACCAGCGCAGGATTTGTATAAAGAAATGAGGAACACCAATTCCTCAGGAATACGTCTTCTATTCTAAAATTACTGCATACAAGCGACATAGTGTAAAGCTGTGTTCATACGCATCCTTAGCAGATTTTGACAAACAATGCTGTGCTTCACTGATTTTTCTTGTGCCAATATTGACGTAAAATAAATTTGATTCATGGGATAATTTGGGTTTTTTTCCACAATGAAAGATGCGCTTGTTTCTCAAATTTCTCACAATTAATTTCATTAGCAACCAGCATTGAATTGACAGGAAGTTAATTCACTGCATGAAAGTAACAGCAAAACATCTTGCTGTTGATAATGAAAACTATCTACATGTAGATGGGAAATAGAAAAAGCTTTGTGTTCAGAACGGAGGGACAACAATATCTCAATTAAGACAACTTTTAGAAAGAACTGCATGGACAGTTACAGAACTGCAGAATGTAAGTACACTTAAATATGTACATACAGTAGTAGATATTGTCAACAAGTACTGCCCTGGTCTTGGCTGGCCTTGGTGCCCTTCAAAAAAATTCCCTAAGATTAAGATTAAGACTAAGATTTTCCAATGGTTGTGCCCTTTACCAATAGAAAATGTCCTTGTCCTTTCAAATGAAATTCCAGGTGTGCTACATACTTCACTTTATAAATTGACCATTACACAAAATGTACTGTATTTACATGTTTTTAGCACAGTGCACTATGCTAGAATGATTTTTCAGATTTTGTTCACATGGTGTACAGTTTACAATCCGTCTTTATTCATAAAGACCTGATAGATTACACATCATACTGAATGCACATCATCATCAAGACTTGGCTCAACTCTTCAAATGTTTGCACATTACCTATATGTACTGTACAGATCAACACATTGCCTGTAATCTATCAATGTCCATAAATATACAAAGCACTCTGATTTTGAGTGTAGGACCATGGAGGTAGGAATTCCTACCTCCATGGTAGGACATGAGCAAGACAATGTTAATGAGAAAGGAATCATGGAAGAGATTGCAGATCATGCAGTAGAGGATACTCTTCTACTTCCTTCCTTCATATACCACATTGCTATGGATGGAAGTTTCCTTCTAATGCATGCACAAAGCCTCTCTTTAACAATGCATGTTCATGTAGTTGGCTATTTGCAGATCTTTACATGTTTGCGCTAACTGTAAAACTGTTTACTTAGGGAACCAGGTTCTTCATTAATACAGCATGCTACTTGGGGAACTGTAATGTAGGCCAAAACCATGGTGAACATATTTTGTTATTGATGTCAAGAGTTATGGGCTCAAGTTTTACTAGTCAAGGCGTGAGACAAATACATGTAGATACACCATGTATCATATTCCACTGTAATGTTGAAACTGTCAGAAATGTCAATTTTGAAGAAAAAAAGTTGTACTTGAGAATGTCATCACATACGAGTATTATTAAATTTCTGACAAATTTAACAATAATGAATAAAAGTGATTTTTGTTTTACACCAATACACTGTATCAGACATGCTCTTTTGAGGATGTAGAACATCTATGTAGCATTTCTAAAATCACTTCAATAAAAAAAACTCCACACATTTTGCAAACAGCACATTGTTCTTCAAATAATGAAGGGAATAACAGTTTAAGAAGAAAGACAAAATATTGGAAAGACAATTGGAGTGTTTGTAAAACCATACAAGTTGATTTTCAACCCAGTAATAGATCAATATTCACTCATTATTATTATTTTATTTAAGTGCAAAATGTTCAGGTACGTGTTTGTTTCTTTTCCATTGAAATATGAATAATCCCAAGGGATGCAGAGCAACAAGAATTGCGATTCAATCAACAACGATTGACATCAAATCAGCATTTAAAGCAGCAGCCATGTGTGAGAACCATCACTGATGACAGAGCAAAGAAGTCACTCATGCAGGTTTGACTATCAGACAATCTCTCTGGAGAACTACGTAGCAAGAAAGACTACGTTACATACCCTCGTCAAAATGCGTCATGCCCTGCTGGAAGACACCTCATTATTAAAACCTTTTTGTTCATGTGAACAAAGGAGATTTACATGTACCTTAGCTGAAATACTGATTGATATGTGAGGCAGAGGACAATTTGGTTCTCCACGGAAATTGCTTTGCAAAATTGATTGAAATACACTTTTTTTTTCTATGATGGCTCCTAAAATGCTGTCATTTGAAAGATAATGATACATGTATGCAAAAATTGGTGAAGACCTCAAGTTTTAATTTTTAAGGAAATTGACTGTGCCTACTTGCATATAAATCAATTTTGAATGACTAGTCAACTTTTCCTTGTCAACCTAAACTTGACCCCATTTTTTAGTGCAAAATTGCAAAAAAATCATGATTTCAAATTCAATGATACTGCTCTGAGAAGTTATTAAACAAACAGGGCCCAATTTAAATAAAAATGTCAGTTTTTATCTTACATGTGTAGTTCTTGAGAAGTTTGCTAATAGTTATAAAAACAAACATGAAGGAGTGTAAATTTTTAAAGGAAAATACATTTGAGTTACATGTAGTGTTAGTTAGGCATGTCAAGTGCACTGGGCTCAAGCTCTGGTGTTTCTGATCGGCAGAGTGTTGGTTCGAGTCCCGCTCTTGCCACTTGTGTCCGCAAGACACTTGACCATTAATGCTTGGTCCTTCAGATGGGACATAAAGCCATAGGTCCTGTGTGTTGGATAATGCACGTAAAAGAACCCATTACACTTGTCATTGGTCATTTTGGAAGGGGTTTGTTTTCTTGTATGGTTGGCTGGCTGCAAATTGCGTCACAGCACCTTGTAAATAATTGAGTCATTTATTTTGAACACAGCTCCACATACCTTGTGGAACATGAAGAAAAAATAATTAACACTTTGAGATGCCCTTGGGTGTGATAAAGCACTATACAGAGTATAAGAACTGCATAATATTATTATTATTATTAATATTACTACTAGTTCAGACAATTTACAATGAAGTGACCCACTAAGAGTATGATCTAGAGATGCCTTTTCACAGTGCATGAGAAGTGACAATATCCTTCGCATGTACATCTGTTTGTTAGCTTGTTTTTTTGATTATGAACAAGTGCACATGCCCATTTAATTTGCAATACCAATTTCACTTAAACGTAATAAAACCTTTGATAATCAATTTGTGAGAGGTTTTCTCTGTGAGCAATTTATAACAAAAATATTTATGTAAGGCATGTTGACTCTGCATGTACATGTACATAAGAATAATGATAATTATTATACTGACTTCTTCTGCAGCGCTCAAATTTGTCATGCAGTGGCACTCACGGCGCTTGAACATACATGTAGTTACCCTGGTCACTGAGCCATTTATTTTATGTACTAAAAACATCCCAAATCCCTGAGGAGTAGGCCTATGCAGCCTGTGCTGCCAAGTATGTAGCACGCTTAAACCTAAAACAATCACAAAAACCATCTCTGCTCTCACAAGTACCCATTTTACCCCTGGGTGAAGAGAAGCAATTATAGTTAAAGGGGGACTGGCATCAGAATCATAGCAGGCCTGTGATTCTGTGTGATGCTGGTGCGGAGACCAAAACAGAGCTGTCTGCCTGCATATGGAACAGAGAAGATTGGATTCGTCGAAGGATGTCCCGCCTGAGGGCGACATAATAATAATAACATGGAATTATGAACTCTCGCCCAGTTACTGCACATGAGCGTGCGTGCTGGCTATCGATCTGTTACAGCCAGCATTAACTGGGTGACAGTTCGCAATTCCATGAACAGCCACTGGCCTGCTATGATCGTGACGATAGTTCTCCTCTAGTGTCTTGCTCAAGGAACCCATACCATGATGACTTAGCCACTAGGACAAACATATGAAATTTGACAACGTACTGTATCAGAATTCTTCCAATTGTAGCTACATTACATTTGTATATGTACATCATGTACAGTATCACTAACAACACACAAAACTTCAACAGTGACATTATCTCATAACACTTGTGTCTTCTAAAAAAGAAAAACAATCTGAAAATGCTGATACCAACCTTTGCCACAAGCTTGTTCAAAGAAGTGCCCAAGAGCAACAACCAAAGCATCACTACACTGGTACACATGACCAAGACTTATGATGCCTTCCAAGGCAATGTCTGCCAGCCCTAGACCAGGACGATGCAGCAGGTCCCTCAATTCATCCCTGCAACATGTCCACATCATCTCCATGTATGAGCTGAAGAACTCCTGCTGGATATGCGCATTGAGTGAATCTCCCCAGCGTACCGACTTCCGAGTTTCATGCTTGTTGCCACTCCGGCGAGGTGACTTGAGTTTGGGTTTTCGAGAAGCTGCCTCACCATCTGACATGAGGGGTTGATGCTTCTGTAATAGACCTGTCGATGATGAGATGGCAGTAAGCAGTTTGGAGATGAAACCTTCTTCTTGGGTTTCAATTGCACATTGAGGAGATGGTTCCTGCAAAAGTCCCTGAGCTTTAAAGTCTTTTAACGATAATGTAGCAATGGTGGCAGAAGTGGGATGAGCAGAACTGGGTGATTGATCAGATGGCAGTCGGGAGGCCTTTGCACTGATAATGCATGGGTAAGTGAGCCAGTCAAATGAAAGAGGGCGTAGCTTTGCTAAATGCACAAAGCTTTGGTTCCGCATTAGGAAAAAGATTATCTGCAAGCTTGCTAACTTGGAGCGTTCTTTGGATAAAATACTTAATATTCTGTTCACTGCAAATGGCCGAATGAATTTGTTGAATCTCGAGGAAGCTGATCTGAAATGCTGATGGTGGCCATGAGATGTCATACATGTAGATGTATTCTTACAAGTACTCCTGATTAACTCTAGCATCCCATTGAAGTTCTCAATCCCTCTTACAATACTCCACAGCATATCTTGTGTGGCCGTGTTTGGGCTACAGTGTGCAAAGATCCTCAGCCCAACTGCAATAATTTGGTGCAGCCACCACATTGCACAATCCCGCCAATATGTCAGAGACCTCTGCAAGGCAGACAGGTCTTGGCACAACTCTGGCAGCACAGCTTGCAGGTATTTATCAGTATAAAGTCTGTGCTGAATTGACATCCAGTGGTTCATATGGATTCGTAAATCCTCACAAAAGATTGCCAGATACTCCATCTTGGTGTATGGCTCTACATCTCCGCCTGTTTGTAGTGCCTGGAGCGTGTTGTACTCTTCATGAGCCACAACCTGCAAGCTCTGAACAAACTCTGCAAGCTGTGAAACCCTTGTGGCACACTCCCGTGCAAAGTACAGCCGAGAGCGACTTATCATCAACCGTTGTAGAGTAGAGTAATATTCTGCTATTGTCACACTGTACTTGTTATGAGTGAAGGCTGAGGACACCCTTCCATGAGTGCCGAGGCAGGGGTGATGCCCTGGTTGGAGAATTTGGTAACACTGAGCCAGGTTCCTGATGCTGTGTTCAATCTCCTCACCTGTGTACTGAGAGTAGGAGGACTGGGAGGTTGGAGAAGGACTCCTTGAGATGATTGGAATTGTTAGGGCCTCGCTGGTTGTTGCTGGTGATGGTGGAGGGGTGTCCAGATCCAGAGCTGGTTGCTCATGGAGGACCCTTAGAGGTGGCAGACGGCCAACTGGTGATTCCATCATCATTTTTCCACAGATATTCTGTGGAAAAACAAGTTTAAGCATCAAATTTTATTACAAGCAGACACATTGCAAGAGGAGTTTAAGCATCAAAATTTTATTACAGGCTGACACATTGCAAGAGGATGCTTTTGCCCTGGTTTTAGGGGGGTGGGAACACATAACTGACAATTATTTCAAACATATACAGTAGGCAGTACTTTAAGTAAATCAATATTCGTAAAATGAAAATGTTATTATTTTAATTTTGGGTCTGTGAGTATACATGTTTATTGCGCAGGAGTAATTTCACAATTTTTTTCAGAATACAAACTTGTACATGTAGTCAGTAGTTGCAACAAAAATGTGAGAAACTTTAAAGTGCAACAATGAAAACATCATGTAGAAACAGAATCAATGCATTGAATTACAAATTAAAAACCATTACAATACAGACCTCCTCCTCAGAGTTCGACATTTAAAAGTGGAAAACCTCAACAGAAAAACTGATATTGTATTTTGAAATAAAGAATCTGGATCCCAGATAAATTTTGGAATGAATTATTTTTCCGCTAAACATTATGAGCCGTTTGAGACAAACATGTGTTGAAAACACCTGCCTAATGAACACCCTTCCATCATGCTGGCTTGTTATAAATCATTTACACTCTGGCTGACACTCAAGTGCTTCTTTTAGGTGTGAATCTAGGACTTCTCAAGTCACATTGTTCCACTTCTTCTTTACACCTACAAATGAACACCTATACCAATGCTTTGTGAAACGTGTTGAGGCAAACATACAACTGTCCATTTTCTACATTTAGAGCAACCAGAGGATGACATTTACATGTAAGTATTTTTAACTTTAAAAATGGAGTACGATTCAGGCCTTCATTTTAATAAATCTGAGGAGAGCTGTAAATTGCTCTCCTTAAATCAAGAAAGTGAATTAAGGAGAGCGATTTGAATTTACTGCGCATGTGCATAAGAATAGGCGATGACAAAAAAATCGGGAAAAATCTAACACTAAAAATTTTGTCCGAATTTTAGGCAAAGCCAGAATTTGTGGTGTCCGGAATTTGGGCAAGTTGACTCGTGCGTCAGCACCGCACTCTGTGAACCCCTCGGGCGTTATTGGGACCATAGATGGGACCGGGGACGAGTAAATAGGAGGAAAATACTTTTACAAAAGATGAAATCAGACGTATAGTGTCTAAAAAAAACAAACAAATACAATCATAATGATCTTCCGAAATAATCCATGAAAATATGAACGGAGCAGTCATGACGTTTTCAATGGTTTTTGTTAAAAGAAATTTTGATGTTTGGGGTCTTTACCTGTGTTAGTGAATCATTGGGTTAAGTGTTGCCTTTTGGACATTGAAAATTGTTCTTGAAACACATCCTCGAAGATCGCAAACCAAATCATTTTGGAAAAATAATGTAAGACGTCAACTCAAACGTCGTCGACGATCCCCTCACACGTGTGTGACGCACACTCATTGCATGAATTATCTCGAAGTTTCTTCCAGGTCATAGTTCAATGCGTAAAAATATCTCCAGCCGTAAAACACATTAAACGAATCGAAGAACTGGCGCTTTTGCCTATGAACGTGGATAGTGACGACTGGTGAAAAAAGTCTAACGTTTTCGCGGGTATCCACACAACCCACCGTGCGTTGTTGTCAGTAGACTTTTCAATGTCTCCACACATGTTCCTTTGCTGCAGCAGTAAACATACATGTACTACGGTCAAACTGTACCGCGAATGAAGCGGGGAATGAGAGAAGTCTACACATATCAATAGATCTAGCTGCATACAATACACGACGCACATGGAAGAAATAAATTCAATTCAATTCAATGCACATTTATTTTTCATGCTGACAATGACAATTAAACATACAGTTGAAACAAATAACAATGAGTATAATTATGAGAAGATGGATGCCACTTAATTCAACAATAAGATTTATAGAAATTTCAAAAATTGGTGGTCCGGTCCGGCCGCCGCCGGGTCGTAATTTATTTACGAACGGTGAAATAGAGGTAAAATTAACGGGGGGAAAAGAAAAAGCGTGCACTCTTTAGATGTTGCCACTGCCAACTCCGAGATTCAAGCGGCTTATTTTAATCAACAACTAGGGTTTTGAAAAAACATACTCTTGTTAAATTTGTAAGGAGCGCTTTTTTTTGCTCTCCTTGGAAAACATTAAATTATGGTCTGGCGATTAAGTATGTGTGCTAAGAATATATGAAGGTCAAACAAGCTGTGAATGAACTTTGTACAATCTACTGTACATTGTTTGTAAATGTCATTAGCAAAGGTGGAAAGAAGTTGTGCTTGGAGCATTATGTAAACATGCAGGCCATTATCAAGCAATGGTACTGTATACAATTCACAAACAGTTTGCTCAATGAACCACCTTATTGATCACTATAACCATCCTGATACCTTCAAACTCAAAATGGTTGGTTGTGGAAGATTGAGGCAACAGGCACAGCTCATATTTAGAAATCAAGCAGTAGGCATCCAACACAACTCATATTGGTTGATATGGGAGGATTGATGCAGTAGGCATCCTTGAAACTCATAATGGTTGATATGGGAGGATTGATGCAGTAGGCATCCTTGAAACTCATATAATGGTTGATATGGGAGGATTGAGGCAGTAGGCATCCTTGAAACTCATAATGGTTGATATGGGAGGATTGAGGCAGTAGGCATCCTCAAAACTCATAATGGTTGATATGGGAGGATTGATGCAGTAGGCATCCTTGAAACTCATAATGGTTGATATGGGAGGATTGAGGCAGTAGGCATCCTTGAAACTCATATAATGGTTGATATGGGAGGATTGAGGCAGTAGGCATCCTTGAAACTCATAATGGTTGATATGGGAGGATTGAGGCAGTAGGCATCCTTGAAACTCATATAATGGTTGATATGGGAGGATTGATGCAGTAGGCATCCTTGAAACTCATAATGGTTGATATGGGAGGATTGAGGCAGTAGGCATCCTTGAAACTCATAATGGTTGATATGGGAGGATTGATGCAGTAGGCATCCTCAAAACTCATATATTGGTTGATATGGGAGGATTGATGCAGTAGGCATCCTTGAAACTCATAATGGTTGATATGGGAGGATTGATGCAGTAGGCATCCTCAAAACTCATATATTGGTTGATATGGGAGGATTGATGCAGTAGGCATCCTTGAAACTGATATTGGTTGATATGGGAGGATTGATGCAGTAGGCATCCTTGAAACTCATATATTGGTTGATATGGGAGGATTGAGGCAGTAGGCATCCTTGAAACTCATATTGGTTGATATGGGAGGATTGATGCAGTAGGCATCCTACAAAACTCATATTGGTTTAATGGGAGGATTGATGCAGTAGACACCCTACACAACTCATATTGATTGATATGGGAGGATCGGTGCAGTAGGCATCCTACAAAACTCATATTGGTTGATATGGGAGGATTGATGCAGTAGGCATCCTCGAAACTCATATATTGGTTGATATGGGAGGATCGGTGCAGTAGGCATCCTTGAAACTCATAATGGTTGATATGGGAGGATTGAGGCAGTAGGCATCCTTGAAACTCATATTGGTTGATATGGGAGGATTGAGGCAGTAGGCATCCTTGAAACTCATATAATGGTTGATATGGGAGGATTGAGGCAGTAGGCATCCTTGAAACTCATATTGGTTGATATGGGAGGATTGATGCAGTAGGCATCCTTGAAACTCATATTGGTTGATATGGGAGGATTGATGCAGTAGGCATCCTTGAAACTCATATAATGGTTGATATGGGAGGATTGATGCAGTAGGCATCCTCAAAACTCATATTGGTTGATATGGGAGGATTGATGCAGTAGGCATCCTTGAAACTCATATTGGTTGATATGGGAGGATTGATGCAGTAGGCATCCTTGAAACTCATATAATGGTTGATATGGGAGGATTGAGGCAGTAGGCATCCTCAAAACTCATATATTGGTTGATATGGGAGGATTGAGGCAGTAGGCATCCTTGAAACTCATATAATGGTTGATATGGGAGGATTGAGGCAGTAGGCATCCTTGAAACTCATATTGGTTGATATGGGAGGATTGAGGCAGTAGGCATCCTTGAAACTCATAATGGTTGATATGGGAGGATTGAGGCAGTAGGCATCCTTGAAACTCATATTGGTTGATATGGGAGGATTGATGCAGTAGGCATCCTTGAAACTCATATAATGGTTGATATGGGAGGATTGATGCAGTAGGCATCCTCAAAACTCATATTGGTTGATATGGGAGGATTGATGCAGTAGGCATCCTTGAAACTCATATTGGTTGATATGGGAGGATTGATGCAGTAGGCATCCTTGAAACTCATATAATGGTTGATATGGGAGGATTGAGGCAGTAGGCATCCTCAAAACTCATATATTGGTTGATATGGGAGGATTGAGGCAGTAGGCATCCTTGAAACTCATATAATGGTTGATATGGGAGGATTGAGGCAGTAGGCATCCTTGAAACTCATAATGGTTGATATGGGAGGATTGAGGCAGTAGGCATCCTTGAAACTCATATTGGTTGATATGGGAGGATTGATGCAGTAGGCATCCTCAAAACTCATATATTGGTTGATATGGGAGGATTGATGCAGTAGGCATCCTTGAAACTCATATTGGTTGATATGGGAGGATTGATGCAGTAGGCATCCTCAAAACTCATATATTGGTTGATATGGGAGGATCGGTGCAGTAGGCATCCTTGAAACTCATAATGGTTGATATGGGAGGATTGATGCAGTAGGCATCCTTGAAACTCATATAATGGTTGATATGGGAGGATTGAGGCAGTAGGCATCCTTGAAACTCATATTGGTTGATATGGGAGGATTGATGCAGTAGGCATCCTTGAAACTCATATATTGGTTGATATGGGAGGATTGAGGCAGTAGGCATCATACACAACTCATATTGGTTGATACAACTATGGGAAGATTGGTGCAGTAGGCTATCTACAAAACTCATATTGGTTCATATGGGAAGATTGGTGCAGTAGGCATCCTACAAAACTCATATTGGTTTAATGGGAGGATTGATGCAGTAGACACCCTACACAACTCATATTGATTGATATGGGAGGATCGGTGCAGTAGGCATCCTACAAAACTCATATTGGTTGATATGGGAGGATTGAGGCAGTAGGCATCCTCAAAACTCATATAATGGTTGATATGGGAGGATTGAGGCAGTAGGCATCCTTGAAACTCATAATGGTTGATATGGGAGGATTGAGGCAGTAGGCATCCTTGAAACTCATATAATGGTTGATATGGGAGGATTGAGGCAGTATAACAGGCATCCTACAAAACTCATAAAGTGTGTGTTACATGTAGTTGATTTTGGAGAATTGGGGCATTAGTCATAAGACTGTGCAGATGATGGGACTTACAATAATGTCACATGTACATAATACAAATTATGAGAGACCTAATTTTGCCAAAATGTTGGCAGGCACAAAGTCTACTACAGATACAAATTTATGTTGTACAGTGCATCAGGAGGGAGGCTTCGATTACATTTAATCCAATGTAGTCAATCTGACGCTGAAAGGAAAAAATTGCCTGCAGCCGATTTCACGAAAATTTATGCCATGGCGTAAGTCCACTTGCGCAACATTTATGGCGTAAGTTGCGCAACATTTATGGCGTAAGTTGCGCCACAAAGTTATGATTGATTTCACGAAAGTTACGCCACGTCTGAAAGTGGTGCAAGTCTGAAAGTTACGCCACAAAAATGGCGTAAGTCAGTATTTTATTGCAGAAGTTGATAAACTGCCAACTGCACAACGTGTTTTACCCGGGTAGGCTACACTATCCTTGGGAAATGACATTATTTAAGTGCTTACCTAAAGATGTTGCATTCTTTCTTTTCTGTAGCGGACTCAAAACTAAAAAACACGCTCGTCAGCCATTGGTTTTCAAGTAATTTTTACGATTAAAATAAACAAGTTTTTAACTTTTTTATTGTTCAAAAACCAGCTGAAAATAAATTCAACGCCCCCCCCCCCCACCAATTTAATCAAGCATTGTTTTAAAACTACATGGCGACATCAACTTAATTTAGCAGTCAGATAATGGGAATTCAAAATAAACGTAGTCAGTGGTCCAAGTTGAGCCATCTTATCCCGACACTTACCGCCGTTGAAACGTTAAAGTACAAATGACATGTTGTGTAAAAAGATTGCAATTTAAAATGGCTACTCCGTTGCTTTTTTTTCTGGTGGTTTCAGGCAACAGTCGTTGAAAAGGTTGATATTAGCCTCGTCTGCGGTGTTTGTTATTTATTTAAATTATTAAAAAGTTGTGCAGCTAAGGCAAGTTTCGTGAAATGCAATTTAAGGAAGTGGCGCAGCTGCACAACATTTACATGGTGTAACTTTAAGACATGGCGCAAGTTACGCACTTCTTTCGTGAAATCGGCTGCTGGTCCCTTTATATGAAATGAAAATTACATGTGTACTTATACTACAACACATGTGTATTATAGTTTTTTTATGGTCATTTTTGTCAAAAAGCAGCCTATTTCACTTTCAAGCATTCATATTACAATGTAAAGCAATTCTGCCACTTCTGAAACTGTCATTCAATTTCACTTTGAGATGAAAATTTATATACTGGATAGCACTATATTCAATTCAACTTGTAAGGCTTTCCTTTCAAGCAAAATCGGTATTCAATTTAGCAGAGTAAACGCAACTAGAGATTTCTGCGAAAAGAACATCAAATTTGAATGTTGTTTTAAGTGGATTGTTTAAATGAATGTTTACCTTTTCAGTAAGAAGCATGATGCAAAACAACAATTTCTTACACATTCATTGAAATTTAATGCTTGTTTAAAGGAGCTTTCAATCCCACGTTCAGCCGCTTATTTGCCGGAAAATGACTGTGAAAAGCTGTTATAACCATTTTGTAACGTAAACAGTGCACCTGACAGCAAAGGCTGACCAATAACAGGCAAGAGCTTCATACACACCCAGCACGACCCAGAACGTCCAGGATACTATTTGAATTAGTGTGACATCATTTGCATGTTTTCACCTTTTGGTGAATAACCGCAGATAGTAGTAGGCCTACATGTTCATTATGTAAATTATGTGCCTTACATTTACTTTGTGAATCAGCCTGAACGTCATGCAAAATTCAGCTTTTACATGGGACAATGCTAAAAGTTATGTGCATTCAGGACGGTACAATTTACAAGTAAGTCATTCACAGTTTGCCAAGGTGCCTACAGTATGTATGAAACTTGACTCTCATGTCTGTGTAATATTTTTACTCCCCCCCCCCCCAATCCTATATCTTCCCTTTAAAATGTTGATACACCCGTTACATAGCACCCAACACGACTTGTAAAGTGCTGTCTGAAGTGATGGAATTATGGCAAGCGGGCTGGCTTGCTGCCATGGGCAATCAACATCGGACAGTGGGGATGATGTTCAAACCAACCACATCCCTAGCAGTAGCATATCCAGTACGGCTACATGTCCAACCGACTCACAGTTTACAGTTCACAAGTTCATTATACCTCCAGGCAAGGCAAAATCAAAAACAATTTCCTAGTATTTGAATAGAGTCAAGTTTGAGACAAATCTGTCGTTCTGAACCCCCCCCCCCATAAAGGGATTTATGCATGTGGTGCTCTGATAAAAACATACCTAATAAATAATACACACACAAAAGGGTGAAATCTGTGCCCACGGCTAAGGCAAGATCTACGCATAAATGTGGGACTAGACGACAACCTCTGATATTTAGCAAGCGCGATCGGGTATCTCCTAGACACACACATTGTGTGTCGCGTTTTTGAGTGTGGCAGTACACGTACGTACATACTGTACATGTCCATGCCCGGGACTGGATCAATTTGTCTCAGAGTGTCTGAGGGATACCCTTTGAAGCTGGGAGTGAGATTTACGTTTGTGCGTACTCCTCACCTGATTATAGGAAAGTAATCCTTTCTTGCCGACAAATAATTGGATTTGCTCAATTCTTGACAGTGTAAAGTTTGTATTGCACTTTAGTCCAGGATGAGATTTTGCTAATGAAAGTGGTTTACAATTCATATTATAAGCCAGATCTTAGACCAAATTATACACTTCGGCAAATACACTTAATGTACAATTTGTATAAACTTACATTAACCCTGATGTTAACAAGGGCATAGAAATTGTATGTAAATGCACTGTATATTTGTACAGTGTACACATAATTTATAAAAAAAACAGTGTTCATTCCCTGACTTTGATATATGTAAAACTCCAGCAATACCTAAAAATGAGTAACATATCCATTCAAATTTAGGTACAACTGTAAAAACTCCATTCTTATTTCTTCAGATCATTGAATACTGGCGACCACACAGTATTCCTAAAAAAAGTTATACAATGTACTGTACAAGTTATGTACAATGGAGACGAGTTATCACTTGACCTTTGAAATTTACATTTTACAGGAAGGTTGCAAATGAATTTGTAAACAGAAAACACAATTGTCATTCACTAACTCTCAGTACATGTTGTTAATGTTGTACAGCATGTACACACATAATATATTACAGTATTATGTGCAATATTGGATATGAATTAACATCCAAATTATATAAATCAAACACAACATCGTGTAACGTTCATTCACACCCAATCAATTAACTGCAGCTCTTGCAAACCACAAGCACAATTTGCCTGATACTTCTGTGTAAATGTCAAAAACCTACACAGAGCAATAAAGAAGTATCGAAACTGTAAACATTACCATGAGACAGGTGGTTACAGTCTTGGGCAAACAATGTATAACTTTCATGAATGTAACATACTTTCTTCTTGCTTGTATGTAGAACATGTTTCACGCTTTTCAATAATGTACCTTGCAAAGCAATACTAAAGCATGATTGCATTCAAAGGACAAACACTACATTTACCAAGGACTTTTTTTTAATTTATTATAAGAATCATACACAATCTGAACTATGCCTTCAGGGATCATTACCACAAACTGTCCAATATTGACAAACTTTCCTCATTTTTCTCAAGATTTTTGAACTTTCCCATTTTTACACCGCATCCTTAACCTTTCAAAATCAACTTTGCTTTAAACCCATCCATACAAAATGATCACAAAGGTTTGCTACAATTTACAATCTAAATCTGGAAAAGGACACAACTTTTTCTGGCTTAAAATGCACTGGTGACACATATTACCATTCACAAATTTACACTTTTGACATGCTTGAGTGCACAGCACACAAATTACATGGAGTACATAGTTACATCAAAGCTACTAATAAATGTATGTAGAAAAGAATTGAGCGCTTTGAGACACTCTGCAGTACTGTCCCAGGACCTGTGACAAAATTTCCAAGCTTATTACTAAGGACTCAACTCAGGAATCACTAACTCAGGAATCACTAACTCAGGACTCAACTTAGGAATCACTACTCAGGACTCAACTCAGGAATCACTAACTCAGGACTCAACTTAGGAATCACTACTCAGGACTCAACTCAGGAATCACTAACTCAGGACTCAACTTAGGAATCACTACTCAGGACTCAACTCAGGAATCACTACTCAGGACTCAACTCAGGAATCACTAACTCAGGAATCACTAACTCAGGACTCAACTTAGGAATCACTAACTCAGGACTCAACTCAGGAATCACTAACTCAGGACTCAACTTAGGAATCACTAACTCAGGACTCAACTTAGGAATCACTACTCAGGATTCAACTCAGGAATCACTAACTTAGGAATCACTACTCAGGACTCAACTCACGAATCACTTCTCAGGAATCGCTACTCAGTACTCAACTTACGAATCACTCAACTTACGAATCACTCAACTTACGAATCACTAACTCAGGACTCAACTCAGGAATCACTAATTCAGGACTTAACTTAGGAATCACTACTCAGGACTCAACTTAGGAATCACTACTCAGGACTCAACTCAGGAATCACTACTCAGGAATCACTAACTCAGGACTCAACTCAGGAATCACTAACTCAGGACTCAACTCAGGAATCACTAACTCAGGACTCAACTCGGGAATCACTTCTCAGGAATCGCTACTCAGTACTCAACTTACGAATCACTAACTCAGGACTCAACTTAGGAATCACTAACTCAGGACTCAACTCAGGAATCACTACTCAGGACTCAACTCAACTCAGTAATCACTAACCATTAACTGCTGTGCACACATATCCCAGCAATCTACATGTTTCCTACAACATGAACAATGAGCAGAATAGAATCACTACCAAGGACTCAACTCAAGAACACATGTATACATGTCACTACTCAGGACTCAACTTAGGCATCACTACTCAGGCCTCTACTCAGGAATCACTACTCAGGACCTAACTCAGAAATCACTACTCAGGACTCAACTCAGGAATCACTAACTCAGGACTCAACTCAACTCAGTAATCACTAACCATTAACTGCATGTGCACACATAGCCTCTTGTCAGAAATCCCATTTTTACTATGACTTGTAATTGTGCTCGAGCTAAAAATAGAACACTTAATTTCCTCATCTGGTATGGACTTGGACATGTGTTTCATTGCGTGGGAGATTTGTAAGATGCAAGAAATCAGGGACAGACTCCTGTGATCAGGTGATCGTATTAGGGCACACTCCCAAGTGACTTCTAGGATTCTTAGGAAATGTTTATCAAGGGCCATCTGTTCACTAAAACCATCGCAAGAAATATCCATACATGCACAGTGTACATGTATACATGTCTAAAGCTGATCAAACTTAATGATAACAGAAAATACCTTGCCAAACCACACAAAAATGTGTACAATAATTAAATCAATGTACGTCTTACATTCATACAGTACGTGTGTGCATCCTGCAATTTGGCTCTTTTTTGAGGGGGGAGGGGGGTTCAATGCTGACAGAATGAGAGAAGGACTATCTTCCAGAAATATTAACATTTAAAATGTTAATGACTAAAGAGGGAAGATTAATTTGTGCTGCATCCACCTGCAGAAAGTTCCAAAGATAACAATTTCAACCAAGGCACTTCTCGCAATGTTGATCAAATGGCATCTGTTTACTATTCTAACAGAAGTGGAGAGAGAATGAAATTCAAAATGTTAATGATTTAAAAGAGGAATAATTTGAAACACAGAGCTCAAAGGACAATTCTTTTCCTGCAGCAACAGTAAGCGAATGACTTTGATTCAAAGGTAGCTAGGCATGAATGTGTGAGATGAAGTTCGACCAAATTATTGTTTAAAGGTGCTACCTCATTGTTTCCCAGAGTTAATTCAAAGAATTGAATTCATCATGCTCATACATGCACCACAAACCCACTAGCTGCTTGCTACTTGCTGCATTCTAAAATACTGCAGGAAAAGCTGAAAAAAGGGTGCGCATACGGTTCCCATAAATTGCATAAAAGTGATTATTTTGCAAAACTCAATACCTACATGTACATGTATGCAATTAGCTCTACAGCAGGTCAAAGTTTTAAAAAACATCCAATAAATTGTTCCATAGAGCTTGCAAGGACTGTTCATCTACTCATAAGAAATGTGTTGAGAGAGCAACTTGATAACACTATCATGACTATAATACATTATTACAAACTGCTACGTGTAAAGTAGAATTAAAGCACCTGAGGTTCCAGCTACATGCTGAACTACATCGTTAAATTTTTCATTATTAAATTAAACTGTATTTATTTGATTTTGATTGCTGAAATTAATGAAAGAATTGTTCAAATAAAAAACATGCAAGACAGACGAACAATAGAATGTCTCTGATCTCGTGAAATTACAGAGGTAAATTTCTTCTGAACGTTTGTTGATTTTGTTAGGTTACAACTTTACATGTAATGTACAGTACTGGTAAAAAATACATGTAGATAGTTTGGATAAATTCTCTTTTTTAATTCATACTTTGTGTTTACAGGTCTTACACTTTGCTTCTAACATGTCTAAAGCACACTATTTCTCTGCTGAAGGGCACTTCCATTTAAGGAAAATGTAAATTCATTTTGGAAGTTAAAAGTTTACCAAGAGCAACACTGCATCAAGTTTGAGGCTTGCAACACGTACTACAAGGGCATGTGAACAAAATAATGTTTCACTGAAATAGTATTCATATATATACTGGGACAGTTAATTCTTCTGATTGGTCGAGAGGAGATCACGCGCCATGTTTAAAAGTGTGATATAAACACGCAGAGAAGTTCAATGAGGAAATTGAGTCGAATGAGAGTGCTATCAGATGATTGAATGAGAGTGCTATCAGATGATTGCACAGAGCGCGCAAATTTCACCGCCAAATTTAAGTTGGTATGTCGCATATTTAGCTCGCACAAGTTCAAAACTTACGGGGAGCTGCTTGTGCTCGACCATGGATAGAAATTCAACGCAGAGTCAAGGCGAGCTGAGGTTAAACTGTCAAATTTGTTCTCAACCTTTAATGGTTTTTAAAATATTTTTTAATGGAAAGGTATTTATAAATGGGAATAAAAGAGTGGCGAATCAGTCTTAAACGGCCGTTTAAAACCTTGCAAGGGTCGTGGCCGTGCGACAAAGAGCCTCGCCTTCGGCCATTTCCGGGAGGTCCTTTAAAATTAATCTCACATGCAAAATAACCCGCCTGTTCATCCAGGGTATCCTATAATAATAACAATAATAGTAGTAATAATAATAATAGTGGCTTCTTATACATGTATAGCGCTCAAATCAGCTCATGGCACTCCAACATTCAGTATTTTTCCTGCAAGGTATGTGGAGCTACATTTTTAAAGTACGAGACCTTTTTCCTTTATGTCACAATGTAATGGTTTGCAAGGTCCTGTGGTGCAATATGCACCCAATCAAACCAGGAACACCAGGGCGAACTCCTTCCAAAGTTACAATAAGTGCTAAGTTCTTTTAAGTGCATTACACAACACACGAGACGTACGGTTTTACGTCCAATTCAAAGGACGCAGCAATAATGGTGTCAAAGTGTCTTGCTTTTAAAGTACAAAAGAGTCAAGACTGGAAATCGAACCCACACTCTGCTGATCAGAAACACCAGAGCTTGAGTCTGGTGCTCTTATCTGCTCGGCCACGACACGCCACAATAGTAAAATAATACCTACACAGTGTAATTAGTAAACAAGTTCAAGTATTCAAGGAGCTGTGAGCTGACCATGCTGTCCAGTGTAGCACACACCACCACACACTGCCACAACATGAAACCATGAAAAACATAATGACACATGATTATATCACAAGAGATCAAAACCTGATGTCCGCAAAGTGATCTTTGAAAGTAGTAAAGAACATGTTGACAAACTGACTTAAAGAGGAGGTAGGAACACTTATCATCATGAGACCATGGTGCAACCACCTTGTTTTCTTCCCATGCACTTAAGTAACCAAAATGAGGCTGGAAGGGAAATAGTTTGGGACAACCTTCATAAGTGCTGCTTACCACTGAATTATGTACTTATGGTGCCCTTTGTGTAAGGCACAGTATTTTATGGACCATAAGCGCAAAATGTCACTGTAGTGTTAGCAGTACCATAAGATTGGTCCAAGGTCTTCAATAAGAAACAAATATCACACATATTGCAAATGGTCTGTTTCACGGTTTCTTTCAATAATTTTTCCATAGAATACATGTATATGTTTTATATACATTGTATAATTTTTTTAAAGTAAACAACAGAAATGTATTAAGTAATGCGTGTGGTTGAGCAAGGCCAGTAAAACATGAAAGCTATTTTTTTTGTATTAGGCCCCTAACAAATAAATAAACAATTTAACAAATGTTAATGAAAGAGGTTGGATGTATGTGACACCAAATACTGAAAGCAGGAAAATCTGAATAAATCACAGACCTAGTGAGCTGTATCTTCAATGCAAACAATTGCATGTTCTACTTGTGTGAATCTTCACATGTATACAGAAATAATTTGACAGAAAAACATACGTACAATACCTGACAAGTCACAATACGAGATTAAACAATGTTGTTACCAAGGTTACAATACGCCTTGCGTACAACCAATAACTAGCCTTGACGTTTCTCATGTCAATGTCAGGCCATATTGATCAAGTCCTAGCTGGCCAGACCCAACTACAGCAGGCATCAGGCCATCCACCTGGAATGCAAGCTCCTCTCTAAGGCTCTAATCCAGTGCCATTTAATAACTTGATACCCCCCAATACCATACCCCAAAATCAGTCTTACAGGAAGGTCAATTATCCCATCAACAACAATACAGTTTCAGTTCCTTTGAATACAATTTGATTTTAAAACCAATAGACAATCAATCTTAAAGTAAAGTTCATTATCACCTTAACAACAACATTTCAGTTCCTAGTATAAGTAACATCTGATTTATCAATTAGTAACAATTATTTGGTTCAACTTGATACATTTATAAATAAGAGTCTGTACCAAAACATTTTCAAATTGTTTTTACAACTTTGTACTCATTTTTTGCCTAAAATAATTCTAGTAAATTGAAGGCCTTGACAGGAATCTATTAAATGTCAGCACCCACTCCCTTTAACTTTCCTCCTGATTTTGCTGCACCTGCTGGCCAATAGCATGGTCTATGGTCAGATGGTGGTGTACATGATGTATGCACACTGCACAGTAAACATACTTCAGATGTCATCAAGAATAGCAGGGTGCATAGCTTGAGTTAAAAAAAAAAATATTTTAAAAGTATGGCCAATATGCAAATAGAAAGGTCAACAATGCCAGTGATGCGCAGTTGTGCACACAGAAACACTGCTTTGTAAATAAAGTCAAAAAACAGATTCAAGAATGTCAGTGGCATAACCAGTGGGTGGAAGGGGGAAGATCCCCCCCCCCCCGAGAACCCTTGCCCTCTCTTAACCCCCCCCCCTCCCCCCCAAAAAGAGACAAAAATAAGTGTGTTTTTGCCACTGCTTGCCTCCAAATGAAAATATCTAGTTACCCCCATTGGAGAATGTCTTCCAGGAGGAATTCAATTGAAGACATGCATAGAATAACATTAAATGTACACAAACGTGTAGTACATACATGTACATAACCTTCGTACAATTTGGCTCATTATTAGCTTGGGTAGTCAGCAACAAGATTGCGAAAATATCTTCATTGTTCTAAATTCATTGTAATATCCAGTCCACATTGTAATATCCCAAAGTAAGAATGTTGACACTTACTTTTTACAATGTAGGCCTCCATCTGCTTTTAGTCATTTTGAAAAGGAAATTTCAGATTGAACATTCAAGAAACATAACACCTTTAAGAAACCCTTGGAAACCATTCTAAGACCTTTCACTTTGGGATAACCTGCACAAACGTGGCAGGTGTTTTCTCATAATTGTAGAGATTGGGTTGTTGTAGTGGACAGGATGCTCACATTTTCAGTCATTCATTTAATAACTTGTCAGCTGTGAAAATAATTCCTTACAACACAACAGTTGACATTTATTTTTGTCGTACGGTACCAAAAAAAATAAAATGTCAAATGTTGGGTTTTGAAGTGGCACTGCCATACTCAGTTTGACCCTGGAGTGGAAATCTAGGGTTGCATTTTGACAGCTTCACACAGACAAGGTCAAGTACAGTGATTACAGAAACTGTAAATTTGTGTTTTGGTACAAAGTGCAAATTCTTGTTCAGAAAATTTATCGAGAGATGAGGGATACCTGTGCACATGTAGTAATAGACCCCTTGCATTGGCCGCCATTACTGAGGTCAAACATTACAAACTTGCACTCATTTCCGTGTCACACACAACTCTCAGCCAATGACACTGATGATACATGTAGGTCTTCATTGACCTCAGTCAGGGCACTGTTTGGGCTTATGACGTCATTTGCAAGGAGTCTATTAAAATATAAATCACATGATACAAGTTTTCCTTTGGGTGTTTGATGGTACTATGCACTTTGCAGGGGGAAAGAAAATTAATTCATTAAGGCCAAATTAAAAAAAATACCAGTTGATCGTCCTGATTTTTCCAAAAAGAGGAGGATGAGGGCCTTTTTTTTTCTTTTTTTCCCAAGATGGCCGCCAAGTATTTCAATTCAAACAGGCCACCAATTATTCAGTTTGAAATCACCGCTAACTTTCTTTATATCTATTTGTTGCATGAGGTAAGTTTTACATCAAAAATTAAAATATATATGTCAAGGGTGGATTAAAAATACAAACAATTTTTATTTATATATTTTTTTTTAAAGGAAAAATCGAAAAAAAAAAATATAAAAAAAAAGGATGCGGCCTCAAAAAAGGATGTGGGCGGGGACGATCAACTGGTATTTTTTTTTACTTGGCCTAAAATGGCAAAGTTAAGATTCACTGGATACGTCTACATGTACAATAGTGCACACAAGCACAAATGCTACACCTGAGAATGACAAGACTTTACTGAAATTACACAAAGGCCACAGAGGCCATGCCCTTCAAAAGTTTCCAATAGACTTTTTGATTTTCAAGTGGAAGTGCCCTTTGCAAAATGAAAATGGCGCTGTGCTCTCAAAAATGAAATTCCAGGTCTCCACCGAGAACTAATTTGTGCTATACGCACACTCATTCAGCGTCACCCGCTCATAAGAAAATCTCCTTTTTATTCACCTTTAAAACACCATTGGGGTTACAAATACTAACATATAACAGACAAGTAAATTTTCCTCAAGTAATTTTTAACCAATTAGACAGTGGGCACATTTTACAATAGATACTGTACAGTACATGTAGCTCATTAACTCTACTCGTCGATTAAGATCCTTTCCTCTATATTGTTACTTGTTTTGTCTCTAAGCATGCCAGAACAATCTCCGGTCAAACAGACCATACATATTGGTCTCTTGAGTATTCCAACATTTTGGGGGACAATGCGTTCCCACGTTCATTAATTTAATGAGTCAAGAAATAAAAAACAAGGACTTTAACGAGACTCCAACATGTACGTTCAAATGCAAAGATTGCACAGTACATGTAGCTGACCTTTAGTTTCCCTCAAAGGTCAAGATGTCTCTCAGGTTTACAATCTAAACCTCCTTCAGGAACCTGTTATTGATATACATGTATCTTTTTCAATATACTTCAATTATTTTTGATTCCCTGCTAATGGAATCTTGTATCTTTCCCAAGAAATACATCATACGTACATGTAATGCACTTCCCAAATCATGAAAACTGCGGAACTGTAGGCATCTGTTCAATACAATGTATTGTCTGTGTACATTTCCAACAGTAATTGCTGGCCAAAGTAGGCACTCATCCCCACAGAAGCTCAACGGGGCCCATTGATCTTTAAAATGCTCACACTGTATTGTTTATCATCTTCAAAGAGTTGCCTCTATTGCTTTTTTCCCTCTACATGCTGCAAAGTCTTTGAGAAGCCTTCTTACTGAATTTTCTTTTAAATTTTCATCACACAATGCCACAAATCTGCATTTTTCTGAGAACATAAGAATGATTTAATGCCAGCAAAGGCATTAAAAGAAGACTCCTTGAAATCCCATCAATCTGAAATTATGTCAATATAATGTACACGTACAAGTAAAAAACCTCTTTCTATAGACCTTTCTTTTGCAACGTCACAGCCCGAGTTTTTGCCAACCCAGTTTGGAAAAGTATGGAAAGCCATAACTGCAAATCAAAAACAGATTGCCACAGTTTGTAGCAGTGTTACACAAATACTCAAAAATAGTGTTGAATTTGTTGGAAACAAATCAACCAATCATGGAAGGTATTTCCGTTCATGAATCTTTACAGAAAATATTGAATTTGGTCACAACATATTTTAACACGATTGAATGTTTTGCTAACATTCAGCCGTCCATGCCAACCGGCGCACTTTGTTTATCAACAAAAGAAAGGTCTATGGTACAATTCTTTGCACAATGGCCCTTATTGTAGTATAATGTACCCGTGGAACATCCAGGTTTTGTGTCACAAGTTTTTCAATATAAATGGGCAGCAAAAGGTCTTATTCTAGTCTTAGCGAAATGTAATTTTCCATGTCACATTGAAATTGTGCTATTGGTTAGTTTCAATATTTTTGTAGTCTGTAAAAACTTAATGTTTGGGGTTTATTTGTTTGTTGTTGGTTTTTTACTTGAAGGATTTCAATTCAATTAAAAAAACATTCACACTGACTCAGTTTAGAGTTTACAGACACAGTAATTCAAAAGTGAAACTTCAGAAAGGTCTTAAATTCTGTCATTGAGCTTTTGGTTCATACAAGTACAGTATAACCTTATGGCTTATGGAATGATGGTTTATGGAATGACCAGAATACCCAGGTCATTTCAGATGAAAACATTTAGTGTTGGGTTCTGTAAAAGCGCTTCTGCATTTTGCAGCAATCAAAATAGGCCAGAGATTTACAGGGTCTTTACAAGCTCTTTTATTATTCATAACAGTTTGTCGTTGGATGGTTGACGTTTCTCAGGAGGATTGGTACTGATCACGTTTGGACACTTTATTTTCAGGGAGATTTCATTTTAAAATACCAATGAGATTGATGAATTAAAACAATCTTGCACTCATCTTCTATGATAAAAGAAATCATAAGGTTCATTTCAATTACATTTTAACAATAAATTGAATGTGCCAAGGATGCGGCATGTATCTCATCACAAAGCAGTCAGTGCTATAAAAAGAATGAAGAAAAGAAGAATACTTGACATCCAAACCTCAGTGTTTCAAAGGTAGGGTCATGGATCGGTAAATACTTCAAAAAATGAATTACCATAATAAAAGCTTTCTTGGTGAGAAGTACTGCAGCTGTTGATATTAACTATTTTGAGAAATTATGGTTTGGATAATTTTTCACCCCAAAACATTTGTGAGGGTTGACATTTGTTCCCGAATGCTATTGCCATGCTGTCCAGAGATGCGGTTGGTACCCACTGTCACCTCGCTAAACGTGGATTGATTCCGCGTTCTTATGAAAAAACCAGAAGTTTTTTGCTGTTTTCTCAGTGTGTATTTAGCTGAAACTTTCACATGTGACTTTAATTGTATCCTTCTTCATCATTTTGCCTATAAAATAAGCAATTTGTACATTCACAAAAACCAAACGATAACTCTACCTTTAGGCCCTACTCAGTCATACACTGTCTGTAGGAAAGATTTAAGTACAGAGCTAAACAAAAATATAACCCTAAATGTCACTGTAAAATATATTCTGAGCAAAAAGTCCTCTATCACTGTTTCATAAAACATGCACATTTTGGTTTAGGCAATCTGTTTTTAAATGAATGAATAATAACATTGAGCTACCAATATCATCAGGGCTTTGATGTTGTATGTCATCATGAATGCTGCCGAGTAAGTGCTATTTATCTATGTAGTCCGAGTCCCAACAACGCTTTTTTAAACACTGGATATTAAAAAGCTTTGCTGAGTCCAGTAACACGGACTGCGTCAATTCTTGTTGGCAAAAAGATTTCTTAAAATGACACTAAAATTGCTCTGCTCTTACTTAGTGAAGAGCTTATAAATGCATGAATGAAACATGTCAGCACCCAGGAGGCTTAAAAAAAAATGTGTGCATATGGCCGGGGAGTAAGCTGCAAGCACTCTACCCTTTAACTAAAGTACTTCTAGAAACTACATGGATATACTTTAATCTATTAGTTACTAAGGCTCCCCCGCGGAGCCTTTAGTTTCTAGAAGTAGCCTATAGAGTACGAGTAGAGCAGCAGATAGCTGGCTAGCCAGTAACTGAGATGCTGAACTCCATTAAAATAAAATTGACAATTGCAGTAGGCCTATGTCAACATTTTTAATAAAGGAGAACAGCGCCCCAGTATACTAGGTCTATACTATACTGTGTAGATAGATGGCCTGCTTCAGTGACACAGTTCTTGCAGCCCTGTGCAAGATATCCAGTTTATTGGAGTTTGCACAGTAACAAACAGATGCAGAGACCAAATTGGTTTGCATGGTTTGGGTTTTTGTTTTGTGATGATAATCCCATTACTATTAATTATTAAGTATATTTAGTACTATAGTATTATTGTTCAGTCATTCATACGAACGAGAGGGAAGGACAACTATTGTAATTGCACTGAATTGGAATATAATCATAGGACTATAAATACGTCCATTATTTATAACAAAAGATGAATCTTCTCGCTACATGTAGCTACCCTAAGTAGCACTCACTCAGTCAGTGAGAACTGGCATGCTCTATCATGGCCGGAGGACTGCTGGTGCAATGCCTTCAATCTAGCCCCACTTGTCAGCTAGCCTTGGCCACACAAGTGGGGCTACCTTCAATCATGCCTTGATTCAAAACAATGTAACGTAAAATTTAAAAATAAAGTCTGTTTCTTGTGTTTTGACGTTGTGAAGCAACAAACCATACAGATTTTTAATGGATAATATCTTACCTGTATTTCTGATAATTCTACGACATACTTATTTTACATCAGCATGTTTCTTCAACCGGGAACCTATGACATGATCGACCACTCCGATATACGGCCTGAACGTCAACGTTGCTACAACAGCCATCATCCCGGGCGCGTAGTAGTAGTAGGGCAAGTCTGTGTGGGGGATCGCGAGAGAGGATCGGATTGAGCAAAGTTAAAATATTTGCCTGCTGCCCGCAGTCGGTATGCAGAACGTGAATTAGTTTGTTTACCCGATGGAATAAGAAGATCTTTTTTGACCAACGACAGTTGGTATGGTGGTTTGTTCTCAATAGATACACCTTCTCATAACTGAAATACTGAAAATTATAAATTTCTAGGTAAAAAACAAATGTTTTGTAATCTCATGAGAACATGAAGAAGGATCATTTTGAAATTATATAAAAAACGGCTCTTGGTTTTCCAGCAAAAATATTTGTTAGTTAGTATAGCGCCCTCTACGTATATTTGTGAGTGAGAGCTGAAAGTGGGAGTGTAAAATTGACACCGATGATAACACAATAAATTATTATGCCCCCCCCCCCCCCCCCCCCCCCCACTCCACACATCAATGCGCCAATATGTATTTGATTTTACCAGCAATTGTCACCAATATGTATTTGATTTTACCAGCAATTGTGTTAAGTAAGTAGTTCATCTTCATAATAAGAGGCTGAATCAACACATTTTCAATACCACGTTCTTAGTTGATTAATTACTTTGGTTGTGTTGTGATTGTGAAATGTCACATGGCCTTGCTTTGGTTCCTCACAACTCTTCCTAGACCATTAAAGAAGCATTGAACAGAGATGAAATTTAACATTTTTCAAATGGGATGCTCCACTTCAAAATTTGATTTAAAAAAGATAGTAATATATAAATGAAGTAAACACATTTTTGTTTACATACTTCTGAAATCAAGTAAGAATTTTATTTAGAATTAAACAACAGTAATTGCATAGCAACTAAAACAACTTTAAAAACATAAAGGATTTCGATTTTATTTTTTTAAACAAATTTACAAAGTAAAATTGTGAAATGTACTTCAACTCGTTCTGCTGCATTACTTTTGCATGGGGGAAGAAAAAGATTGACATTTTGAACAAAGCAAAAAACTGATGACCTAAATTGGCAATGAATAATCCTCAAATAGTGCAATATTGCAATTCATATGTTCAAATTTCCAATTGAAATAATTTATTAATAAAGCCCTTTTACATGACTGAACTGATACCAAGGACATAGAAGCCAATGAATATTAACACAACTACCACCACTTACTTGCTCCTTTCAGTTGTGCTGCAATCTCCCCAAAGACAAATGCACAAATATATGTACCCAATAGGTACCCAATTATACCCCTGAGTGAACAGAAGCAATTATAGCGAAGAGTCTTGCTCAAGGACACAAGCGTCATGACCAGGACTCGAACCCACACCCTGATGACTTAACCACCAGAACTTGAATCCGATAATCTAAACCACTCGGCCATGACACCCTATACAATGTAGTGTGGTTGTACCCTCATGAGATCCCAGTTTAAAGGAGAGGCACTATAAATTCTAAAAATATCATCCTAGGTCGGTTTAAAAACAAAAAATGGAACAGAGGAATCTACAGTAAGGCTATTTGAGAATAAGCGGCTGCAACAATGGCTACGGTTGGATTACAATGTTAACATGCATTGAAGCATAGACTTCCCTTAGCAACACCCTTGACAACAGCCACAGCCACCAATAGACCGATCCATTAAGCCCCGCCTCCTTACGAGTTGACCAATCACAGCCGCGAAACCCGATCACCATTAGTGCAAAGATCACCAAACGGCTCAAATGGTGATCAGATTTCGTGGTTGTGATTGGTCAAAGAGAAATGGGCGTGGCTTAATGGATCAGTGTATTCAGACAAGACCTAAACTGCATATTAAACTGTTGCAGAAATGTGTTCCCTATTCTGTCAAGGAATCAACTCTTTAAAAACTTAAAGAAATACACATGTAATAAAAACAAATGTAAAACTTGTCTCCAATAAATGAATAAGTGTGAGCAAAACGAGGCTAGGTCAAAATAGTCTGAGTCCTTATTAATGTAATGGAAATCATTAATCCTTATTACTTTTGCATACAAGGAATAAGACAACGATCTTGGCAGAATGACAAAGGTTACACTGAAGTATTCAAGGATTTCTAAAATCCTTAAAAGCACACAAACTATCAGCAATCCTGAGATTTTCAAACTTTTCTTCTCTAAAAAATACCAGTCGTAAGTATGAGTCATGTGAAAAAGCCCAACATGACGCCAAACAAAATTTTGCAAGAGAAACATAGAACAAAGCAGGCAGTTGTTCTTCAAACGATCACTTCTAATAACTGAAAGAAAATATTCACAAATTAATGTTGAGGTACATTTTTAATACTAGATAATTGGAATGAATAAATATACATGTATTCAATTTCACAAGGTCACACTCACTGTCTCTCTGAGCCAACCTGGTCCTCCCCCTGCCTACTGAATAAGAAGACACACAACTAGTTCAATTAAATTCTCAAGCTTCGAATAGGGCAAGCTAAACAATTATTTTTACCAAAACACAAGATAACTCTCTCTGTACAGATAAAATGGATACAAATTTACAAAATCTAACGTTTCAAATGAACAAAAAAACTGAATAAAATTAGGCAATCACAATCCATGCTTTTGTACGCGGGGAACACAACAAAAGTGGTGGTAACATACTGAGTTTAATAATGGTTAATTGTGATTGCTGATACACCCTGCTAAACGCATTAAAAATTCCAATAAATTAATGCTATGCAAATTTGCCATGAAAATAGACATTCATGCAGATGGTTGTAATATTTTGAGCACATTTTCAAAATTTGCTCCTCAGTAGAATCACTCTTGCAGCATCCATAAATATGCCTTCAATGTGCATTACACTCCAAATCTTTTAATGGTTTTAGATGTTACCATCCCAGATATCTTCATGCTGTTTCTTGTCAGTCCGTTTACGATCTGTTGACAACAAAAGAAATAAAACAATTTAAAATCATAATCATATAGGAAAGAAGACATTTCTGGTGCTTCTAATAACCATAGAGATTGTGAATGTTGACCTCTAATTCCTTGGAACAAATTCTATTTTCTATGTAGGAAAGATTTAACTTGAACCTAAAACCCTAGGAACTCTGGAGGGAAGTTCTTGTTCTAACTTCTAGTCCTTGGTATGAGTGGCTAGGTTTTCCATTGGGATGACACCCCAAGCTTACAGACTTATTGTCAAGGAGAAAACTCTGATTGAGTCCTGAGAGTAAATGACCTGGCTCAAAACAGGAACGACCTTGTTTGTATTCTTTATGGTCTATGAGGAGGACAACCTATGCATACATTCCAAGAACCTATGAAACTTAAAGGGGAACTCTGTTGCACCACTGTGCAGCATGCATGCACTGCCACTCATGGTGTAATGCTTTTGTTGGCCCTGTGCAGACAGGGACAAAAGGCACTGGAATCAACTGTCAAAACTCACTCTTTACATGGAATTACAGTGTAACCCCAATTTCGGACCCCTCGTTCTTTTGTCTGACAAATCAGGATTTAGATAAACTAAACAGCTGCTCAATTATTCCCATTGCTCTCAGCACCCAGGTAAGTGCAAGATTCCAGCATGCCATGCCGATTTTGACCAGGGCTTATGACCTAGTCGACAGCTAAGTCACCCTGAGCAAAGAGGGCTTCCATGTAAGTTTGGTCCATTAGTTTTCTCAAAAGAGAACTGTAAACCCCAGTGACAAATTCCAGCATATTTGTTGTCTAGGAGGATTTCATTTTGGGATTTCATTTTGACAAAAAAATTAATACCGTGGGTGGGAAAGTAAAACTTTCTGAAAAGCCGGATCGAAATAGTCTAAAATATTCAAGGAATAAGTATCCATCAGGGCATATTTTCATAAGCAGAAAATATTACTAAACAAATTTCTGCTTGGGATAATTTAAATGGGGAATCGGTCTCAAACAGTACATATAACAAGGTATTTTGGCTGCTCAGCTTTCTCTGGTGAGAAAAACGAACTGGTTTGTTTCCCAGGTTTCCTCTAGCATGTCTGCGAATGACACTCCAAGCTGACATTTTAAAAGATTTAAGGAAATTGTGATGTAAATCATAATGTGAACAATGTTGTTGTATCTTCCGATTGAGAAAATAGAATTAGCTGTTGCAAACTGCTTACCAACCAAAAGGACCTGTGGTATAAATGCAAAAAATTAGTTAGTGGCCTGACGTTTCGACTCTAGCAGAGTCTTTCTCGAAGGCTAAATGACAACACAACACACATACATGTAAACAGGTGTAACAAGAGCAGTCACACGGAAATACATGAATAGAGAGAGTGAGAGAGAAGCAGAAAGCATTCAGAAAAAGCAGGGGGTAAACAGGGATTATGGAGGCAAAGAGGGGGGGGTTATGGAGGGAAGGGGATAGCTTGAACACAAGAAGTTGGAAATACAAAGGAAAAATGGAAGGTGGGAAGAGGGAGAAAAAGTAAATAATTAGTAAATAAGGCAGACTAAAAATGTGGATATCTGTGGGGGAAAAGGAGAAGGCAAAGACAAAAGGTTATTAGTCATTTCCTTCTTCCGATTGTTAGACAAAAACCAAAGTGGTCATATATAGAAACTATTTTGATTATTGAGACTAAAGTGCTGCCAAGAAAGCTTCATTTTGCCAATTACCTCTTGCATCTTTGATCTTTTGCCTCTCAGCAGCTCTCTGCTCCTTAGAGACATTGGTCTTGATTCCCAGTGCACCGGTCACCATCCTCCTTGCAGCCATGGTGGAGGTCTCTGGACGAGGCTTGGGAGGGCGAAGGAACTCTTGGCAATATCTGGCTTTCTCTTTAGATTCCCGAGAGGCAAGCATCAAAGGACGGGTGCGGAACATTGGATTGGAATTGGAGAGGGCATCTTGTGCTGTTGGATAGTAATGTGGTACAAAGTCTTAAATATTTGGTCTTTAGGTTATGAAAACTTAAATTTCAATTTTAGGTGTGATGCAAAACCTTTCTCATTCAGACAATAAAACAAATCATTGAAATCCCTTACTCCCATTTCCACTTATCGACAAGCAACCTCATTTTCCACTATCCTCAACTCTATGGTCACTCAGACCCAAAATGTCTGGACTCAGATAAGATTGGTAAGCCTGGCTCAGTGATAAGCATTGTTGCTGTTTGGATCTACAGCCTTAAATCCTCAGCAATCTGACAACTTCTTGAAGAAGATTTGGGAGGGTTGGGATTAGTTAAAGAGGAAGGGAAGTGACCGATTAAATTTTGTGTTGTACCCATTTTCCAATAGATACAGTCCTCAGGGTAGCGGGGGAAAAATAACAAGTCTCTAACCTCACATTAAAATGGTGTAAATTGCCATTGCATTCGATACCCCCCCAGTGAAAAATTTGACAACATCCAAAACATCTGATGACATCATTCTTAGAAAAATGGGTCACTACATTTTTGTTCAGGGATGAGAAAATGGGTACAAAACAAAATTGAATTGGTCACTTCCCTTCCTCTTTAAGGTCTTGGGATCTCATTCTGAGATACCACTGAAGACACACTAACCTATAATGACTGATGGGAAGATGGCTAATGCATGCGTGTCATCTACCCATTTGATCTCCATCTCTTTGGTTCTGGTCAAAAAAATGATTGAAACAACACAAGCATTAATTATCACACTTTTCAATACAGTACAACAAATAAATTAATATCTGGAGAGTCAGACAAACAACTCAAAGTTTGGAACAGATTTTGATAACACTCTTTAAGTGTAACACAGAAAGTAAATTGCTGTATAATAAAAATAATAGGAATTGAGTCTCATAAAGCGCTGGTATCCGCCAAAAAAGACACTCATGGCGCCTGCTCATGATGAAAAAAAAAACAGTTCAAAAGGGACAAAATAAGAGAAGAGAAGAGGCAGACAATGGGATCCCTTGACTCTCAGTTAATCCCCACAAAATGTCAAACTCTTTTGTGTGAAGGTAGTTGCCTTCACCAAAGTGTGGAAACCAGGGCCCACCTTCATAGAGCTGCTTAACGGCTGATTTTGTGCTTACTGCACGAGTTTCTATTTCATAGCGCTGCTAACCGTAAGCACACAAAAATGCATGCTAACCTTCCAGTGCTTACTGCATGAAAATGAATGGTGTAACAATCTAAATCCATCAAGAACGTGCAAGCTGGCTGCCTAATGTTCTTGCTAACCTGTGAAACACGCTTACACTTAAGCAATTTTTCCTGCTCAGTAAGCACAAAAATTTGCTTTCCGCTAAGCAGCGCTATGAAATTGGCTCCTGACGGTAACTTGCAGATGTTTGACTGCTACGTATTTCTTATAAACTGGGCAGGATCCTTGGCTGTATACAGTTGTATGATGTCTGACTGGCAACCCCCCACCCCTTCCAAGCAAAGACATTGACAAAATAAGGAGACCGCCAACATAGGGCTAGATAGCTCAGTTGGTAGAGCATCGGAACACAATAACCCGGAGTACACCGGTTCAAATTGCTCTGGTAAATTTTTCTTTGTTCCGACCAAAACTAAAAAAGAAGAGTGAAAGATTTTATACTTACTTCATTGTACAGAACCCTGTGATTAAATCTTGGGTTTTGAAGTCTACTGGAAAGTCATAAACCTCAATAATGTGCTCAAATTCTGCAAAACAAAGGCATTCAAGATTTTTTTTTTACAGGTTTGAATTCTTAGATCACTGTCAACATTAACCATACTTTGTGCACAAAAATCATTGGCAGTATCAATTAAAACATCAGTTGAATCTTGGGTCTAATTTCATTGCACTGCTTACCACAGAACTGTAAAGCACGTTCTTATATGGGTTGTAGCAGGGCATAAGCCCAGAAAATGCTGCTTGACAAATTTATCTCATGAGCATTAAATTTGTGCTGTCAGGACATTTCGTACCTTTACCTTTTTGTACCCGGGACACTTCGTACCTTTTACAAGGTACAAAGTGACTTTGGACACTTCGTACCGTGAAGCACTTCGTACCTTCATACAAGACACTTCGTACCTTTCGTACCTTTCACTGATTATGGTTTTTAATGACCGAACAACTATACAGACATCAATTTATTTAAATTGAAAATAATTATTTTTTATAAATAACAATTGATAAATAATTTGTGATTAGTCTTTACAAAATCACTGTTGTCGAAATGAACAATTATTGTTAAAAAAAATAAATAAAAAAATATTGATAAATAAGTTGTAATTAGTTTTGTCGAAAGAACTAACTAATAACAGTTAATTAGGATGACATTTTTACTGACATCCAACGGTATAGGGCCCCAACAGTAGAGGGCCGACGGTACGAAGTGACTCAACTGATGGTACGAAGTGACTCAGCCGACGGTACGAAGTGACCAGCTTTGCCAAGGTACGAAGTGTCTCGAAGGTACGAAGTGTCCCTGGTACGAAAAGGTAAGGTACGAAGTGTCTGACATGGGGCACCAGTCGACAACATGCACTACACACTGTATTTTGACTGATAACTTGCTTCTGCTAAACATAATTTAGGGGGATTAACAGCTCTGTTACATTGGATGCAGCTAATGTGTTACCTGAGTAGTCTGTGTGGTCCTTGGGTTGGTAGTTGTAGTAATCTCGTTTGGATTGTTTGACGGTAAGTTGAACATTCCCAACGCCCTCAGTTATCTAAAGAGTAAAATACATTTACATGTGTACCCTGTTTACAATAAGGGTTACCTTGTGCATTCCAGTGCATATCCTGGAAGCCAAGAAACTTCTTTATTTATTTATTTAGAAAGTATAAATGTTGCACCATAATCTCCATAAAAACCAAGTATTGCAAAAATAGCTGAATCAGTTTTCAGATGTGGCCTGTGTAATAAATTAATGTAAGGACGATCCAATATTGTTCAAACATGCAATGACAAGCATGGCACAGGTCACCAGGGGCTGATATCACAAAGAGTTAAGATTGATCTTAACTGCGAATCAATCTTAGTTGCTAAGCAAAGTGTGATGTCACAATTCAAATAACAATGGTAATACTGACAACTCATCATAAGATGAATCTTAGTGCTTTGTAATATCAACCCTACGATTCGACCCAAGGCATTCAGTAAGTTCTCTGTAGTAGAAGTCTATTACAACCTGTTTCTTCTGATCAGATATTGATCAAAAAGTGCACAGCACCATCTTCATAAAACGCAAGCTGCTAAATTTTCTTCCACTGAGATGTGTACACTTTGTGCCTGCAGTAAGTCAATTTTATTTTATTTCCCAGAATGCAATGCTTGATCATGACCCCTGGAAGTGTGACTTTGAAATATCCAAATATAATGGATGTTTTAATTAGTCCCGAGATTGATGCATTTAGAGATTACGCAGAGTGCGCTGTCAAAAGACGCATCAAGGCACAGAGCAACTGGCTCACTCTCACTCTTTTTCAACCTTGTGATACGTCCAACTGAATGCAGTATAAGATGACTAAATAAAAACATGATTAATTTGAAATGTATTGCATCAAATTAGGTGCATTTTTACACACAGGTACTAAGCGCCTGACAAGCGCCCTACAAGCGCTCAAATGTTTACTTTTGGTAAGCCAATCGGCATTGACTTTCAGTGCTTCCCTTCCAGTGGTTAGTAACGAGAGGTAGCAATTTGGCGCGCTGGCCATGGTAGCGAGGCTGATTATGGTCCAATACTTACCTCCTTCAGCTCTTCTTGCTTGAGACAATCACCACTCTCATCAAACATGGTATCCCAATCATCAACATCCTCTTCATCTACATGTACATTATTGCTCTCTTTATCAAGATCTGTTTCCACTAGTTCTTTGCTTTTCTCTTCCTCATATCTTGATGGATCATTGGTGGGTGTTTTCAACTTTGGATCCTCCTTGTACTCATCTGACTGTGCTGAGGCATTTGGATGCACAGTTTCACTGTGAGATCCATCTGTATGGCATGAGGTATGGACACTTGAAGGTTCAAGATCTTTGCTCTGCGGTTCAAGCTCATTTAAGCTGAGACGAGTAACACCTTCTGTGTTTACTCTGTCTTCGTTGTTCTGCTCTGGCATTGGGCCTGGTGTTGCTTCAGTTGTCGTGGTGACTGGTGCTGTAGTATCAATTATAACAGCCTTACCTTCATCCTCAGTGTCGTCCTCAAGTGTTCTACTTATTACCACATCATTGTTTGTGGTATTTTTCTTTTTATCTCCACCTTGCTCACTATTGCTCATTTCAAAGGCACTTGAACTTTTATCAGTTATTGTATCAGGTAGATCACTAATATTTTCTTTTATGTTATTGCTTGCTGATATTTCCTTGGTATCTACGGGGTTATTGTCCTCTGCCAAATGTTTGTTTGCAGAATCTCCTGGTGTTGTTAAAGATTCAGGGCTCGTAGCTTTGGTTTCTTGTATCTGATATTGGTTGACCAGGGATGGTGGTTCAGTTGATGTTTCATCATCAGGGTTGACTAGAATAAGTTTGCCATGAGCAGTGAGTCTTGTACCTGTTGGATGACAAGTCACTTCTCTCTCATCGCAATCAATCTCATTCCAATCTTCAGGGACTGGGGATGCATTCTTAGTTGAATCTGCCGGCTTCTCAGAAAGTATCTCCCGTTTCTCATTCTTCCTATCCATAGGCCTTAAACTAGATGCATCTTCACTTTGTCCCTTTGGCTGACAATCTTCCTCTTCACTTGTACTCTTCCTTGGTTGTCTTGGTACGTATCTCTGCAAGTCTGCTCCCCGGTTGTGCTTTCCTTTGTTTCTTTTCTCTTTTGGGTCTTTTATCCCACTCTCTGTCCCATCTTCAGATGTTCTCCTCTGCTGCTTTCCCTTGCTCCCTTCTCGTCCTTTCTTCTTCTCATTTTTCTTAGGATGTTGTTTGACACCAAGTGCTGGTTTCCCTGTAGATATCCCCTCTGGTTTCTCAACAGCCTCTGTTGGTTGTTGGTTGTTTTGCGCTGAGTCCTTAGGTGGCTGTTGTCTCCTCCCCTTTGGTACATAGAGCTCTTGAGGAGCTCTCTTTGATTTCCTGCATGATCAAGATCAAATTCAGAAATAATAAACAAGAGAAAACAATTTTCCTTCAAATGCCTGTAGATGTACATCTTTTGGGTAAACATTTGTCAATGCATTACAAGAATCAAAAAAGGAAGAACAAAATGAATGTTTTTGAAACCAACAGCTTATCATTTTTTATCTAATCAGTTTTCAGACTCTTTTTCTTGAAATTAACCCAAAGGTCCACTCGTTAGTTTCCTCCACAGTGACAATAGTGGAACGATTCCCAGGGCAATGTGCAACACCACAGCTATTTTCTACTAAATTATTAACTCAACCGATATTCTGAATAGCAGTTACCATTACTGATATGGCTCACTGATTAGAGTTCACATCAGTTTCAATTCTCCAGAGAAATATTTCCACTCGAAATGCTGTCAAAGTCAAGGAAATAGCATTTGACACCCTAAATTTACCATTGCTTGTTTTGATTGTCGCAATCAAAATAACATGCACAAAATCCCTGACAAAACATGAACAATATGTTATGTCGTTCATTTCAAAATCCCCCAAATTCATGAAATCATCAAAGGTTGTCTTTATCGAAAAATAGCATGGAAATGAGTTCACTCTCCGACTAACCAATGATGTAATACCTTTGGTACACTTTTGTTGTTGCTGTAAACAAAATAATTATAAAGAAGTCACCTGTTTTTGTCATTGGAAAGTTGAGCCCCGCCTTCAGAACTTCCTCCATCTTGAGGTGGTTCCATCTTCTCTTTCCTTTGTCTGCTTGCTTCTTCCCTCCTGGCTTCTAACTTCTCTTGTCCAAACAGACCCCAGGAGGAACTCTCCTCAATATACACTCCTCTGCAATCCCTCTTGGCCTCCTTCAAGTCTTCTGTCTGTAGTTCCAACTCTGGACTTCTTTTTCTTGGATTTGGGGCTTTGGGAATGTCTCCACTCCTGAAAAATACAACATGTAATGATGATGAGAAAAACTGAACAACCTGCGACACTGACCAGAGAGACTCCCATCGGTAAATAATTCTATGGCTGTAGTCTATGGCCATTCTGTTATTCACAGTATCCATCATATACTCGCAACGAATGTGGCCTCTCTCTCTTCAAGAAATAAATTTCCAGGCCAGGTGTGAGGCCCCCCCCCATATTTGATATAAATGGGGAAAAGAAGATGTGGCCAATGTTAATGCCAATCAACCAAACAAAGTTATGGATGAAAGGATAACACCTTTTGAAAAGAAAAAAAAATCGTAACAATAAACTTCTTACACTTTTACAGCTTTGCCACTTTATGAGTGGCACCTACAATGTACATGGCTTACCAACATAAAAATGCATATTAATCATTCATTTAGATACATGTACACCAAGTACTTTGTTTGCAAATCTCTGCAAAACATGTCAATTCCTTGTGATAAATACCTGACAGAACAATTCTTTAAAACCTCAGGGTCCAATTCTATACATAAAATATTTAATGCTACGTTTCTAAGCGCTATGATGCTAATTTCATAAAAACAGGGCAACAGCACCAAAATACAAAGATACAAAGGTTCTTTACACCTACATTCTATCTCAGGCTTTTTTTAATGGAATGGTTGAGGGTATTTACCTAAATATTAAGTAAAATAAGTTTTTGAACTTTCTTTAAAAAACAATATCTAGCTTTAACAATGTTCATGTCTGACCTAAAATGGAAAGAGCAGACAACTGTCCGTCTTTCCTCCCCGAGTCCGATAGAAAAAGTGGTGAGGTCTGGATACTCCTCTACAGCTTGATGGATGAGGAAACGGTGATAACTGGTGACAGCAGGAAACAAAAATGCACTGTGGAAAAAAGGGAATCAACAACGTTGTTTTAAGTAAGGAAGTTGGAAGTTGGGAGGTATGGGGATAAAAAGATAGTGGCTAGAGAAAGGGTGGAAGGGAAGTGTTCCTGGAAATGAGTAGGTGTAGGAGGGGAGAGTTAGGCAGGGGGCGGGGTTAGCCCAGAAAGGCACACTCTTTGAAGCATTTCAAAAACAGTTCCACATGAAAAGTCGATTTCAAAAACAGTTCCACATGAAAAGTCGATGGCTACCAGTGAAGATTTCAACTGCACACTTCAGTATGTTTTACAACTCTGAATTTTGGGGTGTTTTTGGGGGAACAAACATACCTCTAAAGAATAATACTAGTGATATTGACTCCCCCAGTGATATTATAATATTATTTAAGGGTGTGTACAACATTGGTAATTGCCAAAGACCTGTATCCACACTTGATGTGACCCAACATATACATAAAATAACAAACCTGTGAAAGTTTAAGCTCAATCGGTCTTCGGAGTCATGAGAAAACACTGAAAAACCCCATTATATGTTTTTACCTTCTTCTTTTTTATCGGATTTTATCCTGCAGGATAAAGACTATTGTTTTACTCATTTCCTAAAAACTATGGCATTTCAAGCAAAACTATTTCAAGGGAAGTTTTCCACCATGACCATCTTTATACCATAAGTTATGTACAAATCTGAAAACATTTATATTTTTAATCTTACCAATGTTGTACACACCCTTTAACATCCCTTTCACACATCACATGTGATAGCCTGCAGCCCGAGTAGACATGGTATAGTAGTAACCCTATTTTGTGAATAAATTTACATATCTTTGCCCAGCCAGAAACCATGATCCTAGTTAAGTGAGGCTAAATTATCACCATGTAATAATTTTGTCATTTTACATTTATTTTATCAAGTTTTGTAACTGAGTATACAGTGCTTAATACACATCATGGAGGTAGGAATAGACATCGTGTAGGGTAAAAACAAAATCACATTCATTATCCCCGATCCGATGCAAAAATTTCTATTGACTATTGTGTATAAAATTCATATTGAGCAATTTTACAAACAATGTTTTGTAACCTTTCCTACATCATCGTGTTCTAACTCAGACACTGTTTACAATACCGCAACTAAATTAACAATACATTTTTAATTAGTACAATTGATATTGTCAATGTCAGTTTGTTATGAATAATTAAAATAAAAAGTATACAATCAGAATCACTAATATAATCAGATCTGCAGCTAGCTGGAGCTATAAAACGGAAGACCAAGACGACAGTCGAGTCAGTTCTCACCACTTTTTGATGTCTTCCAAGGCCAAAAATTCATCTAAATCTGCGTGCACAAGGTCAAGAAAGTGACTATCTATACTATTAAGATACCGATTATCCACAAAGTACGCCAGTTTTGCAAAACAGCTCGGTTGAAAAAGTGAAAATAAAGTTTACTTTTCGGCTACTCCGCACCAACTTTCCCACTCTAGTCAAATCGCATGGTACCCAGACTCACGTAAACAGTATATCGGTACAATAAAAAACTAAACAGTCGTATCAGCAGTCTACGCTTCGTCGCAAGACATGAGCTCAATACCGACATTGGTGGCGCTATTTAATATTTACGATCAGAATCTTGGGTTGACTCGTTGACTCTCATGCTGCATGCATGCTGGCTGCGCTGCAACAAATACTGAGGGATTCCGATTTATCGTAGTGCAGTTTCCACTTACTGACCAGAAACTACTGTACTAGAAAAGCTACGAAAAAACGTGATGAAAATAAGGAAAGTCTTCAAACAAATCTGACCTTTGTGGGATTTGCATTCCCAATCACAATGACTGAGGAGGGTAAGTAAAAGTAAAGTAAAATTATTTACACACACAGTACAGTTCTGTCGTCACTGACAGTGTGACTGTGACAGTACAGTGTCAGTGTCACTGTCAGGATCGAAGTTAATCAAAACATCCAGGCCAATGACGCTATGTTTGTATCATCGTATGTGAAGGAATGTTACATTAAATGTTCCAGCCCCTCTAGCCTAAGGGTTTAGCTTCCTGTGTTGATCATGGTAGGTGACACTCGAGACTGTAGTAGCTATGTACTAGACTTTTATAGTCTAACTTGTATTTTGTAAAGATTAAATTAATATAGGTTTCCATTTTTTGATAAATGGGCCTGATAAATTAAAGGGGGGAGGGTCCACATTTGTTAATTTGGGGCGGGTCATCCGTGGCTGGTTTTCAGTAGTTCTGGGTTGGATCCATGAGGTTGGTGATGCAGTCAGAGTGACACAAACCTAATAATTTCTAGCCTATTTGCAGATAAAAATTAAAATGTCTTAGTTTCCTTCTGATTTGATTTGGATTTATTTGCCATCATCAAACAATAAACTACACACTTGTAAGACATTTTAATACTAATGTAACAAATAAAAGACAAAAATATAAACTCCAAGGAAAACTTGTAAACGAACGTATTTAAATTATGATTCTATAAAAATCATAAAGAGCCAAATGTAATAATAAAAATACACCCACTCAAATGTTGTTATGAGAGGAAGAGGGGCTTAAAGTTTAAACAATATCTTCAGGAGATACAGACAGATGCACAATGTAGTTTTTAGCGGAGTTGAAAGACATAGATGATGCAAGGTTGTGGAATGTGGACACTGACAATATTATTCCATGCTTTGTATAAATTTATAGGGTGCGTTCGATTAGCTTCCCCGGGTCGACCCAGGTCTGACCCCAGTGCGTTCGAATAGCTCTGACGTCATTGCTGTGGCTCACCCGGGTGAGACCCAAGTGCCCTGCTCGTGCAGCAGGTTACTTGGGGCTGACCCTAGTTCATGACGTCACGGCAAAAAACTTTCTCAATGGCCACCATTTTGTTTGTAATTCAGCGGGACATTTTAGGAAGTTTGATACACATTTTCGCCATTACAACAGCGTTTTTGTGAGCAATAAGTATTTTTTATTCGAAGCCGGGTACCTTTGTATCACTGTGGGGTTGTACAAATTGTTTAACGTTGCAGTTTTACCTTGAGAATAATTATTTTACGATGTTTTCGTGAATCCACGGAAAGTATCGGACATACGGCACAAAATGGAAGTACTTCCGATCGGCTGTCCCAAGATGCATCGGTGTGAATGCTGGGGGAAGTTGGCGTTCGATTAGCTCATGGTTAGGGGCTCACCCGGATGAGCAGACCGGGGTCGACCCGGGGAAGCTAATCGAACGCACCCAAAGTAAGGACTTCTTTACTTGTTATTTAAAGCCTTATCATAGATTTAGTCTTTTTGCATTGATATCCCCATCACAGGACTTTGAACCAGTGAGATCGATTCAAGGGTGCAGTCAAAAGTTGTAAGGAGACAGGCTGGTACCCTGCCTCCATTGTTAGCCTCGCATGTACTACAGTATAGCATACCATGTGAAAGAAATAAAACACACAATACATGTACTTTAAAAAAAAGATGTACAAAATATGAGCAATATGTTTTTTTTAAAATACTTTGGGTGATTGACCTAGCACTAGTTGGGGCCTGTAGACTGTAACCATTGTTGGAACCAGTGGGGTAAGAAACACTGCTTTATTAAACCTTCTGTACTTTAAATACAAAAAGTGTTTTTCAACATGTTTAAAAAGCTTGTAACACCCCCGCGTTAAAAAGAAGTCGCCACCAAGGCTTAAAATCCATTTGCCACATTTTCCCCCCACTTTTTTCAAGCTTAAATTTCAGAGTTTAAAACCTTTGCTCAATAGTGAGGAAGTGGCCATCAGGAATCACCTCAGAGTGCATCACCATGATTACAGAGCGTACACTCACAAATTTTCTGGGCCCCTAGGCAGGCCCCGTACCCCATGCCATAAAGGCTTCATACTTTGGGCTCGCATAGCCCCCCCCCCCCCCCTCCCCTGTAACCTTTAATTTTCAATGTTCGAGAACACTGAAAAATCTGGAGCATTTACACAGTCTAAACACAGTCTATGATAGTACATTGCATGATTGGTTGGAATTGTAAAAGGAAGGGCAAATGATTCTGACCGTTTTTGGTCATTTGGGGATCAGTGGGTCCCCCTTATTATTGCTAATCAAACACAAGACCTACTACGTGTACATGACGCCATTATTGCCATACAAGTATACAGTACAATAGTGCAAATCACAATGCTTCTGAAGATGTTTGAATCATTTTCTTGTTTAGATAGGATCAGGTCCATATCATCAGTGCAATGTAAATTAAAAAACCATAGATCCAATGCCTATGATCATAGTTATTCTGTCCCCACTTTAGAATCAGCCTGGAAGTATATTTGGGACCGGTCCCAATTGGAGTTAGCCCAACTACACAAGTATAGCTGGGATCTAGATCTTTCCCTGTGCAAAGGGACCAAAACACCAGAACATAAATGTAAGGTGGTCCATAGGTGGTTGCAACACTAGGTTGCTGGCAGGTGGCGTGGGTGTGTGATGGAGCATGGGCGTAGGCCCGATTAATAGTTTCTTTTCAATTTTCCCAAATTTGTTCTGCAATCATTACAACACGTATGAGTCCCATTCTAAGTCAAGAGGAACTCAAGATGATCGAAAATTACCTCAGAGGCCCACTGACTGATCACACTATCTCTAGTATCAGGCAATCTCAGCTATAGTTGTGCCATCGTAACTGTGACTCAATTGGGAAGCATGGTCCAAATATGGGGGCGTTGATTCTTCACTTGGAAGACACATTGCAATTCTTGCTCTACATGTACTTGTATGATGTAATGTAACCTTGTACGATTGTAATTAATTGATGTTCAAAACTCACCTGTACTGCTGTATGGCACACCTGCAGCCTGCAAGTGTTCAATAAACAAATTAAGTGGGCAGCTTGGTTAGATTTTTACGTTATGCTCTAAAATGTCATCACTGCAGTTTGAAAACACTGGTCAGTAGACACAACATGCAAACACAGTTCTAAGTATGTGTACTTTGTAATCAAAGAGCAAGGACCTGTCAGAGCAAGGACCCGCTTTTTAGTGGTTTTTGCTTGTAATTGTAAATAACCACACTGAACTGTTTTTAATGTTTCAATGTTTTTACTGTGTGCGAGCATTTGAATTACCCTTTTTGGGATCTATTAAAGAGTAATTGATTGATTGATTATTGATTATAAAGGTTGATAGAAGAGGGAAGGATCTTGATCTTACAGTAAATGTAACTTTGAATCAAATTAAATTTTTATCACAAGTTGTCTTTTAAAACTGTCCCATGTTGATGACCAAACACTAGGGTCTAGCTGACATATTGTACATGTAGGCCCTATGTACATGTATGTCATCTGTACTGTAAGGCTACTTTTGCGTGTACGATAGAGATAGAGTAAAGTACATGTTGATGGATATGAGACAACTCCTGGCCAGAACACATGCAACCATATGCATCATTGCTGTAATTAATTGCATCACAAGCCCTTAATTGCATTATGACAAGCAGTAACCTTCATCCTTGGCCTACATGTATGACTGTGAAGTGTGTACATGTTTGTATTATTTGCACAGTGCATCGCTGCACAAAAACTGATTTTATTTAAAACAAACTTTCTGTTTAAAGTGTTTTGAACAAATCTTGAGCATGTTATTTCACTCTGTTGTTTTTGATGTTGTGACACTTTTAAGAGCCAAGGCCATCTTCATTTTGCAAAGAGCTCTTCTGGTTGTTCAATCTTGAAGTATATGGAATTTCTTTTGAAATTTCAATGTCATTACCGAACGTATCCAGAACCCTTAAGTGGCACCAAGACAAAAACCAGGGACAACATACATTGTGGCCTCGTGTTAATTCCAGCCCATAGTATTCGCAGATCTTAACAATTTCTTTTGGAATACTCAGAGCAATGATCAAGCTCCCTGTCCCCTCCCGACGGAGTCAAACGTCACGCTTGCTTGCTCCAATAACACATGGACTGTACTGTACAAACGTGTACGTCAATAGAGACACTACAGAACATACTACACTTTTTTTTTTAATGTGCACAGTATCACATGATAGCAATTCTTACAGCAATTCTTGTCAACACATCTCGTCTTGGATCACATCACAGTATTTCTTACTCGCCACAGGGGATTCTTCTCAATAACAGATTTCTAAATTATTTGAGGGACAAGAAGTAACATTCGCCTTCAGGATGTGCATCTGGTTTCTTCCTGGGCAATTGGGTCATGGTGTAGGTTGTAAGAGGGGTGTCGGAGGAAGGAACCTTCATCGATGTTTGGATTTGTACTCCCACATAGACAATAAAAGTATTGCAGGTGAATACTGAGGATACCCTTCAGCTCCTGGTAAAAACCTTGCATCTTAGAAAGAAAAACAATCAGAGGATCCCTGGCAAAATGTCCCCAATAACACAGTGATCAATCATGTAGCTTTAAATATATAATGTATTCCTTAACAGACTAGGCCTATGCTTAAAACATAACCCAGGTCCTCCAATATCCTTCAGAAGTAGAGAGAAAGTCTCTGAGCTGTTAACTTTAACAGCTCAAAGGGCCCAAATCCTTCTAAATCTTCCAGGTTTTTCTCAGTATTACTATAATGGCCCAAAATCCTGTAAATCCTTCTGTGACAGTCTTCATCATCACAACAGCCCATATCATTCGGAATCCCATTTTGACTAAGCTGCATACGACTCAAATCCAATTCCTTCTTGTGTCAAAAATAACCTGATAGCCCAATTCCTTCTAAATCCTCTCACATTTGAAACACATTATGGCCCAAATCCTTCTGGATCTTCCTTTACTGCAATGCCCAGATAGCCCAAGTCCTTCTATAATCCTTCACTTTGGTAAAGAGAACATTAAAGCAGTTGGGCTTTTTAGGCCTAAATTGAGGTCCACTGTGTTTCATTCAACTTTTGTGCACATTGATGGGAGAAGTTTTTATAATTTTATAATAGTTTTTGTCAAAAGAAATCTGGTTTCAATCTGTAATTAAATAACACTAAGCCATGTGTATCCATTGTGTGTTAACAAGCCTAATGAGTTGTGCATAGTGCGTACAAATTGAAAATGTCATGTTAGGATTATGGGATTACATGTTTCCATTACATAATCCATTTACAGTTTATAATTGCGCTCTCATTGCTCTGTGGAGCGAGTAAAAGGATGGAGGATCAATCCCAATGTAAACAGACATGAGGAGTTTTGGCCTACATGTAACAACAGTGAACAAGTGAATTAAATGTAGTGATGTTTGAAGCTTTGCGTGGTGTGGAAAAAATTACATACCTTGTAAACTTGCGGGTGTACAACCATGTGTAAATCTTTTTTTGGATGAGTGTTGGCTTTGAAAAGAGCAGGTGTTGTCATGTTGTCAGGAGATTGTTGGACTGCTGGTGATGATGAGGCTTTACACTGTAAGTAGAGCTAGAGAGATGCACATTTGGACATTTTAAGTATCCATAATGTACGGATTTAATCATCAGCAGTCCAGCATTTTCCTGTAAAGATGAGCAGAGTATATGTTCGAAACGTCAAGACCACAACGACCACAAGACCACATCTTTTCAAAGCCAACACTCCTCCCAAAATATATTTGTTCACATGGTTATACCCACATGTTTACTAGTAGACTTCTTGAATTATGTACAACTTCTGTTTCCCTCATTTTGTGCATGCCAGCAAACATTTATGCTGAAAAACCTGATATCCAATTCAACCAACTGTAGGGTCAGAAATGGCCCTTAGACTTGCCCCTGTTCATTCTGTTTTCCTTTCGTTTTGATCTTCCGTCCAAAGGTTGACTCTTTTTACAGTCCCATTTGACGAGTAGTTCCATCCTACCATTGGCATAGGGGTCTTCAAAATGAGCCCTATGGGTTTATACATGGCCCCCATTCACCAATGTGTTCTTCCATCATCTGCTTTGTAATTGTTATTATTGATATTTAGGAGTGGAAATAAACCAAACCAATACAAACCAATGAATATATACATTGTTTGTGCATTTTTCACATTTTCATTCACAAAACAGCTGGACACTGGACAAAATATTGATTTCAGAATTTTATAAAATAATTTGGGGCCTTGAACTTTGTTCTTGAATGGACACAGCTCTCCTGGCCAATGTTCTTCTGAGAGGAAAATGTACACATGTAAGTTATTTCAATTTGACCTTTACAAAAGGGCACCAGGTCAATATCAAGGCTAGTCTAATACCATAGGATCCATGGGTTAACAAATTTGCATACATGTACACTACATCTGTAAACGTACTTTCAAATTTATAAGGCAAACATTTGGTGGGTACAAAATAGTTGAAGCATCCAATTTGAACTCTAGATTGTAGTGAAAATAATTTTCAAGCCTACTGTTATTCCAATGTACATCGAGTACATTGTACATGTACACTGCCTTGTGCAAATGTGTGCCTATACTTCTATACTATGCGTCTTATCTTTCGATGCGCCTTGTCTGCTGACGATTGATTTTTTTGTTGATGATCACTGCGTAAAATAATACCTTTATTTTGTCCAGTTCAAATCAACGGTCTTTGTGTGAAGAATCCTTCCCGGGTGTGACGGGATTATTTGCGTAAGGTAGGCCTATATATAAAGGCGACGCTAGTTTTGGTATTAGTCACCGGTAGAGGGCGCAACATCTACTGGCTCGACTTAGACTGGTAACCTGTCTTTATCAGCAAGGATCCTCGTTGTGGGACGTCGGATGTTCAGGCTAGGAGGGCCTGGGTTCGTGTTGCAATATCTTCAGACAGTGCGTGGACCATCGTTTCTGGCCGCTGATTGGGCCAGACTTCATATTATTAACAATGCACAGCGTTGGCTGAATGGATGGACGAAGGTTGGTATCAATTTACGTTGGTCTTTTCTGCATCGCTCTACACACCCATGTGGTTACGGTTTCATTCATGCTTCGAATAGTGTGAACGCTCCAAAAGGCAACAAAATGACGTCTTTGTGGTCAATGTACCGACACCGGGTGGCGCCTGGTGTTCTTCTGTGTACTGTTAAACATGCGTCTTATGCGGCGGTGCGCCTTTTCTGTTGACGTTTGAATTTTTTGGGGGTCATTTTAGGGTCCTGCGTCTTGTCCGCCGAGCGTCTTATCCGCAGGAAAATACGGTACATTGTAGGGTTATCCTCAGGAATTTAAAAACTGTGTGGCATTCTGGATGCAAAATTTGCAAGTCTGGTCGAAACAAATTTAACTGAGCTCTCTCGGAACCCTAACCCCCACCCCCATCTCCCAGACCTCTCAAATGACATTAAAAAAAATAAAAATTGTTTTATAGTTTTCACATTTAAAAATCTTTTGTGCATACCTTTAAACATAATTAATGCATGGTTCAATAAATAACATAATTAGTGTACAATGTACATGTAGGCCTACTTGCTAGGTCTTGCACTTCTTTTATAAAGAGTAAAGGCCCCCAAAATAAGATTTTGTTCCCACCCCACCTCCCCCCCCCCCTTTCAAAATGAAAATGTTTTGTTACGCATCTGACAATGACAATGGCTTATGGAATTCAGAGACTACAATGTATAGGGGTTTGTGGGAGGCAGACTGTGATGATCAATGATGAGTAACCCTTATTACTCCACTCTCAGGGAATGTGCTGGGGTTGAATCCAGGCCATTAAAACATCATTCCTGTAGACCTGTACACCAAACAGATCGGATTAGATCATGGAGGTACCTCGACGATTAGATTGAGTCATTGGATTCTTAGTTTTGTGCATTATTGTTACTCTTTGAATAATACAGAATGTATTGACATGATTGATGACTGATGTACATATTTATGGATTGGGTTTAGGTAATTTGCATACAATGTAATAATTAAAAGGGCCTCAACTACATTGTATTAAACACAAAGGCTAATTGAAAGGAAAACATAATTTTCTCTCTTCTGAAACTACTGTTTTTAATAATTCAATTCAATTTGAAGCATTTGTACATTTATTTTCATGCACAATTCACAAAAACAAGTGCTAACAGATTATAAGTGATATTAATAAGGTATCCAGAAAACAGCATGGAGGCTCTTGGTTCAGGACAGGCAAATGCTTGTAGCGGCTTGCCTTTGAAAACATGTTAAAGAAAATAATTTCACAAATCTGAAATGTGACCAAAATACAGACAAAACAGAAAACAAGATGAGGAAAGAGCTGCAAAACTCTTTTGTGTCATATTAGACTGAGCCATTCCACTGGAACCCAAAGAGGAAGGTCTAATAATTGACAGTAACCAAATAGCCAATCCCGCTATGAGATTTGAAGGTTTTACGATTATTATTCTCAGAGTGATTTAGACAGCCTATCTTGTCTCTGTCATTGTCGTATATCATGATGACATTAATGAAATAGTCTTGATTAAATATTTGACAGCAGGTTTTAAACAAACGCTCTCTATTTAAAAATGAAAGTAACAAAACACCAATGAGATTACATTCATTTTAAAGGGTCTGTCAACGTTTGGTAATGACTTTGAAAATTAATGGCAATAAAAACTTACGGCAGCTTTGGATAGTATAAAGCATTTTGAGAATCATTTCACTTCAAAGTAATGTGGTTAAAAAGACATGTTTCTTTCAAAAAGTTTGTCAGATTGTTTATTCCTGTAGGGATTGTTCTTCCTGTGTGGACATATTCGCTACGTTTTTTCGGCGATATCTCAAAAATGCGGCCACCTTTTGAAGTGAATTTTCACATGTTAGTTTTAATGTATAGGATTAAAACAATCGAATGGTTCCAAAAACCAAAGGTATACTTTGCCTTTAAATTAAATTAAGCCCAGTCTTTTGTTTCAAACTAACAAATACATTTAGCATTAACATACTTAAAGCAATGCATCGTGTTCGCATTGACAAACACATCAAGCAAGTGGCCAATAAGTGTTGATTATTGTTTGAAGTATAAGGCCTCTTGGGCTTACATGAGTCTACAAGGGGAGGGGGGGTGGGGTGGTAGCAGGGAAAACATCTGTAACGTTAATGAGCACTAATAGTGATTGCCAATAATCATAATGTTAATTATTTGCATTCATACTCCTACTGCGGCTTGAGAATTAAGAGAATCAATTTCTGAAACTCATTATTTTTTGTTGATTAAAGGTATAATACAGAATTGTAGAGCTGACAAAATAGTCACAGACAGTGTTCATGTTTTGTGTAATCAACCATATGTAAATGAAGCAACATACCTGTGAAAATTTGGGCTTAATCCGTTGTGAGTCAGGAGTAAATAGTGAAAACCATGCACAATTTTCAGCATAGGCCTACAATTATAAACACATTGTCCTTAATTTTGTTTATCGGCTGCTGTGTTTTTGTAGGTTTTCAAATGCAGATTTCTTGAATATGACTTCATTTCAGGGGGAAATATTTAACACACAAAAAATATGGTTCTTGTATGAACTTCATAATCAGTGAGCTTTCGGACTAAATATTAAAACAATGTTGTTTTTAACCTAAGTACCAATCCTATATAATACCTTTAAGCCTGAATGTAAATATTGAGGAGTAAATGTTTCAACTGGTTAGTTTTGCATGACACTCTTACAGTGCAAATCCAATGGTGGTAACCCAGGCAACATGAATCACAGACAGGAATTGTTTTCTATGATTATTTGCAACCTGTTCAAATTGGTAATAATTTAAAAGAAAAAAGAAAAGAAATTTGTCATATGTAATTAAAAACTATTAAGAAAACCAGACTTTGTGGTCAACATACTGTAGTGAGTAAAATAGACATTTGATGAGTAAGGAAAAACATTCATAACATGATGTGAAAACGATTGCTAAATAAAATGTACAAAATCACACTTGGTTACTGGGAGGTTGTTAGAAGATTTAAGTTAAATCCCATGATGTCTCAGTCAATATGCCAATGGATCCGTTCTATTTGAAGAATACTTTCAGATCTTAGAAATAAAAGCATTCTCAATTATTAGAAATAACTTACATAGTCTAGCCAGGACTCAAGCTCTATTTGTAAGTTGTTTTGATCGCCTTAATAAATTCCACTTCATCCTAGAGACGAGAGAGAGACTAAGGGTAATGTATGCTGGAGCCTAGTACTGGATCCCTTCGGCAAATTTAATGTAAATTGCTGTACGGTCGGGCATAAAACAAAAAGAAGAAATGCATGGCAGTCTTGTGTGCTCTGACACGTCTCTTCGATCTCACTCATAGAGATTGTACATGTATGTCAATGTGAATAGGCAATAGGACAATACAGCAGACGCTCAATTTTAACTCAATCTGGACTCAATTTTTTACTGTAGAATTTTAGACCTTCGAGAGCACAAAACTATTGCGAAACATCAATTGCATTTTTAAAAAATTACCTTTTGTTAAAGGGAGTTGAATTGGAAACACAGTTTTGCATGCACACTGGTTTAAAGTACAGAATTGATGTTTCAATCTACATGTACAAACTCAAGGATATCAAGTTCATACTAGTGCTAATCCAATATGGTCTGAAATACTCGCACCATGGAGAAAATGACTATGTGTGGAAGACCCCCAAATCACCATTGCTTATTTTGATTGTCACAATCAGATTTAAGTCCAATGATAATGTGCACAAAATCCCTGACGAAACATGAGCGGTTTAATTGATCTTTCTTTAATAATGTGAATGATTTAACATATATTCACATGTTATTTGTACGTAATGGTGTGTTTGTTGAAATCTAGATGACTCTTCCAAAAACCAAACTTTCACTTTAATGAATGTGAAATATGGCCTTCAAATGATGTGTTATTTATCAAATGAAAACAGATTATTCATTTTTAGCTAGTCTTACTTTTGTATGATGCAGCAGTTTTCATTTCTAATGATACTGTTACAGTATACACTTTTTACAGTTTAGTAATGAATGTAATGTACATGTATTTTCATGGAAAATTTTAAGTATTACCCGATTTCTGATTTGAGTACGCCTACATGTACGCTAATGAACTACATGTAGGTGTTTTATGGTCTTTGATTGATGTCATACTTTGTTATTCACCCAAACAAATGTCTTTTCATTTGGTCTCTGCATGAAGAAATGAAAATCGTGCAATAAACAGTTTCCTTCTTCCATAAACGTGATAAATAAGGTCTGCTTCAAGTAAGCGATTAACGATCACATACATGTACTGTAGGAGAAATCTTATACACCATGCACACACAGTGAGATATGAATGGTAGATATTCGCATCAGATAAGACAACTCTCATTTCCTGATAAATTGCTCTGCATTTGTGCTGGCGATTCTAGAATTTCAGTAATATGAGAAAGTGGAGAGTTGACCAATTTATATCGTCTCAATGTATTACCTTGAATTGAAGGATAACGGCATATAAATCAAATTTGTTTGAATGTGTGCAATTACTCCATTCCTTTACTTGTCAAGATATCTATTGATATCAAAGACTGCCTACAACTTTATTGTTTTTTGCTTTGGTTAGTTTACAGTAAATGTATGTAGGCAGAAATATAGTTTCTACTCAGGGATTAAATGCTAATTGCAGTTTACATTTAATAATAATAATAATATGAATTTATATCGCGCTTTATCACACCCAAGGGCGTCTCAAAGCACTTCGAACATTATTACCCCTGGTCACTGGGCCATTTATTTCATTCCTTAAACCATCTCAGCTCCCTGGGGAGTATACAGCCTGTGCTGCAATATACATGTATGCGCTACTAGGCTAAATCAATCACAAGAACCATCTCTGCCCTCACAGGTACCCATTTTACCCCTGGGTGGAGAGAAGCAATTATAGTTAAGTGTCTTGCTCAGGGACACAAGTGTCACGACCGGGACTCGAACCCACACTCTGCTGAACAGAAACACCAGCGCTTGAGTTCGGTGCTCTTAACCGCTCGGCCACGACAAGCTACATAACGTACATGTAGTGTAATGTGTACATCGGAAAAACTTTATGAAAAAAGCCTACATGTTGTTTGTAAAGTTCTTCAATGCCTCAATTAACCTACATTTGTAAATCAGTAAACTGAATATTAATATTTAGGATCACTAAACTGTATTGACACAGAACTAAGCCAATATTTACCTGAATGCATTTTATCTTGGTATTTCTAAATAATTTTTTTGTCTGGCACCTGAAACCTTGCTGAATGCTGGTACAAGTGCACGACATGTGTACATTTCATGCCAGTGTACACTGTAGTTGGTTGTGGGAACGGTGCAGACATCTTTCCTGTGCACTGTGTAACATCAAATACTTTGCAGACTGTATGAAGGAGAAAATTCACTTTCAAGCTGTTGATAAGGAAACTATAATGTACTTAAAGAAAAATTGCTATCCAGTGAATTTCTACCAGTGTACAAGAAAATGATATGCATGGAGTGTAATGTATGAATGTGATCTACACATGTAGCAAGTTATCAAAGTTGACTGAAGACTGTTAAGTAGTGTAAAAAATGGCAGTAAACCAATGAGCTGCATGTTTGTTTACAAACCCTCTGCCTGTGACAATTTTCTACAATTACAAGTGAAGTCTGATGTGGGGACCATCGTTTGAGGTCACTGCTTATCCAGTGACCTGTGTCTTACAAGAGTGTTACTCTTTGGTGAACCACTGTGTAGTGTAGCCTGCATGCAGGTCGAAATGCCCAGTCACAACATGCCTCCGTTGAGACTTTACCCTAGGAAGTTGTTTTCATGTTTGTGAATTGAAACCTGGCCTGGGACTACATTTGTTCTGTGGATATTTATCATGTTTTGGGGACTCTAACAAGTTGCGGCAGTTCAGGAAGTTTGATTTCAAGAATCACATACATTTCAGTGAGCATTACTGTTGTTAACCATGTTTAGAAGAGTAATAACCAAACGGGATTCCAATGATGATGTTGATGGTGATGAAAATGTTTCAGGGTCTCCTAGGAAGACGAGGCGAATGACAAACGGTGAATCTGATAAGACTAAGAGTAAGTTATATGATTGGTACTTGTGCAATGTGAAGTACGAAGGCATGGAGGATGGTGAATGAGGGTGGTATGTGCATGAATCATAGCAATATGTGCATCTGGTTCTTATCATGCATGATGCATGGTAATTGGTATGGCAAAGAATGTTTTAAAAAAACAGTAGGATTTCATACAGTGTACAGATGCTGTACAAGGTGTGTACGGCTTACAACACTAAGTACTGAATGCAAAATAATTGTTTAACACATCGTGGGTCAGGGCCATGTTGAGACAGGTATTGTATGACCATGACAAAAGGAAACTGAAGGCTTAAACATTTTAAACAGCACAGATGTACAACGTGTGGCTCGGGATCATCATGGGTGTACATTGTGTCACAAAACACTATTAAATGCACAACAGATATATAATAATATGTTAGCAGATCTTTTAACCCTAACAGACTAGGCCCTTGGGTAGACATACTGCCCAAATCCTTCGATATCCTTCAGATTAAAGTTGTCATAAACCTAAAGTGCCCAAATCCTTCGATATCCTTCAACTTATTGTAAGTATACATATTAGCCCAAATCCTTCGATATCCTTCAACTTATTGTAAGTATACATATTAGCCCAAATCCTTCAAAATCCTTTTGAGACAGAAGTTAGGGTGTCAACTTTGTGATTTACTTTAGGTGCTCTGCTGGGGCCCTTGGTGTATGATATTTGATCAATTATGTGTTTTTGTTTCTTCTCCCTTTTTTTTTTTGGCTCAGTCAACAGATATTTTTATGGTGGAGTTCGTACCACCAGTTCGCCCACTCAGATTGCAAAATATCCTGATGTCATCATTGCCTTTTCTGTGTTTTATGTTTTATTTTTTGGTTTTTATTTTATTTTGGGGGGTTCTTTTTAACCCTTCTTCCTCCTACTTCTTGCTCTTGGCCTTCTATCTGGTCTTCGTCTCTCACTCCTTCTCTTTTTCCATCCTCTGTTTCTTCTCTTTCTGACTGTTCTTCTTCTTCTTCTCTTTCTTGTCTGTTTTCCCTCGTTTCTTCTCTGCTCTCTGTTTGGAGCGCTCATTGGACGTGCTGGTGTCTGCTGCTGATGATGAGTCAGTCGTGGCCTTGCTGGCATGCTCATGGAATTTGATGAAGCAAGTTCCAGGACATAGGTTAAGCATGCACTGCTTGCATCCGAATCTAGTCGTCTTTATTCGTCCTGATGCAGTGACCCCGTTGTGACTGATGCACCATCTACATCTTTTGGGGTAGAGCCCTGGCATCTTTGACGAGATGTGGCCACCTATATTGTGATGAGCGACGGGTAAAGATGCCTTGCTCTGACGGTGGCTTGAGCCGTCGGCATAGCCATCAATAAAGTCCATGGCCAAAGACAGGACGAATTGGCCGTGTGTGAGGGGCTTTGATGGTGCTGGCACATCACTGACATCACTGTCCTCAGTTGACTGAGTATCGATGTGGTGATGCTGCTTGTAGGCAATATAGGCATTGACCCTGGCAATATCCAGTAGAAAGTAGAGGATTTTTTTCCACCAATACTGAGACTTTCTTGAACATGTGTGGTAGGCACGGAGTTGGTCGCTTCTGTCTACCCCGCCCATGTACTTGGTGTAGTCACACACCTGAGGATAAAAAAAGGGATTTTTTTCAAAACTTCCAATATAATACAGCACACAATTCAATGTAAAGATAGCATCTGATAAAAAAAATTACAAGGAAAAAACATACCTGAGGGGGGGCAGCAATTGTCTTGGTTACTCTTCGGGCAGTGATGTCATCTGGTATTTTGCGGTTGAGGGTGTGGACATCTGGGTCACGCCAGCCTTGATGTGATGTAGACAGTGTCAGCATGACCCGGCTGTCCTTCCACGCTGTTACCACCATCTGGCCATTCTGCCGGCTATAGAAAGTGCCACGAGGAACTTTGGTCATGTTTTTCATGCGCTGTTTGTTTGGATTTTTGTTGGAGTTGGTTAGATCTTTAGGAAGTCCTCTACTGTTGCTCTTCACTGCGCCGGTGAGGTAGGTTTTTTTTTTTAAGAGCAGTTCAGCGAGTGGCACTGATGTATACAGCCTATCTGTATAAATATTGTGGTAGCGCCCAAGATGGTGTTTTGCAACTTTCATGGCTATTGCTGTCATCTTTGTCGGCTTGTTACTCCATGGATGGACAATGAAGTTGAGGACGGCACCAGTTATGGACTCAGCAAGAACATAGATTTTGAAACCAGCTCGGATCGGTTTCAGAGGCATGAAGAACTTCTTCACTGCTGACTTGAACCCTCGGTACTTGATCATGGCTTCATCGATGGTCAAATTTCGAGCTGCATTATACTTGTGGAGGCATTGCTGCCTCACACGCTCCCATATCGGCTCCAGTGGGTAGAGGGGGTGCCTTTTCTTGTATTTGTATTGGTGTGCCTTATCATAGTATGAAGGGTCTTTGTCGGGGTCGTTGCAAGCAAGATAGGTGTTTATTGTGTTGAACCGGTTCCTGGACATGGTTGAGGAGATGAGATTGTTCCGGAGTCCTGGGTGGGTCGACCAGTAGTTTCTGTAGTTTGCCTGCTTTATCAGCCCCATCAGAATGTGTATTCCGAACCATGCCCGAATCTCCGCTAGGTTGGTCGTTTTTGTCCCAGCTTCCCTCATCTTTAGGTTGGTCCACTTAACGATCAGCAGCAGCAAACTCAGGGGAAAAAACTGGAAAAAATATTTGATGGCTGAGCTCGAGCGTGTGAATGATGCACCTAGCGGGTTTTTCACTATGAACGACCGCACCATCACATTCTGCAAAGATCTTGTCCAGCCATGGTCATCTGGGGGGTAGTTGCGTGCTTGAGCGATGGGAGGCTCTGGGTCGTTGTCTGACTCCGGCTCTACCACTCTTCTTCTTCTTCTTTTGATATTTTCCTTTGGTGCCAGATGTCTCTTTCTTGTCTTTGGGGCCGGCTCGGGGATGTCACTGTCATCCTGTTCATCCTCTTCGTCTTCATCGGCCTTGTAGTCTTCTTCATCATCCGAATCAGCGACGTCGGGATCTTCCCCATCTTCATCACCCCAATCATCGTGGCCAGGATCATCACCAACATCATGCTCACCATCACTTTCTTCAGCTACATGTAAGTCATCCTCATCATGACTTCCATCAAACCAGTCACTGCCAACACTGCTGTCAGTCTGCCGTGATGACTCGGCACACTGGTCTTCTGCCATCATTTCATCTACCGCCTGATCTATATACTCCTCATCACTCTCAGAGGAGCTGACAACTGCTCTGTATTTTTTCCCAAAACGGACACCAGCAGCTTTGGCACTCGTGTATACCACACTTCTCAGCTCCTGCTTTTGGGCATCAGCCTGACGCCGCAAAAAACCTTCATCTTTCTCCTTTGGTAGAGGTTCTTTTCCCCTTCCTTTCTTTTTGCTCACACCTTTTCTTGGTGTTCCTTTCCCCATGGCAGATCTTGTGAAAACATAAGACTCCTCTTGGGTTAAAGACTGTTGCAATGCTCTTGCTTCTCTCGATGACATGATTGCTAAAAGGTTGTCTGAAGTAGACACCAGCACGTCCAATGAGCGCTCCAAACAGACAGCAGAGAAGAAACGAGGGAAAACAGACAAGTAGTGGAGGAGTAGCAATCTACACTGATATTTATAGGAAATCAGCACTTAGTTATTACATAATTCTTCATTGATATTAAAAGCAATTCAACTTTCATATTGTTGATACCCATTGACCTATATATCTGACTTAATTTGGCTTATTGTTATTGAAATCGGCTTATTGTTATTGAAATCAATTTAGAATATTACATAACATTACCCTCAAAGAAATGGAAGTGCCCATGCTGTATTATGGCTAGGACAATGGCTAGGACAATGGCTAGGACAATGCCCTAAATTCCAAACATTCCAAACATTCCAAACATTACAATGGTGTGTGGTGGTGATACATGTACATGTACAATAAACCACAATAAACATCCAACAGCACTGACCAAGCAAACAGAAACACTTTAGTTGCCAATAATCAAACCAAAAAAATATGTCGGCTTTATTACAATCTCCACCCCTAAAAGCCCAAAACCTTCAGAATCCTATTTTGGCTAAGCTGCATAATACCTAAAACCTTCAAAATCCTCCTATGTAAAAACAGCCCGATAGCCCAAGTCCTGCAAAATCCTACCCTAACAAAAACTCATTTTAGCCCAAACCCTTCGAAATCCTCCTGTGTTGCAGATCCCTAATAGCCCAAATCCTTCGCAATCCTGCACTTTGGCAATGAGGATATTGTAGGACTTGGGTTCTTTAGGGTTAAGAGAATTAACTTAAATAATGCAGGTTGTTTGGTACTAAATCAATTTACAATGTATTTGTACATAATGTGAAAACATATTTTCTATCTGTTGTTCATTATGAGTCACACAAATCAAAAGAGGGAAAAGCACGTGATAAAACCAATACATCCTGGATGATTGGCACGACTTCCCTGACATCCTGGTGGGTTTTTGCTTGTTTTTCTCCTCAATCCAATAAAGTCAAACAACAGGATTTCATGGTAACTCATCATCTTAACTCAGTGCTTTACTCTTATTACTGCAGTACTACATTTTGTACATGTAGCCCTGCTCAATGCAAAGCATTAGTTTGCATAAATTAGCATCTAATAGCAAAAGAGCACTCCATAGTCCCCCCCAAAAAAAAACTGGACCAACTAAGGGGAGGTGGCAAAATGGACGTACACACAATACAGATTTATTTTAAAATGGTGTAAATTAATTGATTTGTGTTTCAGTTAAACATGCCTTGTCTTATAGGTTTCATTGCACATATGTTTCTGATGTACATTGTGTATAAAGTATACAATATAAAGATTGAATTTTAGGGGAAAATCTGCAATACCGTGGGACTTGTAGTTCAATTTTTATGTTATCTCACACAGTTTAGAAACATTATAAATACACTTAACTGTTTTTAATTGAAAGTTTTCTCATTCGTCTCAAGAGTACGTTGCTACTCGACAGAATAGAAAGATATTTGAACATCATTTTGTTATTCAAGGTGAGGTATTATTATTTAAATGAAGAACAAAAGACAGCCATACTTGTTTGGTCATGAGTTTATTTGCCTGATGCTAAAATCAGGCCTGCGGTCCTGTCTAGTGTAAATTTCAAGCCCTGAATGATGTGCAATAAATCACCTGAAATTTTGTTAACTTTTATTTTTGAACACTCAAAAATAGTGTCTGCCCATTTCTAAAAAAATGTTCTGCAGTTGATCTGTTTCTACGACACAACAACATGAGCTGCCAACTTCACTACATACTTCATACTAATGTTACTTGCACTTGCATGCATGTGTTGACATACACTTTTAAAAAAGGCATGTTGGACCGAGCGGTCAAGTCAAGCGCACCAGACTTAAGCTCTGGGTTCAAGTCCTGGTCTTGAAACTTGTGCCTTTAGGCACTAAAATCATTTATTGCTTCATATTATGGATGAGACATAAAGCCCTACACGTGCCTAATGAAGAGAAGGGGTTTCCCCGGTGTTTCTAGTATTTGTATTTAAATAAAATAATAATGAATACAAATTCTTCATTTTTTGTATTTATTGTAATGCGCAATAGAGTATCATGTAGGTTTTGCGCAATATAAGTATCTATTATTATAGTTAGCTGCAGATTGCCCCACAGCACCTTGTAAACCTTTTGTGCTATGTAAATAAATGGGTCTAGAACATAGCTCTGCATACCTTGTAGAAAAAAATAATCAGTTCCATCCTTGAAAACAATTACTTATAATTACTAAAATAATTGAGACTGTTTTTCTTGATTTACAGATGAGGAGGGTAGTGCATTAGTGGGTGTTAGTCTGACCAGTGAGATGGGTTGTCATGGTAACAAGGAGCATGACTCCGCCCTAGGATTCATCTTATTAGATGTTGATAAGATGACAGTGATGGAGATGAGAGAGGCGATGCAGAAACAAGTAGAATCAATGCCAGCTTCGTTCAGATTTCTCACCAAACAGGGGTAAGTAAACAATGTCCCCTCCAAAGTATAGAGCCACGGAGACTGGACTTCCTGGAGGCACGATTTGTACACAGCTAGAAAGAAGAAATCGTAAGATCTTACATTTTATAAAGACTGCAATGTACAACTTTTGGCAACTTTTGATATGAAAAAAGGAGCACATTTAAAAACTTGTTCAGCCTGCATGTTTAAAATTGCTGATTTTTTGTGGCAATTACGATAAGAAAGTGCAATTTCTCATGTGATTCAGTGTAGCAGTATTGCCTGCAAGGAATTGCCCTTCAACACTTTTTTATTTTAAAGTGATCTTTGCTCTTTTTTGAGTGATTTGTTTCTATAAAATTACATACAAAACTTATAATGTAAACAGCTTTGGTTGGATTGGTTGATCAATTTGTGTTTTAATTTCATTTGACTTTCTTTTAAAGGGAGGTTCATAAATGTACTTTGGTAATGACCTTGAAAAAAATTATTCAAGTTTTATCCAAAAGCTTGTACTTGTTATAAAAATAGGAACTGTAGTAAGCATCCGTTGATATTATTTTGTCTTTAATGCCACCCTTGATTAGAAATCATTAAAAACATTTGAATCGGAGAAACGATTCATGCAGGAATAATTTCGCAGATTTCTGAGGGTTGGTGTCCATTAGTTAATGCTTCGGCCAGAGATGCGCTTGGTACCGATTTGACGTTCTTGTGAAATAACTGCAACATTTGTTTGCTGTTTCTTCAACACGTAAACACTGAATTCAGCTGAAACTTTCACATGTGACTTTTATTGTATCTCTTTTGATAATTTTGCCAACAAATCAGCATTCGTTGACAAAAACCAATCTATGACCCATCTTTACCCAATTTGTTCTGATTGGTGGTGGAGATATTGGGAGATGATAAATCGTTCTTTTTGTGAGAGCAGGATTAAGGTTTCTGCTTTTCCTAATGACCATGGAGAATCATATGCAATTAAACAAAATAAGTTACTGTAGAGTTCAAGTGAACCAAATGAATAGTATTCTAATTTGGTTAAATTGTTGACAGGTGGCCGGTCACATCTACACAGGAATCTATGATTAAAGTGAAACATCTCATTAACGATGATGGAGTGGTCAGAATACAGCCGGACTATGGTGAGACTCAGTTGGATTATTGTGCACACTAAGACTATTTAGAACAATCTGAATGAAAGGTCTGTATTTAAGCAAATGATGGATTAACAACCAAAATAAGAGGGATTTTTCCTTTAGATCTTTCCTGAAAAAGAATCATTCAGATGTTACGGGTCAATTGTTAAAGGAAATCTTTATTATATAATATATTGTCTTTCTTTTTTTACAAAGGTACATTGTCAAGTTTCAAACTCCACATTGTATTTCTTTATATTTTTTTATTTTGTGTAAATATTGTTTTCTCTCCTCATTTCTTTTGCATTTCAGCGAAGCCACGTGTTGGAGTCTCGACGGAGAAAGGAAAGCCACTTGGTTTTGTATTTGTATCCACTTTAAGTCTACCAATTAGTCAACTCAGAGAAGCAATATTGGCACAAGTATGTTCAGAAACTCTTCTGGAATCTTCCTTCTTATTATCTTCCAATTTCATTTATCCAATACATAAAAAATTGATGACTTCATATTGCAAAGGTACCACAATACCTTAGAGGGTCTTGGCTTGGATGTGGGGTGTTGATGGAGAAGGTTAAACACTGATAACTGTAGTGGCTCAATGGCGTGTGACTTCTCTGGAGCAATGTGTGGATTAAAACCATATGTTTTCTATGCTATCTCCCACTTGAACGTATGAATGCAGTATTTCTTTAAGATATTGTTTAGTATTGGGGGAAGATTCTTGTGCTTAGTTACATTATAGCTAAGGATGTAACCATCTCCACTGCCTGTACATATCAGTTTCAAGAGAATGTAAAAAACTTTCCATGGGCATTATTCAGACAGTTTAACTTTTCAGTTAATTTCCCCTTTGTTATTTTTAATTCCATGGAAAAGTAAAACATTGTTTCCAAAGGTTTGTTTTTCTGTTAAAAGTTTCATTGTTTGGGTTGGGTATTTATTTATTTATTTATTTTATTTTTTGACGGGAGACAATGATTGTCTTTATGGCTGTAAAGAATTTGCAATTACAGATTTGCACATCTCCAATATCGGGCCAAAAACATAGTTAAAAAAAATCCCCAAAACAATTACAAACTGGAACCTATGACAGTTATTTATTTGCATGATACATGTTTGATCTACTGTGGTAATTCCAACATTGTCAGTTCTGTATTCTCCTTAAGGTGATTTCATATCTGTTCATTTGTTATGTAAAATATTTGTGTAATTTCTATTATGCATTCTTAAAATAAAACAAAATGAAGTCTTATATGTGAATTGCACAGGTAGAGGTCTCAAAGGCTTTGCTTTTGTTGCCCTGGTCTTTGCCTCAATCTAGCCTCCTTGATTTTCAATTTATTTATTTATTTATTTATTTATTTATTTAATTAATTTTTTGTTTTTTTAAAGTAGACTTGTCCATACATGAATAAAAATTCCTTTGCTGGTCCGTTAGTTGCAATATCTGTACTTGAATTTAATTAAAGCATGTAATGTGCTTTTTTTGTACCCTCTGGAAATAGCTCGGTGGCAGCCATCAACTTCCATCAGGTGAATGGGTCTTTGTGGATCGCAACTTTTGGCCGATCTGTTCCCAGCAGGAGGAAGCAATGACAATAATTGACATACTCTCTGGTGCCTGTGTGAGACTGCACTTTCTGGACTCGTATGACAGTGAGACAGAGGTGGATGGCATAGGCGGAGACCGATCTTTAACAGTTAATACTCCATTGAACAGATGGTTAGTTCTTGATTGGGAAGAACATTTGAATATAAGTACACCCTTAAAGGGTGTGTACAACATTTGTAAGATTGAAAATATAAAATGTTCACAGATTTGCACATAACCTAAGAGGGTGCAGAAAGGTTAAGGATTTCTTACAGTGCTGTTTTTAGTAGAGTTGCTTACATGCTGCATAACCACTTAAGGTCAGTTTTTTAAATAAAATTTCCATGGCTACCCGCGGTATTATTTTTTTGAACTTTTTGGAACTTCTTGAGATATTGTTGCGCTTGCTTCAGGCATGATGACAGATGCACCACATGTCCTGTTCTATCATCCGTGTCTTGATCACACTTATCAAAACATTGAGAAAAATACCAACTGACTCTTTTTATTGGGGACCAACAGCTTGTTAGCAGTATACATGTATTATAGTATTGTATGTTTTTAGTGGTTCGACTGGGCATCAGTGGAAAACAGCTTTCATGCTGAGCTGATTTTAGCCAGTATAAATAAAGTATAAATAAATAAATAAATAAATAATACATGGTGTACTGTTAACAGGAAATTAAAATCGATCTCCATCGATCATGCAAACCCTTAACTTCTTTAAAGCAAATAAATTACACATTTATATGGAGTGTCGTGGCAAACTTTCTACTGCACTGAACTCTGGGTCTTGTGTTGTCATAGTGTGGGTTCGAATCCTGGTCAAGGCACTCGTGCCCTTAAGAATGTCACGTAACTATGATTGTTCTATCCTTCAGATGGGACGTTAAGCCATATGTCCCATGTTTTATGTACTGCACGTAAAAGAACCAAGTACACTTATTGTTAAAAGAAGGCGTTTGACCTGGTGTTTGTGACATGGTTGACTGCAGATTGTGCCACATCACCTTAAAGTACCCTTAAAAGATGCTATATATAAATTGGTCTCATATAAAATGGTCTCACAATTCAAACAGCTGTGCACTTTGATATGCAGTGGGATAAAGCACCATATAAGAAGTGCGTAGTATTATTATTATTAAAGATAGTATTTTTTCTTTCTCACAGTTTGCCCCCCTCACCCCGCAATAACGATAACGGTGCCGTGATGCTTGCCTTATCCCATGGTACCTACCATCGCCCTATTAGCCCAATACCTCACGGTGACTCCTTCCTGACTAATAAGTCAATATGCCACCAAGCGAAGCAGGTACTTATTAGCTATGTACGAGCAGAGGCGTCTCAGTATGCGTTGGATCTCAAGAGGGCATTGGAGGAGATGAATTACAGTGTCTATCTGGTAAGTGGAAGAAATGCTCCACACGTGTTTTACCAAATTGATCTTTGGGTGGCGGACTTAGATCAAATTCACAAAAATCATTAAGATACCATTTAGAATGCACCAGTTTGTGCAGTGTGGTATTTAAAGCAAAGATAAACACCAAGGAAAAAACATTATGAGGACTGTGTTTCAAATTAGCGTGCTTAGGCCAAACTTCCGATAGTTGGTTCAAGAATGGCCCACTGTTTTGAAAAATCCTGGGGGGAAACCAGGTTCTAGATGAGAGATCAGGGCTATTAGTGGTGGCGCAAATGTAAAGTTTACAGAAGGAAAAAGATACTTACAGATAAAGTCGACAAGAGCAGGGAGTGGTCTAAACCCCTCTGGAACCACTCCCTGGATCAGCGCCTGCTGACTTGGACATGAATGACTAGTGGCTGGACTTTTCTCAACAGAAAGCCGATGAATAATATACATTCTTCTGTCTTTGTTATTTCAGGACGTACATGAAATATTTTCTGGGACGGATTGGCAGGATAGCCTGAATTATGCTGTTACAAATTGTGAAGTATTTGTGCCTTTAGTAACACCAAGATATGGAGAAACGCAATGGACAAACAGGGAGGTAAGTTTGTGGATGCCTGTTGGTCTGAATATTCCTCTGGTTTACCCTTACACAATGTGTAATAAGCACTGTATACTCAGTGCTTTCCTTGTAATAAGGAAACAAATCCAAAGGCATTTTACTTGATGGGGATTCAAACCCACAGCTCCTGCTTTTTAGAGCAGATGTATTGCCCACTGGACCGCTGAGCGTGCTCAGCTACAAGAGGCCAGTTTGAATCCTGTACTAGAGGCGGGTACTGCAAAATCATGTTCCCATACAACATGTGACACGCATAGTGAAGACTGAGCAAAGCCATCATACAGGGGAAAAGCTGTGGTTCAGCATTAAAAATCTGTTGAAATTTTTTAAAAGTTGGCTTGGAAAATTGTTTTGTTGATTACAGTACAGATTTGTCCTCAGTCTCGGTCTTGATCTCGATGGGAAGGTCTCGATCTTTATCTCTGTCTCGGACATTGAGGTCTTGGTCTTGCTGACAGAGGGAAGGTTTCAGTCTTGATATCGGTCTTGGACTTTGTGGTCTCGACTACAACACGGCCCAATCATTCATTCATTTTTGTAACAATCCAAGCACTTCTTTGGTTACAAAAGCTGACATGTGGAGGGAAAACTGTGTAGGAAAGAATGAATGATGAATGAAAGATAAGGAACCGCATTTATGCAAGAAATTGTCTCATGTTTATTTTCAGTTGAAGCTTGCAGATGTTTTGAACAAGTACATAGTGCCAGTGTCATTTGTAGAAACATGGCCGCCATGCTGCCTGGCGATCCAGTTTGCGACAACACAGTTTATAAACTGGAGACAAGGGAAGCATGACAGAGGTCAGAGTTCAATTCCAGTCTTATTTTTCTTTATACTTTGAATAATGCACATTAATAATGCATAACATTTGGTTATTTGCTATTTTATATTTATGCAGTAGATGCAGTATTGCCTACTCATAAAATTGATTTTGATCAAGGTTTTTATTTATAAAATGCAAATAGGATCAAATCAAGATCAGGCCTTGTTATAAGTTTTATGTCAGAGAACTTTTTTATGATCATAAAATTCTCAACATGGACTTCATATTCATTTGACATGAATTCTTTTTTTGACAAAGTCATTATTTTATATATTGTTAACTAGTTATAGTTTACACTTTATTGGTCTGAGTTTTCACTGACTTGTTCAAGAGACAATGACCCCATAGCTTCAACCTGACACTATTATTATTAGGATTGTCACCTGAAGTATTTCTGGTGTAATTAATTTTTTTTTTTTTTCCCGTTTGCATGTTTTTGTTATATTATACAATTTGGACATGGTGAAAGGCTTTTAAACAGGTTTTCTTTTTTCATAATATTAATGGTGTACAAATAATGAATATTTATGAGTGCAATTGTGAAAAAGTTTTCATTCCTATTCTCTCCATTACACAATGGAAAACATTTGTTACTTGTTTTATATTTACATCCCAGTAGGTCTTTGTCATTTATTGGGGAGATAAATTATAACAATAAACAAAAGTTTTAGTCTGGCATCCACAACGAGGGCATTTTGTACTGCTGTGTATAACACATGATGCCGTCTAGGGACGGTAGATGGAACCAAAATGCACCGCTTATGACCGAGGCGATGTTATGGTTTGAATAATGAATGCTGCGTGGCCTACAATCCTCCAATCAAATGACAAAGATCTACTTGGGAGTTGTATACACACTAATTACTGAATTCATTGATGAGGTTATCTGATGTGTATTTCAGACACTAGTTTGTATTCCTCTTATCCAAGTAAACATTACATGACTACAGTTATTGTCTTGTACATAAATAGTAGCATGGTGTTAGCCAGAAGGGTGTCTACAGAAGGGTGTCTAGTTGTCTTGTAGAGAGCCTGTTTTGAATTTACAAGAAGATACCCTTCATTTGTTCAACTTTGCAAAATCTAAAGGCATTGTTAAGAGTGCAACCCGCCTAGCTTTTATTGTGACAGTAAATTTTTACACTCCATTTCAAACTTCTGGCTAAGACCCTGCATGCATGTAGTACTGGGCCCAATTTCATGGCTCTGCTTACCGTAAGCAAAGAATCTGCGCTTACGGAAGCAGTGAATTCCGTGCTTACGTCAAGTGTATTTCACGGGTTAGCAGGGAATTTTTGCTTGTGCGCATGCGTAGTCCACGTTACTAGGCATTCTACGCTTACACAGCTAGTGCAGAAGTTTGGCGCTTGCTCGGTAAGTGGAGAATGGTGATTGCAAGCGCAGAATTCGGCGGTAAGCAGAGCCATGAAATTGGGCCCGGGTCTGGAACATTTTACCACGACACTAACTCATCTCTCCTCCATACTGCAGACTTAATACCTGAGGTCTGTCAGTCAGCCCTAGAAGAAGACATTAACGGGCTACTTGCACGGGACATTTCTGCACGACTTACGTCTCTTTGCTGTGACTCACTTAAACCGATCTCCAGAATTCCATTCTTGAATCTCGGGCATGCCTTTCACTTCTCTCTGCTTGAAACCTTAAAACATAATAAACATAAATAGAATAACATCATAAGATAAACTGCAAGTCCTCATTTGGTAGTAAATAGTAATAACATTTTATTTGAAGTATGGGCATTAAGTTGTGCTTTTTGTTTCCTTGTTTTGCGAGGGTAAAACATTTATAGAGATGACAGGTACATGTAGGTCTTGAACACCCGGTCATCCATTCTCAAGCAGATTTCCACCAACACTCAGTCTCACCTGGGTGGGGGGGGGGGGGGGTATTATTGAAACACAAGTCTTTGGGTTGAGTCCTGCCGAGTCCTATGGATTGTGGCCCCATAAAATTCAAAAGCAACAAGTGTGTTTGCTGCAAAACTGTGCTTGATAAAGGCAAAGATTAGCTTATTTTGTTGTTGATCCTGGCCAGAAATTTTATCATAAAAAAGGGAATATTATTTTACAGTAATTGTACATAATAAACAGCTGAGTCTGGATCTTTATCCTCTATACATGTAGAATATAACTCACAAGTGTTTTGCACTTCAATCTAAACCTTTGATTCAATTTCCTTGAACTCCTGTTCATTTCACTTAAAGGCTTGTAAATGTCAATAAAGGACCTTAATGCAAAGGACCTGTGAATTTACAGCATCTGTCATCCTAGCACTGTTGAGAGATAACTACATTTAAGGAAATGCTCGCCATCGCAACATCACTCATCGTAAACTAACATCCTATTGGTTCATCAGAATCCAAATCAGATTACTAACAACCGTTCTCTACCACCTGATGTGCTTCTGCAATGTGCACAATTTTATTTCCAGAGAAAATTTTTCGTCTTATGGCAGACAAATCTGAGATTCTCTTTACGTGGTCAGAGACTGATGTCATCGCAGTCAGTGAAGATATTGGAAAAAGATGCCGCACACATGCTGGGAAGAAACTTATAGAACAGCAAGAAGCTGATAAAGTAAGTTTCAAAGTTATCATAAACTCTGAATAGTTTGCCTTCGACTTGTCAGGTGTTTGTTTTCCTGATATCAGTATTTTTGTCCCTTCTTGAAAGCTGGGAACTGCTTATCAATGGTAGAAACACATAACTGGTTATATCCTCAAGCAAACTTAAATCATTGATTCTGATTGGTCGATCCATAGCAACAAGAGTGTTATATAAACCTATGTTTCATGGCCCATATAAAACCCTTTTTTATAACACGCTGTTCCAACTACGCACATTGCGTTATTTTAAGCTACGCCTTAAGTTTCCTCGAAGATCGTTATCACACGTGCGCTTGTGGAACACAGAAAATATAGGATTCCTCATTATTGTATAGTGAAATTCCTGCATTAGTTTTGCTTCTGTTTTTCTGGGTTTATACTTCATGACAACGACTATAACTTACTAGTTGAGAAAAATGAGAGCTAACCAACTGGTTCTTTTCAGAGCCACCACATCTTCCCAAAGTGATCAGTACATGGTGTACCTGATAAGATTAAACTAATATCCATACTTCATGCATAGTGAAAATAAATTGACTTGGTTGAGATTTTCTCAGGTATGTTTCAATGTCAGGGTTTCTCATGAACTGACCTGTAGGTGTCTTTTGTATCTTTTCTTAGACACCACATCTTGAATTATCTACATCCAGTTATCTTCACTTGGTGTGTCTTTCTTTGATTTATGTAATGGCAGCTTTCTCCAACTATTACTGGATGAGGCCAGATATACATGATTGTATGCATATGTTCCTAGATGTCTCTCTGTTATTGAGAGCTAACATCTCTTGTTACTGTCCTTTATCTGCTGCAGTCTCCAATTCTACGCAGTTACCCATCGGCACTGCCGCCAGGTCTACCAACCAACATGACTGTTGTGACTGAAAGCAGAGAGGGTGCTCCAATGGTGGTGATAAGCGTCCATCCAAAGCAACAACAATTTGTAAGTTGTCAAGAAAACTAGTGACACGCTTTACACATTTGTACATGTTTATATAACTTGCACAATATAAGTACATTTTTATTGTTTTAATTATTCAGGGAGACATTTTGAAGAAACTATTTGAGGCACAGGGTTATGAAGTCTGGTGTACCACTGAGCTTGATGACATGTCAAATTGCAGCTGTCAAACCAACCTGACTGAAGACGGTAAATTAAAATGAATCTTTACTCCAAATATTCCTGAAATGACCTTAGATGACCTTTTCTGAACACACACATTTCACAAGAGGTAAATAGTATTCAAATTTTGAAGCTTGTGACATTTTGACCATTTTTCATTCATTTTGGGGCCAACATTTTAAAAATAATTTCTTTGTTTGCAATCTTGGGATGACATGGTTAAAAATTTGCATATGAGTTTGTACTAAATTAGTGAATCGTCAAACCTTTTCAGCTTTTTAGGCAGTCCGTTTATGTGACATAAATGGCATAAATTGTACACCATTTTCTAAAAAGGGCATGATGGCCATGTTTACTTTGATTTGTACATTTTATAAAGAAGCATCATAGCCAACTTGGCAGGGCATCAGTCAATGGACGCGGTGGCAGCTGTTTGTGTATGAAATCTTTTGTATACAAGGATTAAACAGTCCAACCACTTTTATTATCAACCAATTGTATAATGTAAAGGTGCCATCGGTTATGCAGTACACTGAACATTCTATTCTCACATTCGATCAGTTCTAGGGCCAGCTTTATAAAATAATTACCTGTGTTAATGCATGTAACAGCCTTTTTTCATAAATCAATTGAATTTTACACATCAAGAAGTTGCCAGGCACAAGTCAACAGCCAGTCTAAAGTCCATGAATCTTTTTGTTTTCTAGCAAATAATTTTTGCAAGTATCATTTTCATCAGGTAAAAGAACACTTCATTATGCTACAGAAAACATCCTGATATTACATGTACCGTAATTTCCGGAATATAAACCGCGGTTTATACGTTGATTTTGACTTTTTTTTGACTCCTGCGGTTTATTCTCCGGGCGGCTTATACGCCGACGTATAAATATGGAAGAGAAAAAAAAAAGCATTTTTATAAAGAAAGATCGTTTGTAAAATGTTCTAAATAAAAACAATGTTCTTAAACGATAAAAAATCCTGCAAAACATGCCTGTGTGGTGACAAAATCCTGTTGAAAATGCCTGTTGAAAATCCCGCCTCATTTGTATTCCGTGTTGCCTTTATAAAACGTTTATCAACCGCCCTATTGTTAGAGTTCAGTCACCCCTCAGAGATGAACAATCAGCGAAACTCGAGTTAGACTAGACTGGTCCCCTGTCTATTTATCCCAGCGATCTCCATATGCTGATATATCTCCGAACAGACGGTCTCATACAGACCAACATCAAACAAACGAAAACTGTGCGGTATTACTCACGCACGTACATGTATAAAAACGTTCCTCCGACCACGAGGTGCATGATTTCTCACAAAGGGAATTTCCCTTGCCTTTTCGTTCCCACAGCTACACGCCGCCATTCCTTCACCCCCTAACTATAAAGTTTACCACGTTAGGAGCATGCAAGCACATCTGCGGGATCGAGGTGATGAATACTATGGCAGTGCTGCGAGAAGCACTACGTCATAATTATTCACGCGATCTGCCAATCGGAAAGCTGTGAGAAGCACTACGTCATAATTATTCACGCGATCGGCCAATCCGAAAGCTGTGAGAAGCAATACGTCATAATTATTCGCGCGATCGGCCAATCGGAAAGCGGCCGGTCAGGAATCAGCCAATCAGCCTGTGCCAATTGCGCTCGTGGTGCTTCGGGTAACATGAAGAATAAAACCATGGCTAGAATGGAGAGCCTTACAGCCTTTATCAAATTTCCTTACATCAATAACCAATTCGCGGCACTTCAGTTTTAACACTATTTTTAAATCTGAAGTGGGTTCCCTCATCAACTCACGTCACAAATTAACCGCGATATCATCGAATATCGCGATATATTTTTGACGATGTATCGTGAATGAAAAAAAGCAATATCGCCAAAGCTTACCATACGCAGTTTTGCGAACTTCACTTCCGTGTTTTGAGGTTAGTTTTTTAAAACATTTTGGCCGCGGTTTATACGCCCGCGCGGTTTATACGCTGACACCTAAATATTTTTTCCATATTTTGGAGCATTGCGGTTTATACGCCGGGCGGTTTATATTCCGGAAATTACGGTATGTTTTTCACTATTTCAGTTTCAAGTATAGACCTTATGCATATGACGTCATTTGAGTAGGGCGCCCTCGCCTAGAGGTCAAAAGGAAGATGTTCATTGGCCAGTCCTGTGCGCCGTGCGTACAAATCAGCGCGTTTCCATTGTTTCATCATCAGTTTACCTCTAAGATGGCGGCTTGGTGACGTCAATGCATAAGGTCTATTACATAATTATAAATTGTCTCCATATAGACTCCGATGATAGTTTAGACAATTTAACCCATCAATTCCCAATATTACAGAAACTGTTTCTCGAATTGTATGTTTGACAAAGTAAAGCCTCATGTCCTATGGAATTCTTATCAATCTCCCTGACTAGATTCAACACTGCCAGTTGAAGACCTTGACTTCGGTGATAGTGGAGACAATCCAACCAACCCCATGGCAGTATTGCAGAAGAAGGCAGCAGAGGCCGGTGTTATTGTCTTCGTTCTATCCAAAGCATTTGCCGACTCTGACACTTGTAAGCAACAGGTAAAAAAATCTTGATTTCATCATCTGAGTTCCATCAGAATCACAGATTTATAAAATTACCCAAGATGCTGCTATGACGTCGACATGATAGATAAATATATATGTACCGGGTATATGGGGATTTAAGGACCAATTACATGGCTCTGCCTACCACAGAATTCTTTGCTTTTGATCACTAGTCTCTGCTTGGAGAGATAGGAGCTCTGCACTAGCTGTGTACACAGAGAATACTTCAGTAACATGAATTACTCAAGAGCTAACCTGTGAAATACAATCACATTAAGCACAGATTTTTCGGCTGCTGTAAGTGCCGTTTTGTGGGTTTCTTATTGTAAACAGAGTTATGAAATTGGAGCCAGGTTGACACATTGTGAGTCTGGCTTCAAATCCCACCTAGGGCCAGAGCCTGACCAGTGGATTGGATTTATTGCTTGTACATGATTACATGCGTTTCCATACATACAAATCTGAAAATTTCTAAAATTTTTATTAAACAAGACAGTGATTTTTGTTGTTGAGCCAACGCTATATTTCTATGATAATATGTAATGGTTGATAATAACAATATTTGAACAGCTTTGTTTGATACAGGGAGTGTGTGCCAGCATTCATGTTCACGTAATGAAAGCATCTACATTGCATGGTTTATTTGTGTACATCAAAATTCACAAACCTTGGGAACATTTCATAGAGCTACTCAAACACAAAAATCTTGCTAAGCACAGAAAACTCTCGCTTACCAGAAACAGATTACCAGCCCAAGTTTTATGTTGAATATGTTGGTATTGACTGCTTAGCAAATATGAATTGTTGAATAATGTTTTCCACTCCACAACTCTTTGAAATTTGGGCTTGGCAAATTTGTTATTGACTAATAGTCAAGTGATACAAGAGTTTATCTTGTTATATGATAATTCTGCATCCAAATGCAGCAACTTCGGCTACAGCTATAGGTGTTGGCTGCAGCAGCAGTGTTGAAGAATATGTGTTTCAGTGATCTGGCCGTAGCCATAGCCAAGTCTATCAATTCAAACACAGCCTTCGGTAAAACACAACTGGATATAACCTTTGACGTTTCTCTGCACATATAGGTATTTTACTGTGAGCAACGTAAACGGGTCATACCATTGAAGTTTGAGGAGTTTGAGATGCCAGGATGGATGAGTATGCTGATTGGTACAAGTCTTTTAGAGGTAATATTTAAAGAATACTTTTGTAACTCTCCCTGTTAATACAATTTTAAAGTCTCCCATGCTTGGTGTGAGTTGCCAATAAAATAAAATCAAGCACAAACCAAAAGAGTTGCTTGGCATTCTTTATAGGGTTGGGACCTTTAACCGGTCAGCCATTTAACTATAAAAAACATTGAAATCCATTTTCAAAGTTCTAATGATTAAATGGAGATGACAGATTAAAAAATGAGACTGTCCTTCTCTTTAAATTTTCAGCCCCAGCATAAGATGCTAGTTATGAAGAATGGTTGATACTCCTTTTGTTGGTAGAACTGTCTTATCTTAATCCCTTACAAAATGTGACACATTATTTAAAATTCTCTACAATTTGTGGTGCGTTTTCCTTAGTACACCACCACACCTGCAGTTGGTGGTTTTGTGACTGTCAAGACTGGGTATATTTTTCTATTTTTAATCCTGATCATTCCGGGAAAGTGTGTTGACATCTGCTCCTTTTACAGGTCAGCTTATAGTTCAGATTGGAATCGTTAGAAATGATTAAACAAAAGTTACATGCTCCGTTTAGCCCTTTAGGAAAATAAAATTAGATGCTAGGACCCTAAGTCTTTACACAAGTGCTGTCCTCAATAAAAAGTTGATTGTAATATAATAATTGGTTGATGTTAAATTTGCGTTGGGGATAATGAATATTATTTGGTTTTACCCGTACACCGATGTGTTTAAAGCACTGTATACTCGGTACTTTAAATTGTCGTGTTACCCGCTGCTAAAATACAGCTTTCAAATTGCCTCTAGCTACTGGGCAATCTTGGTGGTCTAGTGGTAAGACATCTGCTCTAAGTGGCAAAGGTCGTGGGTTCAAATCGCACTCACTGGACTCGGGGGGGTACCGAGTACATGTCTACAGTGCTTTATACACAAATAATATAATAATTGTTAGAGACATATTTTGTTTGTACAGTTCTCGATATATTGAGCAGGTGCTGTGTAGAGTTTTTCTGTAAAATTGTTGCTTTTATTGTTGGAGACATTTTGAGAATGTGTTTGGGTTTTGTTGGTATTCACTGATTAGGATGTGCAGCGGGCTGACTATGAAGCATCTCTTTTGACGAGGGTAAAGTCTGCCCTCAGTCCACAGGATGAGGATTCATCAGACGACGACAAAGAAACACAGCTGACGTCATGTGTGAGTAGTCACTCTCAATTGATTATTTGTTTCAATGGAACGAAATATATAAAATTTGAGTTGTTGATTTGCCATTCTGCCTCAGAATGAATTTTTGCCCAATTTCATTCAAAAACGTTTAAGAATTAATATACCAGGCATTAACAACAAGCAGCCTTGCTACCATGGGCAGTGTGCCGTTTCATCCCTCTTGTCATTAATTCCTAGAAGGGAGACACTGACAAACAACGCTGATTGGTTTCCAAATCTGACTGCATAGCACGCATGCTTGTCAAAAACTGTTAAGCTCTTGTGGGTCGCTAATGAGTGCGTGGTACACACATGTCAAAATGCATTGACGCAATTCCTCCTCAAATAAATCATGTTTTTACATGGTCACCCTAAACTGCATACAGTTAAACAAGTCACAAGATAAAAGAATAATGAGAGGGGACCGTTTGCTCTTTGATTTGATGCCTCTTTTGTGGGCTGCCATGATACTTGAATGTGCCTGTCGTGTGAATCAACCATAAGCCTAAATAAACTGTGCCATATATTTGCACATCCAAATGAGAAAATTCCATGTGTGTGTTTTCGCGGCTGTAACCAATAACTGTTTCCATTGAATTGGTCAGTGGTTAATCACTGGTAAATAACCAAAACAGTTTTTGGTTTCAAGAAACAGGTTTTGGTGACAGCCGCAAATGAGTGACCAAGGCATACTGGGGAAACAATGGCGCAGTGAGAATGATCACCCCCTGGGAATGAGGCTGGTACAACAAGATTGTTAAATGGTGTATACTTTTATCAGGCTGCCACCGTCTTGATTATGTCTCCTGTAGTGTATACAAAATTTGATTCTCATCAAACAGAGGGGGCCTGACTACTCTGCCCCTTGCAGCCTCAGTATGGTTACATTCATTTGAACAGGAGGAACAACCATCGCGTAGTAACTATGAGTTGAGATTGTTGATTGTTATTCCATTTAGATAAGCACTCTTTGTACCAAGCTAACAAGCAGCAACTGTGTGTACATCTCAGGGGGAACCAGCTTCTTCTATGAAAAGAGTAAAGACATATGCAAGTAAGTTTGTTAGTCATGTGACATACATGTGACTTCCTAAATTCCCTCATTTTGTCCTATAAGAGAATTTTTTTGTGATCGAGTCTTTGAAAACAAATATGAAAGTCAAGTGTAATAATAATAATAATAATAATGTAGAGCTCAAAGAGGAGCACTGAGGCCAAATTCAGTTTTGTGATAAACCCATTTTCTGATTGGTAGAGTCCTTATGAAAATGGAACAAGTGTTGAAGTCTCTTACCTCACATCAAAGCAGTCTGAACTACATGTACATGTACCATTGTGCTTAATTCCTTCCAGTGTGAAATGTGTTGACATTTCAAAAATATCCAGTGATGTCACATTTCAATGTATTTGTATGGGGATTTTTTAAAGTTCATCCTTGAATTTCCACAATGTTCAATCAAAATTGTGAGAGTTGAATTTTACCATTTGACTAACTGAAAATTCCTGTGTGGAATGTAAAAACTCAATTATTATTGCCATCCAATGACATCATGTTTCAAATTTCGAGGTAAAATTTTATAAAATAAAGTGACATGCCAATCGAAATGGGCCAATGACCAGCCTTCTTCTGGCCTCTAGCCGAGGGTGCCCTACTCAGATGCCATCCTGTCTATAAGGTCTATCCATGGTCATGTATTAGCCATGACTCACACTTACTGTAATCACTTGTTTCTGTGTACAGAGAGATTGGCATATCTCTAGGTAGGCTAGACCATGTGACTCTCGTTACTGGTGGGTTCCTTGGAGTTGGTGAGACGGTTGCTAAGAGTTTCTTTGATGAGAGGCAGAGGCTAAACAAGAGAGAGGATGTTTGGCATATACTCCCCATCCATGACGACCAGGTGAGACATTGTATTGCTTGAGATATTGAATGTATTTTTGGATGACAATTTCAGCGACTTGGTGATAGCCAATGACTGGTGTGGAGCTTAAAGTGGTTTTGGAATTGGCTAGTGTTGTTTTAATCAAGTACTAAACGGGTTTATAAGAAACAGATTCTGCTTTTGTTACACCAGTAAACTTGTTTGTGTGTTTCGTGTTGTTATTTAGCATTCAAGACTCTGCTAGGGTTGAAATGTGAGGCCATTGTTTTTGCATTTGTACCATAGGTCCTTTTGGTTGGTAGCAGTTTGCAACATTTAATTATATTTTCTCAAGAAACAGAATTATTACTTTTTGACAAATAAAGCAGACAAAATATGTTTTTAAGGTGCCATTTGAGATCACAACATTCTTTTAAAAGGGTGTGCTTTTTTAATGTGAAATGGAAGAATTCAAAAATATGTCAGGAAAGTTGTTTCAAGAAATATCACAACAGTTTGCTTTACAGATAATCAGATGTAATAACTAAAATTCATTATGTTACTCTGCCAGGAGTGATTGGGCAGTATGGAGTAGTTATATTAATATATACTAGTTGTATTAACCCTTTCAGTCCCGCTCCCGGGATATCCCGGGTTTTCGCAACGCGCACTCAGATCCCGCTCCCGGGATATCCCGGGTTGCGAGGTCGCCGCACTTTTGCCGCTATCACACTCGCACCAAATGCACTATGAACACAAAAATACAGCACCATCTACAGGATGAAATGCGCCCTCTTTTGGTATAGTTTTGAAAGGGTATACAGACTAGCATCCGGGAGTTTTTACGCTGTATGTTACATGGTTCAGTCAACGCGAAGTCTGAATCGAAAAAAAATTTACGTCAAGAATTTCTTCAAAATGTAGCTAGTTTTCCTTCTGTGATTTCCTTTCTGGATTGCTGGCGACTTGGTAAATACTATAATAGTTATTCAGGTGTATATATAGAGCATTACAGTAAGACAAATTCGTTATTTTGATTGATTTTGTTGTAGTACTTTGTACCATTTGCGGAACTGTGCACACGTAACTTGTATGCATTTCCACACATGTAAACAACGATTCAAGATGGCGGCCGCCATGATCAGGAACAACGATGCAAAATAAAATCGTTCTTTCTATGGAATTTACTGACACACCAAGCTACAATGATGTCGTAAACCCTCTATTACATCTGTAAACTATTATTGTTTATTATATCGCAACTTATAGTACTGAAAAACAACAGCCACAACAATTTACAATGATCATTGAAAAAAATTAAAAATCTTCTTTATTTATTTTGTTTACAACTTCCATTTTCACAGGAAGACAAAGGTCATTGAGGTCACAGAGGTCACAAAATTTATCCAGAAAGAAGGACAATATCATAATGAACATTACCTCCAAACATTTTTTAAAAATACTTCATGATAATTTTTTTATGATTTTTTCAATGAAAACACACAATAAATTGTTGCGTTTGAAAAAGTATGCGGGATGTGGGGGGTAGCTGTGTACAAAGTATACGGGACTGAAAGGGTTAAACAATTTTATATTTGCTCTATGTGTCTTGCTAGGATCGAAGTCGCCAGGCCAGGCAGAACAAAGACAGAACATTTAAGCCAATTTCATTTGGTGAGACTGTCTTCATAGGTGACAGTGTGCGACAAAGAGAGACTGTTGTATCCAGGGTCTTTGATATCTGCATCTTGATTGAAGGTAAGATGATGCATGATGGGTTATTAGGAGTGACAAATGAGAGGATATGGATGATGAGGGAATACATGACCAAAGAGGGCAGCAGACAGCGGGGTTAGTAGTGACGTGGGAAACACAACCAGGGCCCAATTCCATAAAGCTGTTAACCAGTTCGACGCGAATGACGAGTTAACTCGCGGGAATTTTTTTTACTGACACTAGGAAGACGAGTATACTCGCCAAATTTACATATGAATCGCCGTTACCCTCAGCGTGCGAATTGTGTATGGGATTCAGTTGTAGTTGCATTGCGGGGTACCAGGGATATATCTAGTGTAATTACTAGCGATTGGTGGCGCTATTGAACTTTTATGGACACAGGGCCAGCCGATGAACACAACGATTGAGATGACATTTTGTTGACAAAATCAAGATGGCGGCCTCCATGAGAAAACGCGTGTACAATAATGACACGGAAATTCTTTGATATTTTGTATCGTCAGGGTCCTCTAATTCCGATTCATCTAGTTCAGAGGAAAGTAAGGGTAATAGTTCAATAGTTCTAATTCAGAGTTTGAAAATAATAGTGAAAAAAGCGAGAATTCTGAAGTTAGCATGGTTATATCGAAGTCAGTTCTGATGATGAGCTGAGGTGAGTGATAATAATGCAGATTTTTCTGAGGGATCCGTATCTTGAGATGGTAAAATGTGAGTTTAAACAAAAAGAGAGAAATGTGAAGGTGTTTTCCCCTACTGTGACAGATTTTTTTAAATCACAGAGTTTTTTATTTCAGAAAATTGTCATAAAGAATAAAATTATGCCAGCACTTGCACTTTTTTTTTAATTTCAACAAAATTCACAAAAGTATCCCGCGTGGGGGGTAAATTCGGTGAAAATTTATCCCGCGTCGAACTGGTTAAGCAGAAAAACTTGCTGAAGGACTTAATTTGTTGAGCAAAAATAAGCTGGGTACCATTCACAAGTAACATACAATACATGATAGTTTGGATGATATCCTATTTTTGCTAAGCGGCAAGAGATTTCCATGCTAAGCAATTTTGTGTGCTTCACAGTTTTATGAAATTGGGCTGCAAATAATATAACCATTTCCCAATTTTGCAAAACCGATACTACAGATTACAAGTCAACCAATTTCTTATAGTTGCTTAAGCACACACAAGTGCTCAATATTTTTCTGCTAAGCAACAATAAGCTAGAAATTGGTCACAAACGGCACATATTGTTACAATTTTTATGAAGTGACAAATTAGCCTGCAGTGAAAAACAAATGTGTTTTAGAAAATCATGTTTAAAGTAGAACTATTTTGTTTTTCCAACTATTGCTGAGGAGACTGGCTTGCTATTTTTAAAGTTTACTATCAATATAAAGCTGAATTTTTCAGTCTAACAAGCTGTATTTTTTCAACATGGCAGCTATTTTCACTTCCCAAAACAAAACAAAACTCTGCCTGCAGAAAGCTGTGTACAAACAAATGCCTTTTTAGGTTTGTCACTTTGCAAAAACTCTAAATAAACGGATTCATCACTTCGTAAATGCAAAAGTCAAACCCCCTTGTTTAGGCACCATGCCCATGCTATGTATTTCAATGTTACCCATGGAGGGGGTCCTGGTGCTGTACAAGTTATTATTCAACATGTATTGTTTTGGGGTATGCTATCCATGCAGGTGGTCCAGGTGCTGCACATGAAGCTGAGGAGTTTACATGGAGTGATCATACAGTCATTCCAATCAAATGCACCGAAGGAGCAGCTGGAGGAAAGTTCAATGTCCCACAGAAGATCTTTGAGGTAAGACTTCAAAGTATTCCGCAAAATATGTGGATTAAGTCCTGGAGAATATCCTCCCTTTGTTTCCACAGTCGACTTGATATTGATCACTTTATTGCTGCTTTTTATAATGCAGCTGAAACTTTTGACTTGATGTAAAAATTTGGGAAGAAAACACTTTGTTTGTGTTTTTTACCCTTGCACTGGTGTGTGATAAGCACTGTGTACTCATTACTTACAACATGGCTAAATATTGTTAACTCTTTTTAAAGAGGTCATTGCAGTGTCACATTGTATCGTGCTAAGCTATCTTATCGAAGGACAAAATTCAAGTTGATCTTGAATCTTGAGAAAGGAAAATCTTCAGGGAACTCAAATAGGACTGGAACTTCCATCCCCTTACATTATTATTCAATTTTCCAAAAAACTATAATTTTATCAAGATATATATTTTCTCACACTATGAAAAGACACAGTGTTTATGAGTTGGAGATATTAAAATTATCTTGTATTATTTCAGACAAATTTTCTCAGGTTTATATTTTCCCCTTCATTTCTCTCCTATTAGTGTCCCCCGGGCGTATTACGAGATGATTGGAACCAGCTGGCCAATAAGAATGTGTCTCCCGCGGCAATCGGCGATGCAGTGGCGCGCATCATTACCGCGCTCCACCAAGATGTGGCTGCCCAGATGACTCGACTGAAGACTTTTGTTGATAGACGCGCCAGTGATGTTAAGACATAATCTCTGTAATAATTGCCTGCCAATAAGTGATTTATGCAAGCGTGTGATTAAGATGTCTGTATAAATGTGACTGCCGCTGAAGATTGCCTGTTCATGCTGACTGAGTCAAGGATATTGCTTTGTTGTTGTCAAAAACTGAAGAGACATTTCAGGAGGTGTAAATTTTGCTGCTAGGGTCAAAGGACCTATGACCTCTCAAACACTCTTACTTAACAAGGTATTATAAAGGGATTGGTAAGGAATTTTATTTTTACTCTGAAAGCTTACTGATTATGAGTTCATATTAGAACAATTTTTTATGTTAAATATTTCCCTCTGAAATTAAGTCATAATTGAGAAAACTGTATCTGAAGACCTGAAAAACGCAACAGCTGACTTTGCTTCTTACACTCAAAATTAAGGACAATGTGTAACATGCTGAAAACTGTACTTAGTTCTTTACTATTTTCTTCTGACTCAACAAAATTAGCCAACATTTTTACAGGTTTGTTTTTTCTTGTATATTGTTGATCACACAAAAACATGAACACTGTTTGCGAGTATTTCGTCAGCTCTACCAATCCGATATTATACCTTTAACCTTATTACCTATTTATTTAATCCACTGCAAACTTGTGTGACTATACAATTACTTGCCCTAAGGAAAATGTTTTCAAACAGCAGGGAATTGTGCCTCCAGCTACAACACATATGCACACATAGAAATGTAGTTATTGGTCATAAAACTCTGATACTGTTATTATTAATATGCATTTTATGTATATTTGAAATTATTTTCACTTCCCTTAACTCATTCCCTTAACGCAATGGCCTTTTATTCTAAAAATATTGTTTTGTCCATGTTCACTGTCCACAGCTTACAATGGTTGGAAAAGGGAAGATCAGATCTTTAAAATAGTATTAAGGAAACATTAGGTTGTTGTTATGCAATCCTCTCAAAATAAAGTCGAAAGATCTAAACTGCCAAAATACCAATGGAGCGCTATGTTTGTGTACAAAAAAGTGGTTGAGTTTACAGATTAAACTTCAAGGGAAAGAAAGATTGGGAATTTGAACATTTATTGACCAGTGTCAATTATTTTGAAATTTTGAGAAAGTGAATTTATTAAGCAAGAAAGTTGCCATCACTTATTTTGACCTAAAAATAAATATTCATGGGAATAATAGTTTGTTTCTAAACAAATGCATGCTGTTGGTTGAGACTGTGTGATTCACGCTTGAGTGGTCAAACAAGTTGGTCACCAGTGGTTATTAAGGTCGGAACAATTGTGTAACAAGGGGGTTAACTTTTATCAAGAGCATACAACAGATGCAAGGAGTTGTACAATCTGTTGCCCAAATCAGGAGGGTGGCTGGGAAATGGGAAGTGGTTAGGAGAAATGAGAGAGAATCAGACAATAGTTTCTAGGGAAGACATCATGTTTTTCCCAATAGTAACTGATTATCTCCATTAGTATTTTACCTGAAGAACTCAATTATGGGAAGTCTTATTGATATATTGAGTGTAAACAACTTGTTGTGAGCTTTTAAAAATAGTGATATTAATAAGGGATGGGGAAAAATGAATCATGTGTGTGTTAATTTGTATATTGAAGGAGGAATGTTGAACATTTTTGATGGATTTTTACCACTTATTTTTATATAGAATCTGCAGCATCATGAATGTTTTTGAGTTGCATACCATGTTATTTAGTGATAGATATATTTGTAATGTAAGTCTCTAGCGACAAGCCAAAAGACAATCTGTACAAAGGAAAATTTCAAGTGTGAGCTTAACAATTTGGGGTAATCCCTGCAGGCAAGACGCTATGTTGGTTGTATGGAAAAATCTTTCATTCTGTATCTTTGTCAAAGTAAACTTTGTAAAAAGAATTACTGAATACAATTTTAAGATGCTTCCCTATTCTCATGTTTAAACGTTTCAAAAAATCTCACACAGCCATCTGGTTAAAATGTAAGATTTCAAGTTTTCTTCCCTAGAATTCTGTACACTTTGTGCCTGCAGAAGTCACATTGTAAACATGTGATGTCCAAAGTCAAATTGTCTATAAATAACAGTAGAGTAGAATTAGACCGCAAGCCACAATGCTAGTGGAGGTAATCTCTATAAATGAAAAAGCATTCTGTCAATTGCATGGTACTTGAAAGTAATGCAGATGTGACCTTTCTGCGTATTCTATTGTATTGCTTTTAAGGAAGTATCAAACAAGATGCATGATTGGACGTTATACAAAGACAACATGGAGGACTGGCCTATGACCCAGTAATTAAATTATGTCAATTTGATATTTTCAGATCGAAGAATAAGATGTTTCTAATTTCTTAATCCCATGATGTATTTTGCGCTCTAGCAGCACTAATTGCCATGCAATAGACAACAATACCCTGATATGGCTTATGTTCTGTCAATACTGAAGATATCTATTGATTCAAGAGTTTACCATCTTTCCAAATAATGTCAAAACTCATGTTACTCTCAACTCTTATTTTGAAACTAGCTTTTTTAGAAAAAAATGATGTCCACTTTTGATGTTCGAAGTTACAAGTATTTTTTGTGTACATACTTTGTTTTCTGATATAGAAACTATACAGAGTTACTACAATTTGTGTTTATTTTATTTTTTCAAAGTTAATAAATATCAGCTGCCAAGTTCTTGTATATTTACTTTCTTTTGATTTGCACATAATTATGTGATGAAGAGTAAACCAAATATTTACATATTTACATATTATTATTATTAAAGAATGTTTTGAATCATGTACCCATAACTCACACAAAAATTTTTTTTACGAGATTTACAAAATTCCTGTTCAAGAGTGTTTACAAATATTGTTGTGTATATGAGAAGAAATGTACAAGTTATGATGTAAAGTAAAATTCATATTGCGATGTGTGTTATTGAAATGCAATGTTAAAGTGTATATGACCAATAAGTAGAAGAAATTTCTTGAGTGTTTCTTGCCAGGGAAGGGGATTGTGACTTACTGGGTAATGAATGGGAGGGGTGGTGGTCTTAACAGAAATTTCTTTTAAAACAATTTGGTGTTGAGCAAAGGAAAATTGACTAGGGCAGGATTTAAACCTACATGCTGGCGCTCTACCAACTAAGCTATCTAGCCCTGTGTTGGCGGTCTCCCGATTTTGTCAATATCATTGTTCAGGTGTGCAGTCAGAAGCCATACAGCCTGCCGTGTAGCCAGGGATCATCTCGAGTTTACGATACAACCTGGGAAGCGGCAGCAGATGGATCACCTTAAGGGGATGCAACTTTTTACTTTAAATATCAAGTAATAAGACTTTCTTTCTGTACACTTTCTTTTCTGAGGCAGGGCTACCCAGGGCTTGGATCAGCACCCGCTATTCAAGCTTTTGGATCTATGCCAGAGGAAGTTCACCAATCTTTGAAATAGTTTGGTTCTAAAGAAGAACCACTGGTTCAGTTTTGTCAAAAAATGTCAGCTGAAGAAAGGAAAAGATTGAATTGTAACATTAGAAACACCTTGCTCCATTTCTTTCAACCATTTCTACATACATGTAGAGTTAATGCAGTGTAGTCCATGGGGTACATTCTGCTGGTTTGTTATAACCAATGAGTGTTTGAGTTGAGGCTTAAAACCTCCTGTAGCTTCTTGCTAAACTTGCCAGATATTATTCTTACATATAATTTGCATGTAGACTTTAATAACAATTTCAGTGACATTAGGAAAGTGTGATTTGAAACCTATCGGGATGCCAATCAAAACAGCTGTTGGTTAAAGCTGCACAATATTAAAGGGGCACAATATGTGTGCTTAAGATTTGTTTTTAATTAAAATCATTTCTCTTTTAACTATTCAAGTTTTTTTAAAGGGTGTTTGTAACATTGGTAAAAAGTAAAAATATAAATGTTCACAGATTCACACATAACTTACATGGTATAAAGATGGTCATGATGGGATACTCCCTTTGAAATATTTTTGCTTTAAATGCTATAGTTTTTGAGAAATGAGTAAAATAATTAGTTTTGATCTCATGAGTCGAAAACTCGATGTTTGAAAACAGTGAAAACACTTAAGGTTTTCCCCCACTTTTTTCTGGTGATTGCAATGACCGATTGAGCTTAAACTTTCACAGGTTTGTTGTTTCATGTTTATGTTGGGAGACACCAAGTGAGGATACTGGTCTTTGACATTTACCAAAAGTATAAACTCCCTTTAAGGGGAGCAAAGATGTAATATTTTGGGGGTATTTAACAAATCAAACCATTCATTTGTGCATTTGGGGGACGGGCTAGGGTTCGGGGAATGTATTAAAGAAAAGCTACAACAATGTTTTGCCAAAGGTGTCCACTTATTTTGTAAACCGTGTTATTTCCAAGAACAGAATTTTTCGAGATTCATCAAATTGTGTACATTTTTGAACCTTTAATAATGTTTGAAGAGCCTAATTTATTCGCAAATCCTTGAAAAGCCCAATAGATATCATACCACACCATCTAAGGTACATACACAAATATTTTCTGTGTATGTCCCAACAATTTTTACATCTAAGTTACTCAGCTTCTTTACATGCCGAGCTTGAATTGTCACATTAAAAAGAGTCCATTTCTACATACATTAAACTTAGAGATTAATGCAGTGTAGTCCATAAAACGTTTAAAATTATTTGAGTCCATTAATTACCCAGTAATTGATTTATTACCCTAATTAGCTAAGCTAATGCTAATGGAATAATCCTCGACTTTACGCCGAGGAGTGAAAGGGTCAATAGTTACTACCACACAATCCAAATATATTATTTTAAATAAATATGTACATTTCCCAATAGTTTTTACATCTAAGTGACTTCTTAACATGCCCAGCTGATGTCTAAGATCAGTTCAGTCCTTTAGCTACCCAGTAATTGATACATTTCTTTAATTATGTTAGTTCTTAAGGGCATGGCAGCGATCCCCAGACCGTATCCCGACAAGCGAAAGGGCCAATATTTACTACCACACCATCAAATACATTTTATTTATTTTTTCCAGTAAGAAAATAATAATAATTGGGGAGCCTGACCCCCCCGCCCTCCCACTTAGATATGTGGAATGGTCCATTCTATTATCAAGGAATTTGACCTCCCCCCCCCCCCCCAGTCGTCATTACGCTTTGAAAAAATCGGATGTGGTATCTTCAAATGGCCCTTTCGCTCAGGAGGGTTTAACCGTCTAGTCACTGCACCGCCCGAGTTTGCTGAAACGATGTTCAGTTTTCCAAGACTCTTACAGTAAATTACTAGAACCGTGGTTCAAATTTTCAAAAGACACCATTTAAAAGGCAAATTATGTAGGCCCTATGTACAGTTTTCGTATTTGTAAATATTGTCATTGAATGACATTTCCAATTCGAAGGTGATAAATCCCTAGGGAACAATAACTGCCTCTCGTTAACGGCTAGCGGAAATTTTCCTGACGATTATTTTTCATAAGGTTAAAATGAACACAATAGTTTTGAAGCCTTTTATCTGGCATCAAATGCTCATAGTGATTAATTGCTGAGACATTAGTTTTTGATAGTATCATCATGATGAAAGAAAATTAATTTTTGTTTGGTTACAAATGAGCATGTTGTTGGTGAAAGCTACAAAATTTCATCATCATTAGCGTTACCATCTTTACAAGTCATCTGTGAAGGGGAGTGAATTAAACACTATTATCTAAACTATTGCCATTGACTTGGCCAACTGGCCATATATTTATATTTTTATGTTTTGGGGTGTTTTTATGTTATTTTTTTGTTTTATCGCAATACACAAGCTTGTGAGTTTTTCCTTCTACCGCATGTTACGGTTTATCGATTTTGGCGGCTGGGCGGTCCAGTGGCTAAAAGGTTAAGGGTGTTTTTGTTGCACACAAAAAGAGTTCCCCGATGAACGTCTATTTATCAATATTATTCAAAATGGAAACTTGTGTTTTGGGAGGGAGGTGGGGAGAATGTGCCAACCCCGGCTATTTTCGCTGATAGTCTGCTTGCAATTCACATTTGTAAGTTGTAAGCACATGATCTTAATTCTGTTACATTCGTCAACCACATGTACATCTTTTAAATAATCAAGATCACAATATTCCCGCGCCCTGCAATCCCTGTCCATTTAAAAATTATCCGTCGTCATCCCAAATTCCCAACATGTTTCTTGGTGTTGGCGCCCTCTGTTGTTGTTGATGTTGATTTCGTATACATGTCGTAAATTAAGAAGAGCGCGCGTGTGCATGCATGCAATTCCAAGGGAAGAAGCAGCGTGCATTGGAAACTCAAGCCTCGGCTGTCACGAGAGCTAGAGGGCCGGGGAGAGTCGAGTCGACCCGTGCTAAATTTGCGGTGAGTAACTTTGCCATTTTATTATTATAACAAATGTATTCGCCCACTATTCTCCTTTGCATGCTTGGGTATGCCACTGGCCTTGATGCATGCATGCATGCATACATGCTAGGCCTATGGATAGTAAATATAATTTGGGAGATCAGTTACTGGTTAGCGCTTGCAGTTCTGCTGACTATTTTTTTTAGTTGCGATAATCGTTACCCCTCCATCCATCCTCCCTACCTACCGTACATGTACCCTCCATCCTCCCGATGGTCGCAGAGCGGAGTCGTCGGGAGGATGGAGGGTTACGATTATCGCAACTATATTAATTATTATTTATGCTAAGCTATTGTTATCAATGTTTGTTTATTTCGGTTTTGGTAAAGTTTCCGTATCCGACGGCCGACTGCTATTTTCACTCAATTATAAAAAAGAAATGGTATCTTTCGTTCTTATTAGTTATTTAGGCCTACTCAAATGAAATATTGCTCTTGAAAACAGTGGATGAACATGATGAATAAGCGGTAGTCGGATACAGTTTTTTCCTTTCTTTTTGGTAATGAAAGGTCTGGGGGTCTGTAGCATGTCATGGTCAGGCAGGACAAGCTTACAAGCGCACTGGTGTCTCTAGCCCCATTTATAGTGCCAATACTCTGAACTTTCTCCGATCCTTGGCCCTACGCCCATGTACCTCCAGGAGGTGAGATAATTTTTCGAACAGAAACTAAAGTTTTTATGCCGAGATTTTTTCCCATAAAAACGTGAGTTTCTATTTGAAAAATTATCTCACCTCCTGGAGGTACATGGGCATAGGGCCAAGGATCGGAGGAAGTCCAGAGTATTGGCACTATTTAGTATTAATGGGGCTATGGTGTCTCTAGCCCCATACATGTATATCAATCATTATCAATGATAGTGCCAATGAGCTGGACTCAATTCACTTCTTGGACCTACGCCCACATTTACATAGCATTAGGAGGTGAGAAAGGATACATCAAATAGTAGGTCCCTAACCAGTGTTTTTGTGGCCAAAATCTCCCCCCCCCCCCCTGTTGTCACGTCTGCACATTAAAGCTATTTTTGTGCAAGCTCGTTTTGATGAAATTTTAGGAAAAATCTTTGAGCTGACAATCACTTGATTAACCATCGACAGCGCCATGATGTATATTGATGCGAATGTGCGATGACGGACTGTAAGACTTCGCTAGTCTAGTTAGTAGTCTACGAAAGCCCAATCGTGCCACTGAAGTATATATTATCAGCGGGAACTAATCCGTTATAACGAATTAATAATCCGTTATAACGAATTAATAATCCGTTATAACGAATTAATAATCCGTTATAACGAATTAGTAATCCGTTATAACGAATTAGTAATCCGTTATAACGAATTAGTAATCCGTTATAACGAATTAGTTCCCGCTGATAATAATACTTCAGTGGCACGATTGGGCTTTCGTAGTAGTCTTTAGTGGAGGCTGTATTCATTACATACAGCGCCACCATCGCAGTGCAGAGTAAAACAAGCAATGCAGTGATGTTCCGCCCCAACTTGACAATCGCACCAACTATAGTTGGGACTGGTCCAAAATTGAGTGTTAAAGTTGGGGCATCCCAACTATAGTTGGGACAGTGTTAATTGTACAGGGAACCAGCGGAACAATCAGGGGAGTTCTCTCTGCATTTGCAGTGTGTGTGTGTGTGATAGCAGAATCCCAGAATTTTTTTTATATTATGAATGAATCAACAATTTTTTTAAATATATTTTTATGTGTTATGTACAAGATATCTTTCTTGTTATTACAAAAAAAGTAGAATTTTTCAGGGTGAACAAGGTATGGTGGAATATATTATTCCCACCTCCCTTTTAGGTTTGTTTTTATAAAACCACATAATGACAAATTTCCTACTCATCTTCTAAAGCCCAAAATGGGCTCACAACTCACATAATTAACAAGTTGAGGAGAGGGCGGAGCTTCAGGCCCGCATGTCACTGAGTCCCCACGATCGATCACAGTTATCACTTTTGCGGAGGCTATCATGTACAACAGTACAGCCTGTACTGTTGAGTTCTATGGGCGATCTCAACTATAGTTGGGATGCCCCAACTGTAACACTCAAGTTGGGACCGGTCCCAACTATAGTTGCGACCATTGTCAAGTTGGGACGGAACAGTGACACAATTCAGCGAATCGAATCAGTGATCGTGATCATGCCCATCAGTAAACATCATCATGACGCCGACGATGTTTAATCAAGTGATTGTAGCTCAGAGATTTTTCATTAAGTTACACCAAAAAGAGCTTGCACAAAATTGTTTTAATGTGCTACTCCACAATTGCATAATGGTAAATGACAACTGGCGGGAAAATCTTGGCAACAAATTGTGAGTTTCTTTGTGAAAAATTATCTCACCTCCTGATGCTATATGGGTGTAGGGCCAAGAAGCGGAGGGAGTCCAGCATATTGGCACTATTTATGGGACTAACCAGTCTAAAGCTCTGGTGTCATGTTTTTGAGCAGCAGAGTGTGAGTTCGAGTCCTGGTCTTGACACTTGTGTCCTTTTAAGCAAGACACTATTGTTTTGTCCTTTATCGAATGGGACGTAATAAGCCATAGGTCCAGTGTGTTGCTTTTTGCCACCGCGGTGCAATCAGGATAGGGACTCAAAATTGAAGTGGGATTCGAACCAGGGTCCACAGAGGTGAAAGGCAGGGAAGATACTACTAAATTTGATTTGTTTAAAAGCATTTATCATGGTATTTATGATGGTTATTTTTTAAAGATGTTATGGTTGTCTTCAAATAGTTAGTGTATTATCAAACAATCTGTGTTTTATTTTTTCTCCAGATGAAACTGAGAACATGTGAAACATGACAGAGAGTAACACCAACTGTTCATCTTTGACAAATATTTTCAAATAAGATTGCAAAATGTTCAGGTACGACGATGATGATGAGGTAAGTAATTATTTTGTGTCACAGTAAGATGATGTATCGTCCCTTCATAACGTAAGAATACTTTATTTAAATCGAGCAAACCTGTGAAAACCTACAGATTCCCTCTACCACCACCACCACCACCACCTGGGAATTATTAGCCCTCTACTAAGTTTGTGCTTTTGTCCCATGTTTTGGGACTGCCTTTTGGGGGCTTCTGAGGCCAATGTCATATTTTTGTGCTTGCTAAAATAAGCACACAGATGAATGGCAGAACAACGCACGTTGGCAAAAAGTGTATTTCACAAATGGTCAATAAGATTTGACAGTGCTTGTGCTTCATCTGCTGACTAGAACTGCCAGTAAGTTAGCATGCTATTTGCTGACTAGAACTGCCAGTAAGTTAGCATGCTATTTGCTGACTAGAACTGCCAGTAAGTTAGCATGCTATCTGCTGACTAGAACTGCCAGTAAGTTAGCATGCTATCTGCTGACTAGAACTGCCAGTAAGTTAGCATGCTATTTGCTGACTAGAACTGCCAGTAAGTTAGCATGCTATCTGCTGACTAGAACTGCCAGTAAGTTAGCATGCTATTTGCTGACTAGAACTGCCAGTAAGTTAGCATGCTATTTGCTGACTAGAACTGCCAGTAAGTTAGCATGCTATTTGCTGACTAGAACTGCCAGTAAGTTAGCATGCTATTTGCTTTGCTTATGGTAAGCAGTAGTTATGTAATAGAAACTGTGCTGAAAACAGCTTTATGGAATTGGCCTCTGATGTCAAGATTTCTGCAAACCTAACGTTTTGTTGATTTTAGAGAGGAGGATTTTCCCTCATATCACATTACAAAGTGCACCACAAAAAACTCATCCTGACTTGTTTTTATTTTACAGCCACCGCTGAAGTTGAAGATAAAGGATCTCAATCAAAACATTGTTTGCATCTTGTGTGCTGGTTACTTCATCGATGCCACCACAATTACAGAATGTCTTCACACGTGTGAGTTTACAAGGATTTACATTGGCCTTTAATATCTAATTTAATTGTATCATGATGTCCCCACAGTACTACTTCTCCTGCTTGATAAAAAACATGATTGAAAAGCTATTATTTATAAATTAATGCATCATGCATCATGTGATTTGTCAAGATTTTTCCTGATATCAGGATACTTGTTTTATAATAATAATACGAGAAATTTATATAGCGCATAATGCAGAAGCCTCTATGCGCAACACAAAAAAACAAAAAAACATAGAAAATAATATAATTTTAAAAAGCAAGTTACACAAATAAAGATTGAAACAAATGAGTTTTTAAAAGTCCCTTGAAAATCTGAAGAGAGCCAGCTTGGCGAATATTAAGAGGTAAGTCATTCCATAATGAAGGTGCAATGAAGTTGAAGGCTCTTTGACCATAAAATTTTGTGGAAAAAGTAGTTTGCGTGAGTAGGGATTGGCCAGCAGATCGGAGAGGACGAACAGGAATATATTTATGGAGAAGATCAGATATATAGTCGGGGGATAAGCCATGAAGAGCTTTGAAAGTGAGAAGATTTAACTTATAAACGATACGCAGTTTGATTGGGAGCCAGTGGAGTTCTTGTAAGATGGGAGTAATATGTTGGGAACGAGGGGTGCGAGAGACGAGGCGAGCAGCGGTGTTCTGAACTCGTTGAATTTTAGAAAGTTCTCTATCTGACAGACCAATTAGAAGAGAATTGCAAGAGTCGAGTCTGGAAGTGACAAAGGCATGAACCAGTAAAAGAGTAGAATCATCATCAAGATGGCGCCGGATTCGACCTATTTTTCGAATTTGTAGAAGAGCAGATTTGCATATATTGGTTACCTGGTCGGTCATACTCATTGTAGAATCCATTAGAATACCGAGGTTTCTAACTACACGAGATGGTTGAATAAGAGATTGTCCAATGTTAATTTCTGTAGGAGAAACGTTTTTAGAAAAACGTGAGTTGAAAATTATGATTTCGGTTTTAGCATCGTTAAGAGCAAGCTTGTTAGATAAAGACCAAGATTTAATGTCGTCAATACAAGCCTCAATTTTTGCAAGGGCTAAGTCACGATTCGCCGGATTATAGGTGATATAAAGCTGTGTATCATCTGCATAAACAATACTCTTTATTCCATGAGCAGCTATGATATCTTGCAGCGGTGCACTAAACAATATAAATAATAGGGGTCCGGCTGCAGAACCTTGTGGCACACCGCACCACAGGCAATGACAATCAGATTTCACACTATCAATGAGTACTGATTGATTACGGTTCTCCAAATACGAAGCGATCCATTTCAAAACTGTGTGACGTAACCCATAACGAGAAGAAAGACGCTTGCAAAGATGAGTATGGACAAGAGTGTCAAAGGCGGAGGAGAAATCCAGGAGTACCAAGACTGCTTCTTGGTGATTATCTAGCGCGAGCAGGATGTCATTTTGCACGCTGAGGAGAGCAGTCTCGGTACTGTGAAATGGTCTATAAGCAGACTGCATTTTTGCATAAAGATTGTTATCACATAAATGAGCTTGAAGTTGATCCACAGCAATTCTTTCAATTAATTTAGAAATATATCTCAGGTTAGAAATTGGGCGGTAGCTGGCAAGGCTTTCGGGATCTAAGTTCGGCTTCTTTATATCTTCATTTGCTTTTGAACTTACTTGGAAGACTTGAACTGGCCACCAAGGGTAGATTGTCACAACTTTAGTGTGTTCAAACCTCTAGTGTGTAATTTGTGGTTAAGGAGAGAGTCTTTAAATCCTCTAGAAGTTGAACACCCCAGAGTTTCAAGGTTTAACTCTCGGCCAACAGGAGTCCTCAGCTGGGTTTTCAATAGGGATTTTTGTGTGCTTTCACACTTTGATGCATGCGTTATTATTGGATTCACTGGCTGTGTTTAATAAACAATAAATAATAACGGACATTTATAGAGCGCTCTTACACTGGGTACCACAGCGCTTTACAAGAAACTAAACAATAAGCGGATAAATAAAGGCACTCAAATGGGAAAGACAGTTGATCCATTGAAATCAACCATTGAACAAGAAAGTTTTTAGACGTTTCTTGAAAACTTCAAGTGACTCAGCGGAACGAATTTGATGAGGGAGATTGTTCCAAAGGCGCGGGGCATGTGCGTGTTTGTATGTACAGGTTTTATTGCTTGTTAATATTGTGGCTAGCAGTCTAGTGCATCAAAGTCAAATTCTAGGCCCAATGTCATGGCTCTGCTTACTGCAGAATGCTGCACTAATACGGTAGTCACTATTCGCTGCTTACAGGGTTAGCACCAAATATTATGTGCTACGATTGTAAAATGAAGAATGCTTTTAAAGAGAAACACCCATTCACACAAGCAATAGTTGTCGGTGTCCTCAGTGTGATGCTGGTGCAGAGACCACAACAAAGCTGGTGACCTGCATAAAGGATTGAGAAGATTGGAGTCGCCTTAGGACACCCATCTGTGTAGTAATAATAGTTGTGAAGGGCAGATTTGTCTGCTCACCATAAGTGCCTATTTTTCACTTACAGTATTAGAGTAACAGAGCCATGAAATTGGGTGCTGGTGGCCGAGTCAATTGAGTGTAGACTCTTAAATCCCAGTTGTGACACTTTTTTGAATTGAGCAAGACACTTGACTATTATTTCTAATCATCGCCCAGAAGTATAGTGGGTAATTGTGAGGATGTTGATGTGACTGATAAGCAACCTGTGTGCCCATTTGGCTGCTGGTGCTGCATACTCCTAAGGAGTTGATAAGGTTTGGAGGACTGCTTTAGGGTCTGATAAACAGGAGTAATAATATTGTAAGGCACTTTGAGTGGTATACATGGCTAAACAAAAAACGAAAGTACATACTCTTATTTATTTGGTTTGTTAGTTTGTAAGAGTTGTATCGTCAAGTATCTGCAGATGTCCAAGCAATGTCCGATGTGTAACATCAAGATTCACGAGACACAGCCCTTGATTAATCTCAGACCAGACAGGACAATGCAAGATGTGGTCTACAGACTGGTACCCAATCTCTTTGAAGGTAACTCCCGTCATTTAACCCTAATTACAGTAATTTCCTGCGTATAAGACACGTCTTAGCTGACTTTCAAAGGTAAAAATAAATCACTGCGTCTTATCTTCCAGTGCACCTTATCTGATTTCAATTGAGTTCATTGTGAAATCTTACATTTATACTGCAAAATAGTTCCTTAATTCCGCTTGTTGTGTAAACAGAAAAACTGTAAAGCTATGGTTTTAGAAAATATCTTTAAAACGAAAATGAAAACTATAATATTGAAAAAATAGAAGTGAGGTGAGGTTGCACAATTCATTCCGTTTTGTTGTGTGGAACTTTCCATTTTACAAATAGGGTGGGCATTTTGCCCTGAATAAGGATGCATTAAATTTGATAATGGTAATGCAACATTAAACAAAAAACTTATCTTTGTTCTATGTCATCTTTTAGGCCCTCAGCACAATTAACCCGTAACTTTACTCTTTCCAAGGAGAAAAAAGGAAAGACACTAAGAACTAATAGCATGCAATCTTTACCTACTATCCCAGTATCTCCTCATCTTTTATGCCTTCAGCATGCTTAACTCCTGGTTTAGGGTAAAGGAAGACGGAATCTAGTCATCAGATCTTACATGTTAATACCACCCCCATTCCTCAGCAATAGTCCCCTGATTTAATTTCCCTCCAAAGGTGAAGAAAGAAGGAAACGAGAGTTTTATAGAGCGAGAGGACTAGACAAGGTACAGAGCAAAGTGCAACTGAAGTCTTTCAGTGGCAAGTTGGATCCTTCAGGAAGTCACTTCTACCGTAATGATGAACAGGTTTCATTGTGTCTTGAAAAACATAGGTAGGTGTTTCTTCAGCATTTTTTTCATGCAAATACTAAAAGAAAAAGGAAATCACTGTTCTTTTTAAAGGTAGGGTCATGGATTGGTAAATACTCAAAAAGTACTGCAGCTGTTGATAATATAAACTATTTTGAGAAAGGATTTCCTTTGAAGTAATGCTTTGTTGTTGTTGGTTTTGGGGTTTTTGTTTTTATCACCCCAAAACATTTGAATCTGAGAAATAACTCTTGCATGAATCGTTTTTCAGATTTCTGAGGATTGGTGTACATGTATGTTCGTGAATGCTGTGGCCAGACAGTTTTTTGTTGTTTTCTCAGCAAGTAGACACTGTATTCAGCTGAAACTTCCACATGTGACTTGTATTGTATCTTTCTTTACAATTTTGCCTATAAATAAACATTACATTGACAAACACCAATTTTGGCCCTACCTAAGGCAGTCATTCTGAGAATTTTTCAAGGGGAGGTAAATGGGATTATCAACTACCCACCTTGTGACCTGAAAGAATATTCATAAATACCCCAGACAGTTTCGCTATTCCTATTGGTGGAGAGCACGTCACGTGGGGGTGTTTAAACGGCTGATAAAGACATAGCTGGAGCTGTTTAAGACCGGCTGGCTTCGCGTGTTGGGCGCGCAAGCTCATTTACGCCAATTTACTTACGCGGAACACAATATATAGCTATTAGTACCCGCGCGTTATCTTGTTGAACACGCACGTGCACACAACCCAACGCGCACAAAACAGAAATTTGAAAATTTACAAACTTTGAAAATTCGCTAAACAAACATATTGTCACAGATTGTCTATATTTTTTTCGCTTTTTAACAATAGGGCATTTATGAATGGGAATAAAAGAGTAGTGACTCGTTCTTAAACGGCCGTTTAAAACCTTGCTGGTTCATGGCCGTGCGATAAAGGCCCTCGCCTTCGACTCGGGCCTTTATCACACGGCCACGACCCTGCCGGTTCAAGAACGAGTCGCCATTCTTTTACTCCCTTATTAATATCTATAGTTTCCTTGCGTTCTGTGCAGAATGTATGCAATAATCATGTTAAAGAGGAAGGAAAATGACAAAATCAGTTTTGTGATGTACTCATTTTCCAATAGATAAAGTCCTCATGTGATTGGGGAAAAAACTACAAGTCTCTAACATCACGTTAAAATGGTGTAAATTGCCGGTGTATTCAATACCCTCCCAGTGCAAAATGTGTCAACATCCAAAACATCCGATGACATCATTCTGAGAAAAATGGGTCTCTACATTTTTGTATGGGGATGTTTTGGTTCATAACTGACTTTTTCAGAGTGAAATTTGAAACAAATCTTCATTGGATTTCGACAACTGATAGATCTTTACATTCCAAGGAGGAATTTTTTGTCATCTGTGAAAAAATGTATTGACCCATTTTTCTCAGAATGATATCATCAGATATTTTGGATGTTGACACATTTTGCACTGAAAGGGTATCGAATACAATGGTATTTTACACCATTTTAGCTTGAGGTTAGAGACTTGTAATTTTGTCCCACCCACATGAGGAATCTATCTGTTGGAAAATGAGTACATCTCAGAATTGAATTTGTCATTTCCTTTCCTCTTTAAAAATAAAACAGGAAAGATATTTCAGTACCTGCTGTTTCACAGTAAAATATTTGATCTAGTAAGGTTTGCTGTAACACCATGGAAAGAATCTCTCTATGAGTTGTGGTGGTTCTAGAAAGAACTGGTGGTCTAACAACTCATCATTTCAATCAATATGCTCTGATCATCTCTGCTTTAATAATAATAATAATAATAACAAAAGCATTTGATAAAGCGCCTTTTCCAGTGGATACAAAGCGCTTACAACAAAACAAAACACATGAACAAAAAAGAAAATGACATCACACAACATAAAACAAAGTCATGGGAGAGTCATCAGTTTTGAGTTTCTGAACTAGCAGTAGTGAACAGATAAGTTTTCAAGTTCTTTCTGAAGCAAATGACAGATGAAGAGTTTCTCAAATCTCGAGGAGTAGCATTCCAGAACTTTGGCGCCACTGTGGAAAACGCCATATCGCCTGCACGTTTCTTGGTGATAGGTTGATTCAACTTGATTGCAGCAGAAGATCGAGTTATGCGAGTGGGAACAAGAATATCTAAACAGTCGGAGATATAACTTGGACTCACATCGGACAGAGACTTAAACACAAGCAGAAGGACCTTAAAAATGATTCGTTGGCGTATCGGCAGCCAGTGGAGTTCTTGAAGAAGTGGAGCAGCGTGTGTGCGAGTTGGAAGAGAAAAAACAAGTCTGGCAGCCTTGTTCTGTAGGCACTGGAGTTTAGTAATATCCTTTTTATGAAGTCCACTGTAGAGAGAGTTGCAATAATCAAGGCGAGAAGATATTAATGCTCTTACCACACTGTGACACGTGTTGTGGTCAATGAAGCGCCGTATGCGCCACAAGTTACGAATATGGAAGTTGATGCTGGAACTCAATTTTGAGACTTGATCGCTCATTCTGGCAGCGGAATCAAAATAAAAACCAAGATTCCGGACATATTTTGAAGGCTGTATGTGTGCATTCCCAATACGCAGTGATATGTTTTGAATTTGTTGAAGAGACAGGTGACGAGGAGAAGCTGTGATGAGAAATTCAGTCTTGTCTTCATTAAGTTTGAGTTTATTAGCTGTCATCCAAGACTGGACATCGTTGACACAGTTAGTGAGCCTGGATAAAGTGTGGTTTATGTCATTGGTGTCGTTAGGGTTGAAGTCAAGATAGATTTGTATATCATCCGCGTACATATGAAATGTCACATTGTGACGCCGTAAGATATCACCGATGGGTACTGTGTATAAGGTAAACATCAACGGGCCGATTACAGATCCCTGAGGTAGTCCGTACAATAAATGATTAATTTCAGAGAACACACCAGATACACACACACGGTTAGTGCGATTGCCAAGGTATGATGCAACCCACTTTAATGCTGTACCAGTTATTCCAAATCTTTTCTCAAGACGTTCACAAAGGAGTGTATGGTCGACTGTGTCAAATGCTGCTGATAAATCAAGTAACAGCAGCATAACACCTCTATGGTTATCAACAGCTCGGAGGATGTCATCATGGACTTTAAGGAGTGCAGTTTCTGTAGAGTGATGGGATTTGTATGCAGACTGTAGAGGTTCACCTAAACCATGTTCGTTGATGTGATCGTTGACTTGGGCGGACATTACTTTTTCAATCAATTTTGATCTAAACTGGATGTTAGACACCGGGCGGTAGTTCTTTAGAACATTCTTATCGAGTGACGGCTTCTTGAGAATAGGGGTGATGACAGCGTCCTTTAGTGAATCCGGGAATTCACCAGTAGACAGAGAGGCGTTCACCAAGTCGGTCAGATTGGGCAGCATGATATCAATGTGTTGTTTTAAAAGCCACGTTGGGAGGGGATCAAGGGAGCAAGATTTTGATGGTGAGCGTTGAATCACTTTAGCAAGGTCATCAGATGATATTGGCTTGAAGGATTCCAGAATATGCTCAGTTTCCTTATTCCCAGCAGATGGATCAATACCAGAAGATTGTTGATCAAGGTTGCGCCGTATTTTGCTTACTTTCTCACAGAAAAATTCCGAAAATTCATTAGCGAGATCAGCAGGTGAATCATGAACAGGCAGTGGACGATCTTTGTTATTAAGAAGAATATTGACAGTCTTAAAAGCATCCTTGATTGTACAGTCTGAGAGTTCATCTGTATAGAACTTGGTTTTGGCTTTGATTACAAAATCTTTTACTTTTTGTTTTGCCACTTTGAAATGATGAAGGTTTTCGTCAGTTTTGATTTTATGGAGTTTCCTCTCACAGCGGCGGCGCTCACGACGTGCAGAATCGATGTCGGAGTTATACCATTTAGGTCGTCGGTGTGGTTTGAAGGTTTTTATTTGAAGTGGGGCGTAGGCATCAAGGGAATCACGGACAGCAGAATCAAATTTGGCGATAATGTTATTGACATTTACATTCACATTGTGTTGACAGCTCGTATGCTCAATAGATAAGAATCTGTCTTGTAGATCCGTAGCAAAAGTGTCGTGGTCCATATTACGATACTTCCTGAAAGTTACTGTTTTCTTAGCCATATTCGGTTTAGGCAAGTTCAGGGTACAGCACACAACAAAATGATCAGATTCATGATTTCTATGAATGGATAAATTTGAAATAACATTGTCGTCAGTTCTGGTGATAACTGGATCCAATATATGTCCGAGATTGTGGGTAGGTTCAGAAACATGTTACACCACTTAAACTTTTCAGAACCACCATAACTCGTGAGAGAGTTTTTTCCATAGTGTTTCTGCAAAACTATATACTAGATTATATTTTCACCATGAAAGTTTGTTTGCCCTGCAGTTGGCGAAGCCACTGTAAGGGAATGTTGTTTCTGACATGTCCTTCTGTGGGCGTGTGTGTCCTGTAATGTTTGCGAGTTTGTATACACATTCAAACCGGGGACCTATAACAAAAGAAGACAATAGGGTCCCCAGTTGGGTAAAGGTCCCCATTTGGAAGTTGTGTACAAAACCATCGGGAGCTATTGCAAAAGTTAAGAGTCCAAGCAAAAGAGGGACAATAGGAGCTACCCGATTGCAGGTGTTTACACACTTGTGTGTGTGTACAATCATTGTCTGAATAATAGTTCAAGAAGGACTTGGCCTATCAACTCCAAACTTAGTGTGCTGATTGGGATCCCCAAGAAGCCTGTTGTTTTTGGATCCCCTAGGCCAAATGTCGAGGTCATTATGGGTATAACAAAAGAAATGTTGCCCAAGTGGTAACTTGAGAAAGATTTGGCATATCAACTCCAAACTTAGTGTGTGGATTGGTGTTGGGATCTCCCAGAAGCCTGTTGTGTTTAGATCACCTACGTCAATTGCCAAGAAAATGACTGGCTTGCAGAGTATTTGTGTTTACCAAACACATATTTTCTTGTTTGATTGTTATGTTCTTCCTTTTAAAAATTGTGCATTTAATTTTCAACAAGTTGAATGAAACATCTTATCATGCACTGTAGTTTTAATTTGTTTTCTTTGTTTTCTTATTGTTTATTGTATATGGATTGTAGGTGCCAAATGCTGACTGAGAGTGAACCCCACAGCTCCTTGCAGAAGAGGTATATACGCTGCTCAGTAAGGACTTGTGTCTCACACATACAGAAGCTGCTCATCAAGAAACTAGCAGTCCCAGATAGAATAGAGGTGAGATCCTAAAATGCCCTCCCCTTGGAGCAGATGAAAGATTTGGCAAAAAAAAAACAGGTTTAGAACCTTCCTGTATAAAATATATCTTAAGAATAAACTGTAAGACACGCACTAATCTAAAAAATTGATCAGAGTTCCTGTTGCATCTCCAAGGAGTACCCAGCCTGCCTTGTTAACTGATAAGCCAAACCATCTGCCAAATCCTGCATCGGATCCTGGCTCAAATCCCCAACCCCAAGAAGCAGATAATGTCTTTCTGTTTTAACAATGTTAAGGTCTTGGGCTTGAGTCACAGCCGAGTAATTTGCCTATGGATTTCTTTCACAGAACTCTGGGAAGGTACTGAGTATACAGTGCTTACTACACATCGGTGTAAGGGTGAAAACAATGTATATTCTTTACAATCGATGCAGAATTAACATAAGTCTTACTAGACATTGGCCCTGCTTTCCAAATCCTTCAGCTTCAAGGCATCACTGCTGCAAAGCATGCGATCCTTACTGTCCACTGCCCACTCTTTCAACGAAATTGAAGCATCACAGTCCTTCCTTCACGCTGAGGACCTAGACTAGATCCAGATATGACACGACATCATCATCATAATTACCTGAGCCATTCAAGTTGTTGTTGTTTTTCTTCTTTACAGATCAACCTTTACTGTGGGGATCATATTCTTTATGAGGATGAACCTATGAAATATGTCTGGCTTGCACACTGGCAAGGAAAGGTAAATATTCTTTTGATAAAAAGCTTTTGTCAGAGAAACAAAATGGTTTGGAAATCACTTTAAGATTGAAGTTTTACAGCCACCAGTTGCAGTTAGTAGGTTAATTGTTTGTACCCTTTTGCATAGTACAATGGGAGACTTTTGGAAATCTCTGCCACTAGAGGGCAGCAGACCTGCCAGGTAAAGTTGTTTGGCTGTTACACTACTAATGTACTAGTACTACACAGTGTTAGGCTTTCGGATGGCGGGAGAAAAGGAAATAAACAACTATGTCGTCGGTCTGTGATCCCACTGTCTGGCAGTGTTGTCAGTGTATGTTCCGTCTCTAAAAATGCTTAGAGTAAATCACGTCACATGCAGATTGGCCTCCTAGATCGGCCCTTGTCGTTTGTGACTGTACAGATTGCAATGCTAGTGGTAGTGCTACTCACCACACTCGGCACACCACTTTTTGTTCCAGAACAGTTTGGTACTGCACACGACGTGTTTGGTATTGTGTTATCAAATCAAAAATACAGTAGGGTTGAATCTAAAATAACTTAAAAGAAAAAAACAACACGCAAAACGCGAAGTATTTGCTGACGAGTGCTGTCGGTGACCGTCGCTCCCATGCTTTTCCTATTCCTAAAATTTTGACTTTACCTGGTGACGAGCGCCCTCTCTTGGTGATTAGCTGAAAGTCTAAAGTCTCCCATTGTTTTTCTGCGTTGGTCCTCAGTTTTGTTTTTCATCCTGTGCACCATTTATTTGTTGTATTAGATTGATTTATTAATTTACACCTCAAACAAGAACAAAGCAAATAAAAACACAATCAAAAATCAAGAGTAATCCCCTTACAATAATAATTTTAAAAGACAATGTAAAGACAATGTAAAGACAATGTAAAGACAATGTTTTCACACATTAGCAAAACCACAAAAGGGGCCAGCTCCAAGAATTTTTTTTATATGTATTTATATACAACACACACGGATCATTTGATTGGTGGAACACTCATCACGTGTCATCCTTTATTTCCCATGTATGCTGCCGCAATATTTCAAAATGTAATATAAGAGTCCTATGTGGCTAATTACAGTTTCCACAATAACCATTTTCGCCATTTGTCCAAATGAGGCAAGGTCGTGTCATGGCAGACAAGGTGAAATGGAATAGCCCAGATTTCACCTCAGGATTACATTCTGGGACTATGCACTCATATGCATCCAGTATTTGTATAACATATGGGTAAAAATATAAACAAACAAAGTTTGAGAGAGCATAATATGAATATATATATATATATATGAAAGTCTTATACACAGTGTAATCAATGGCCTGCTCTCTCAAGGAGGAGGGTGAGCTTTTGATTACTTATTTGGAATTAAGTCTTTTCCTTGTTCCCTTTGAGCATCATCGATAATTTGCTGACTATCATTCTACAAAAAATGGGCAATACTATTTTCTTGCAGCCTCTTTAATGGTTCATTTGGTTGTTTGCGAGTTAAGCTAAACCAATTGAACTATGATTCAGGTATATTGCTGTGTTATAATCTAATTGTATTGTTATTTCTAATGCAGGCTGCCCCTATGATTCTGCATTACCAGTTGGAGTCAAGTAAAATTTTCTCAGATAAAAGTGGATGAACCAAACACAGCTCTAGCAAAAAATGTGCTCTTCTACCAATTTGTCTTCGTCTTAACAAGTTTGCCGTCCAACTGAAGAGAAAATAATGTGTTGTGACTGAAGCGATCCTCCTCAGTATAGAGTTCATTTGGCATCTGCTTCTCTCTGGCATTAATCTCTTGTTCTTGGAATAGAAACAGTGTGAGTAGCAGTTATGGTTTTGTTGATCAATCAAAACCCAGGTTAACCAAACACCTGTTTTGGATTTCTTTTGCAGTCTTCTACTTTACTTGACTCAAGTTGTGGTGACCTGTTTTTGAGATTGTGGGTTTGAATCCTGGTTGTGGCAATGTGTCTTTGGCCAAGACACTTCACTATAATTGCTTCCCATCACCCAGTAGTAAATGCCTAACTGTGAGGATCAAGTTTGTTAGTGTGATTATTTAGCTACCTGTACAGCAACCTGATTGCTGATGCCATATGCTCCTTTGGCACAATCAGTGATTTGATGTTTGGTTTAAGAGCACCTATCAAATCAATTTATTATAAAAGAGGACTGTTATTTTAATGTTTACATGTAGCGTTACAATAGCAGCTTAGTCATTTTTTACAAATATTGATTGGAACTGGAAGAAAGAATGATAAAACTAGACAGTTCCACTTCACAAGAGGGGTGAATTTATCTCAAACAATAAACCTAAGCTTTCAAATTGTTTTTCTTTTTCAAGTTGAAAATAAATCCCTGTCTTTTGATGCAGTTTAATTTTACCAAATATTGACCAATTAAACACTAAGAATGATACATTAACCTGACACCTGTGCACATTATGCATTAAAATTAAATCAAGCTATTCTATGAATTGCCCTCATTTGTTAGTGTCTTCAATGGGTGCAAGGAATATTTAGCATGTGTTTTATGGTTGAAGCTGTCAAGTCACAAGAATCTTTGTTTAAGTTTTGTAAAATTAAACATACATTGATTAATACTTATGGATTATGTGTAATTTCTTCCAAAAATCACCAAGATGTTTCTAACTTGACCAGTTTCGGTGATTGCATTTATGTAAGAAATGCACCCAAGGTCTATTTACTCCATTCATTTCTTCCAGTCTGTCACACATAAACTAATAGTACTTCAAAATTATAACATTTTTTCGATAAACAGTCTTTGATTTGATTTGAATTTTCACCATCCTCTTAATGTAAAATGTATCTATTTATTTTGACTTATTTTTTGTTAAGGAGTATTGAAACCATGCTTTGTTTTAAGGTTTTGTTATTTTTAGTTTTTTCTAACAGGCAATTTTGTATTGCCAATTTGTATGCAAAAGCTGGGAATCACCTAGTTAAGACGTTAATTGTTAAATTAGGGGCTCAGGGTGGATAGACAGTTTTAATTAGCCATGAAAAATTGTAATTTGCAGTGAGGAATGAAACCTCCCAATGTGGGGACAGCCCTATGTTCCGATACCCCTATCTTCCGACACTCCTATCTTCTAACACTCCTATATTCTGACTGCCTGACATATGGAAGTTTGTGACCATGTGCTTTTTGGTGGGAAACAGAAACTATTATCAGAATAATAATGTGGAAAAATAACGTGTCGGAACATAGGGGTGTCGGAACATAGGTTTGGCAGTCAGAATTTAGGTATAGGGGTGTCGGAACATAGGTTTGTCGGAACATAGGTTTGTCGGAACATAGGGGTGTAACCCCCAAAGTACTACTTGAAGGAAGGAGTAGAGGTTGTTCCTGGATAATGTACGCAAAGTTTGGACGACCTCTTTGTTGAAATTTACTATGGCTAATTAAGATGTATTGTTGCTTTTAACTTGATATGGTATTAATGAAAAGATGTTGGGATTGAGTAGTTCTTCTCACCATTCAATTTAAGTGTAGATATGTAAAAATAAATCAATCAAGTTCAAAATGTGTTATAATAAAATGTAAATCGAAATAAAAAGAACCCACCTTAACTACCTAGCTAAATTTGTTCCTGTGTGAAGGTTTAATACTTGTAACAAGCCTTATTATCTTCAATTCATTAAGTTCAAGTTCAATGTACCTTATTGAATTCTAATTACCACACAATTTACAAGTAAGTTTTTTGTTTGTCATTAAAATGTCTGGTTACCGCTCGGAGTGACCTTGAAAAGATTGCTTCTTTAGAAAGTCAACCTAATATTCTCTCCTTTTAGATTATAATTTCTCATTGGGAGGACACACTAGAAAGATTATCTTTTTATCTTATTGCCAGATATCAATAATAACATCATATAAATTCCATACTTTTAATGATTGGGAACTGTTTCTGTGCAAATCATCCTATGTCGGACTGCAAGTTGAATTATTAAAACTAGGAACATACGAAACAGCGCCACCTGTTGTTGTGTTATACTCGTACATTTTTCTCACATGCGAAAAGCAAAGAGAGCTAGCTACACGTACATGTACATGTACATGATATGTACACAGTACACACACACACAAGTGAAGGAAAGCGTCACCAGCAACGGTCATACATCGGTGAGTATTCTTAGAGTGTACTTGATTATTTCTCTTTTTAAACAGATTTCTTACACAAAACATGTCCATGTTGTATATTTGTCGTTCATAATACCTTACTGCAGTTGTGTGGAAATGTAACCAAATTGTTGGGGGATAAAACACAAGGTAATTTATGCTGTGTCAAAAACGTCAATTTGCCATGCACATTTTTATTTTAGGCATTGCCATTGTAATTCGTAACGACGTTAAGATAGATAGATAGATAGATAGATAAAATGGTTTATTAAAAAAACTGTCCTCGCAGCACAAAGGCTGAATTACAACAATTTAACAACAATTAGATAAAAACAGAACATTATGTGCATTTGTATTTACAACATTAGAAAAATAACTATTATTACTTTACAGTTGAGTTTTGTTCCATAAATTGGCCATGTATATAATCGGACTATTTTGATACCGTTTGGTTTTGCAAATTGGTAAAGAGATTTTATTTGAGTTTCTCAAGTTCCTGTGGTGAATTTCTTTTCTACATGGTGGAACCCAGTTGCAGAAATGATCAGAAGAAAGCAGGGACTTGAAAAAACTCAAGCATAGCTGCTTCCTTCGTTCCACAAGGGTTTCAAGTTGTCTTTAAAAAAAGAAGAAGTTTACTCTGTAGTTCCTTCACTAACAATAACATTAACAAAGTACAATTTTTTTGCATTTCAAATCCAATAAAGCACACAAGTAACATCTGTTTCTGTTCTTGGTGGCAGTTTAATATAATTGGTAAAATCTGGAAGGAAAATTTAAAGTCTACACCGCGGTGTTGTGTTTTGAGTTTATACTACTTAACCCAACCAACCAGTGTGGCAAGGGATGAACCCTTCCTTAGCCACTTGCACACGTGATCACACCCATTTGGAATGGACCCACAATGCAATGCCATCTGAAAATACTTCACCGAGGAGGTGGCACGAAGACGATTTAACAGCTGATTCACGCACGAAGGCAGTTACCATACGTACACTGTATTATGCAGCTGGTTTAGCTTGAGTGTGTTTAGTGTCACATGAAAGAGGTGAGGTATTTTGAGATGGAATGGCATCCTGTTCGGGACAATCTGAAAAGAGGTTTACAATCATCCCAGCTTTCAAAGTGAACCCTTTATTCAAGAAACACAATTAAATCATGAATTAACAATTCATTGAAGTGCTGCATCACAAAAAATTAAAATCCCTCGCCTTTACCCTCCTGTACTGTGCGGAAACCCCCTCCGGAGTATACTCCGGTGCAGACAAATCTTAAGGCATAAAAACGGATACGAATGTGCAAGTAAAAGCAATCATATATAATCAAATATAAAAAATAAATGTAAGTTTTTATGAATTTCTTTTGCAGAATGAGGGGAGAAAAATCTATGCAAAAACGGTGCAGGAACAAAACTATGCAACATGAACAAGATTCTACCTTAAACATAACTTAAAGGAATTTGCAATTTCTCATTTCACTTCTACCACAATAGTGTCATCTGATCACTGTTGATTAAAGACATTTACTATGTCTAAGATACCTAAGGCCAACGCCCGAGGGGGGAGGCAAATGTATGTTCCTGGTGCCTCACCTGAGGCCCAGAATGCTAACCTCCGCACAGTTGTAGATGAGCTGCGAGCTCACACAAGTCAGCTCAAGAAAGAGCTTGAGGCAGAGCGGGGGCATGTCAAGGAACTTCGACGCGAGAAACAAACTGAGGTAAAAAGTACCCGGGATCAGGAGCAACAGAAGGCATCCTCGTCTCTTGGTGAGCTGAGAGCAAAACTCAATCATGAGAAACAGAAGGAGCTTGCTGCTCTCCGGGAGTCGCTCACTAAACAGCACGATCAAGCGATTAACCGAATACTCAAGCAGAAACAGGAGCTACTTGCTCGCACCCAGAGTGACTCCCAGCGTGACAGGGAGATGCACTACCTCAAGGTCAAGCAACAGGTTTGGGTTGAAGCCAAGGAGGAGGTGAAGAGGACATTTGAGATGGACAAAGGAAAGCTCCTTGCAGAGATTGATGAGCTGAGGAGAGGCAAGAAAAAACTTGAGGAAGAGTTGAACGACACAGTAACAGGAGATCGACAGATGGCGATTGACTTAAGGAAGCAGTGGGGAGAACATCAACGTGAGATGGAGCAACTTAAGAAAGATGCAAGGAGGGACATCCAAAGACTTGTGAGTACATTGTTTGCACTTGTTTCACTTAACCCAGGTTCAATGTTCCATTTAATTTGTGGACAATGCCTCAGCAGTTTACACATTACTCATGGGAGTGATAAATCAGAGGCCATACTTCCACTGTAAATTGAGCATACTGCTGTGACCTTCAGTATTATTTGTATACCCCAGCTCTTTAAAGCCACTCTTAATCAACATTTTGACTTTTATTTTGACAGTCAAAAAAGCTATTTTAAGCAAGACCCAATCATGTGGGAATGTAAAGACCAGCTTTGAGGTTTAAGGTACAGTACATTGTACTACAATAAGCCAATACTCAAATTTGTCATACTACATGTCACTTGTGTTTAACATTTACTGATGTTGACAAGTTCATGACATGTAATTTTATTTTGTATGTCAACAAACAAGAGATCTGTATTACTAGTATCTAATCTTTGACCCCAAGAACACCAGAATCTACAATAATTCATCTCATCATAATGCAGCACTTATTATAATTTATAACAACGTTAAATATATCACTTTTAACTGTACCACATGGCCTCCTTTATTTCAAATGTTATTGTGTACGTTATAAATCACACAAAAATGTACAATGTATTTTCATTGTTGTAGCCTATTAGATACACAGTCACAGGTATTAGTGAGAATGTCAGGAACTACCTATTATTGAGGGGACATAGATATTAATGTATTATACAAACATGTATTAAAGGATGAGGGTGTACATGTAGTAGGTGGTAAACCGGTCCTTAGCTTCTGGAACAATTACCTGGGAGGGGTAACACCCACAGGAGATGACTCATGGCTGGGGGTGTTAAAGGCCCTACCTCACAACATTACCCAGTTTTGACTCACAGTGTTGTCAAGATGGATCAGTTTATGTGCATCATTGCGTCAGATGTTGGATAAGTGCCCAGTTAAGATGATCCCACTTCCGAAGTTATAGACAGTTTGTAGAAAATGGAATTCCCTCAAGGTGTACACGTTTTGAAAAAAGTTTTGTCTCGTCTTAAAAGTTGTACTTTAAAACTCCTAAATGTCATTGACTTGCCGTCTGGTTTCAGTAAATATGGTTCCCTCTGAGCAAGCAACTATTTTTTCTGGGAGGTGGGTATAATATGTAATGGAGGATCCTTTTATTGAAAGTTCTTTCTTTCACAACGATCAGTTTATATTTACTACAAATACTTTGACAGTGCTCAGCTTGTGTGTCGCTACTGTATATTATTACTACAGTAATGTGGCAGCCAAATGGTTTTCGTGATGATTAATTTAGATTTTTGCCCTCGGAAGATATCTCAAGAATGTCATTTATTAAAGGCATTCTGTGTGAGTACATCAACACTGCTCTGTCACATGAAGGTTTAATATTCTCAATAAATTGCTTTCATTTTTGATAATGAATGAAAACAATAAATAACATACATTTTTTACTGTAATACTTTTACACTCTGAAGATACAAGACTCAAAGAGAAACAGTAAACTAGTTTATGGAAATTACTAATGACTGTTGATTCTCATGTTTGTAACATACATTTTAAATTTAATGTACAATGTACATGGTAAATCAGATTTCATTCTTGGAAGGCAAAGAATGACACTTGAGGCAAGTCCACTTTCAATGAGAAAAAGGTCATTGCCAATAGAAATCAGACAGTCTGTGGAACTTGGAACATTTGAAGGTTCAGGCCAAGACGAATCAACTGAGGCTAGCGTTAATGGAATCTTCAGTGAAATTCTGGTCCATTTCCAGCTGATCGGACGTTCTGCATGCAGTGTTGTATTTTTAAAGGCAACGGCAACAAGCACGGCTTGCCCTTAGTTGTCAGGACCAGTATGCCTATGCTTGCCACTCTATTGAGTCCACAAAGGTTTTCAGTGATAATGTAGGATCCAGTTTCTTTCCAATAATGTCATTTGTATTGGACCCCAATTTTCCAGGATACAATTAATGTACGTACTACAAAATAAGAAGTGCTCTTTTGTACTTGTGCACATGTGGGATGCAATGAACAAACAGGGAGGTGAGAGAGAGAGAGAAATTCTACTGGTCCTTGTAGGGAACACTGCTAATGATTGGTATCTAGTTTATATGATGATTTGCAATACAGTGCACCATCTACAGTTTGCCCTGGAGAGTTTTTCATGTTTTTAGTTTGTTTTGCAGCGCTGCCACTGCCACATGACCCTAATTATTGTTTCTTTCGTTTTCAAAGTAGGGAGGTTGTTTTTTCCCTGTATGAATGGCACACTGCCCGTGCCTAGCCGAGTTGCGAGCAAGATTGTTTTTAGTCAATCGCTTACGGGGAAAATGACCTTCCCCAGGGTAAACTGTACAGGGGGTACACTTTGTTGTGAAGCATTCGTATTGGTTCAACAGAAACTAAGTAATGTTGAGAATTGTGATAAGAAAAATTTCCAGTGGGTACATTTACCTTCTCTTTAGTTTAGTGTCTTAGAAATGCAGTCTCACCTCGTGACAAGTCAAAACATCACTTTATGTAGAATCACATGTGCAGATCTTGGTGACTCAACTCTTCAGTCAGAATCTGTAGTCTGCTCTGACTAAAGACTTCCCAGGGAATTGAAACAATGACACACATGGAGATGAGTGAAACAAACAATGATACACGTGGAGATGAGTGAAACAAACACTGACACACAGAGAGTTAAGCCAAGATGGGAAGGAACAGGATGTTATGCTCTTATTGTTGAAACATGAAGATCAATGAAAAACAACATACCACCTCTGACTTTGGATTCATCTGATAACTTTCTGGTTTGTCATTCATATTCACTGCCCTTCATACCAGCTGCATTGACTGTTCATTTTGTAGGATAAATATAAGTGGGTTGTCTGCACTAGTGGAATGTTTAGTGTATATAATGTAATTTTTTGAAAGCACAAATGCATTTAGATACTACACACAATATGTGTGTACTTATTGTGGCTGTGTTATTTGTGAAATTACATAATTTAGTTGAGAGTTTAATAACAGACTGTTTATTAAATAGGGCTGACCAATGACCAGTTCAGAAAGTACCCTTGTAAAGGTAGGCACAACTTTAACACAATCTTATCTTGCCTTCTTGAATCTCGTAGATCTAATATTTGCTCGGAAATACAGTTTATTTACATGCAAAAAATGCACAAATTAATGGTTCATTATATATTAAATACCGCCCCCCCCCCCCAATTTTATATATTTTTTTTCAAAAAATAAAAAAAAATAAAAAAATAAATGAATAACAATAAAAAACTGTCTTTTCCCCCAAATGAAAATGTGTGGTTACACCACTGCAAAGATGATGGGTTCAAATCCCGCCCAAGTACAATGCGTGTAGATGTTTTTCCCCCATGACTTGGGAAAGTACATGTACTGAGTATACAGTGCATACACATCAGTGTATGGGTAGAACACATAGACCTATGTAATAATAGAAAATGCATCACTTTCCTCTTTGGCATTTTAAAAATCTTTGCCAAAAAAAATCCAAACTTTCTGTTAAAATAGTCTTACAAAGTGCATGGCACTTGAGGCAAGAGAGAAGAGACACCCAACAGCATTGTACTATGACTCATCTATCAGCATATTGCTTACCACATTCTTGGAATTTACAATACACAATTCACATTAACTACATGTAGGCCTATACTGTACATTGAAAGGACCACCTGATGTGATATGACCCATCATCATTGGATATGTGTACATGTACTGTATCCATGAGATCATCTTCAAGATAACTGTCAAATCTTTGATGTCAGATTGATTCATATTCCTTACATGACTTCACCTCATTTAATCACTTTACATAGTTAATGTCTGATGAATGCATGACATGTACATTCTGATATGTTTGACTAAAGTACTATGAATACAACATGGCAGTAGGCCTTAGATGCAACATTAAAGTTGCTCCTTAGTTCAGTTACACATCTTTTGAAGATAACTTGTATACTGTTGTGAAGGTATCAGATTTGAAGCATACTAAAGCAAAGATCTTTGGTTTGAAGATGCAGTTGACCACCTTGGGCTTGTGTAAGTGTTATTTATTTAAGCGTTCTATATCACAGTTAAGCCTAGTGCTTCAAGTTCAGCTGCATGTGTATTATACATGCCTCAGATACACTGGCTGCCTTAATCTGCTAGTTGTTCGGTACGTGTGGTGTGTCTGGCTGTCTTTTAAGGACTTTTCTCTTTAAGTCAAGACAGATATTATAGACTGTTTTGAAGTGAACACCTTGAACAACTTTCTCAACCCGGCATTTATCAACCACTTTTTAAGTCTGTGAACTTTGTCCCAAGTCATAACCAATATCCCCTCAGCTACATCAGACCTTTATGTTATGTACATCCACCCAGCACATACCAAAAGAGCAAACATCCCTCTTGTACTCTCTGCGTAACATATTTCTACCAATTTCAGGAAGTACAAGGAACATTATCAGAGTAGACCATCCAATACCTAGAGGAAGTCTGGGTCTGGGACTTTATAGTCATGTTGTCTGTCAAAACCGCACAAACAACTTTCTCCTGAATTTCAGCACCAATGTTTTTTCGGGTGTAAATGGAACAGAAAAGGAACTTCGGTCGAATGCAAGAATTAATATTTCTTGTCAGTGTTTCACGGTTGTGTAGACAGCTATTCAGCCTTCAAACTTGCCTTTTCTCTATTCTCAAGGGGCTTTGTGCTAGGGGACCAAACAGCTGAGATTTTAAATAAAAATTTAAGTTTAGAAATGTAAAATCTGTGATGATGAGAAAAGAGTTACAAGTTGTAATGGTGAAATGTATTACAAAGGAATTTTTTCTTTGCACTTTTATTGAGAAATTCTTTAATTGTTTTGAGCAGTGTTACATTTTGATGTGTGCGTCCCATTCCTTGTTGCACTGCTTTTGATTAAAGCCCAACCACCTCGTACGCACCAGTTTTATCAAAGTCCAAACATTTTGTTGTTGAGTTATCATAACAGTCCTATTTTGAAATATATCATGAAGGGGGTATTTGAGTTATCATGAGTATTTTGAGTTACCATAAAGGGAGTATCAGGCCTCGAACTTCGTGTTCAAAAGGGCACGGCAATAATTGCCGTGCTTTTTCTAGAAATTGAAGGGCATCGCAGCAATTTCGTAAGAGTAAAAAGGGCACCACGGCATTTTTGTCGAATTCGGGGGGCATCACGCCAAAAACAAAATTTTTCACAATTTACCAAGACGGGTGAAAAAACTTACACAACCACGGATCTGATCAAAAACAATGCATCTTCACCACAGCGTTTTGAACTTGCACAAACACCCCGCAAAAAATTCTCCAAAACACATTTAAGAAGAAACAAATCTTACGTTTTACAGTAAAATAATCTTTCTGTTGATCCAAAATGTCCTAAATGGTGTCATTTTTGTAAAATAAAGCCTACACGTTGTGCAGTTTTTCGTAAACAAGCTAACATTTCTGAGGAACTGTGCTTTGAAGACCATGCTGTCGACGGCTTTTGCGTGGATACCAGTGGCTCATACTCCGTGCACCTTTTTATCGCGTACCAGCGATGGTGATTATTGCAATCCGGATCTCAATTCGGGGGAAAACCGTTTGTTTTCCCCCAGCATGCACAGGCAAAGTCTTTGGTCAAGGCGTTCAAATGGTGTTATCTTTCGCGTAGTACATTTTGGACATTTCACCAATAGAGGACCTTTCCTTCAATAGTATCGCATTGTTTTGAAACGCCCTCTAGCGTTCAATGTTTCCTATCTTTATTGTTGCACCCACAAAGGAACAATGTCAAAGACTACAAACCTGAAAATTGGAAACGACGTGACTGCGTGCGTTGTGTCAAAATTGTGATTGCAATGCGGTCCTTGTTTTGAAGAACTTTCGAGTGAATTTATCGGCGCTTATCGGAACCGTAAACATGTAAACTAACAACTGGATATTTAGTATGCATCTTACAATTTTACTTAGGGCACCGACGGCAGTTAGATAAAAAGGGCACGGCAATAAATTGCTGTGAATTGTCGGTGATTTCGAGGGCATCGCGGCAATTGCCGTCGGTAATTTCTAGGCCTGGAGTATTTTGAGTTATCATGTTTGAGTTATCATTTTGAGTTATCAAGGAGTATAGAGTAAGTTAGCCCTACATGTATATAGGACTCTTCCTCTGTGCTGTACACAGATACAGAGTCCTAAATATTAGGGCACGTTTCTGGGGCGGAAAAATTTCAAAGCTTCATAACTCAAATCTTACATGCAAGAAACCACTAATTTTACCGGATTTACATTCCATGGCGGCATACATTTTTCTGCAGTGGGTTTAGGACGTCATATATTCCTCATTAATCCGTCATTTTCATAAAATAATGCAGCTCTCAACGTAAAAAAATTATGCAAACTTTAAACACAGTTTATTAAGAAAAACAAGGACGTGTGTGCTCGCTTGTCTGTGCGGGTGCTGATTACGCATACTGCGCAATCGCGCCAAATTTGTATCGCATTTTTTGAGAGCTGCATTATTTCACGAAAATGACGGATTTATGAGGAATGTATGACGTCCAAAACCCACTGCAGAAAAATGTTTGCTGCCATTGAATGTGAATCCGGTGAAATTAGTGGCTTCGTAAAGGTAAGATTTGAGTTATGAAGCTTTGAAAATTTTCCGCCCCAGAAACGGACCCTGATATCCAGGATGTCACTGTAGTATAATACGAAAGTGAAAGGCCGCCAGGGCTAAGAGTAAGTACATGTATGTTGTGTAAGTTACAAACAGAAGGTTTACAGTGTACTCAGTACACACCTGTTTATATTTTTGTTAACTGTACCTTGCACTTTTTGTTTTGCTATGAAAAAAAAAATGTCTTATTTCTCATTTATGTACATTTTCTTCTTAGGCAGTTAACTGGTGTTTACTACACACAGCAAGGAAGAGACACCATCAAAAACTGCTAACAGAGGGGGATAAAAAAAACATACCTCAACACTAGCCACACTCCCCTCCACAGAGAAAAAATATATGTTAAAATTTAAATACAAATATAGGAAATAGTAAAATTAAAAATACAAATATATATCTTATAAATGAAAAGAAAACAATTAAGATATGGACAGCATACTCAGTCTCACTCGGATAAAAGTGTAAAAACTATTCAAGTAGATTCATGAGATTGCTGTTGTTCGCATACTAAGAAGCTAGCAAGCAGAATTTTTCTTTCTATTACTTTAAGAACTATCTGCCTAGCGATTTAAAGTGGGGGCCAGTTTGTACATTTCATTTTGGCTGGTCAAATGTTCTACATGTTACTACTAAGCAGTTTTGTGTCCTGACCAAATCCCTCTTCACCATCCAGAATTTTTTTGAATCACAGAACCTGTCCCCATGGTCAGGGTGTAATACTCACAGGTGGGAAAAACAAATATAGGAAACTGTAATTATCCCTCCTGCCTTACACTGCCCCAGACTCCTAAGATTCCTGCATGCACTTGAAAGGTACATGTACGTATATGCAGGACGCTTTACTCTGCATGCGACATGACTGCACGTGTCAATGAAGAAAATTGTTGTGACCGCCACTAGTGAGTGATTGAGATTTGGGCAGCCTTAATGGCGTTAATGAGTTTTACAACTGTCTGCTACCGTGGAGTCATTGTCACCTGGATATGAGAATTATTCTCAGGAACCATCTATTTACCTGAGACTGTGGTTAAGCACAACCTTCAAGAACGAGGAGAATCTCTCAGTCTAATTATTGGACTCTTACAATCTTTCATTTGATCTTTCTCATGCTGTATTTTGCATTTGGAGTTACGTGTAAATGTAAGTTATCCTTAAACCTGGTGAGCAAAGCAGTAAACAATTCTCTTCACTGTTATTTGTTTTCTTTAATTATGGAAACTTCAACTTGGAAATTTGTAATTTTTAAATTGGGAATTTAATTGATGTTGAGATAAGGGCAATGGAGATTGGCCTAATTGGACTTGATGAAATTATAGACACTGGATACTGTCCATTAAACCCTTTTTATGTAGAACTGCATAGTACACTTTTGGTTTTTGGAACCGTTAGATTGTTTTAAAAGTTTTAATATAAATGTACAAACAATAAAACTAACCTGTACAAATTTCAATGGTGGTAGCGTTTTTGAGATATTGCCGAAAATCCAGAGCAGTTATGTCCAAGCAGAAAGAATAATTCTCTAATTGGTACAGAGTCTGAGAAATGTATATCTTAGAGTAACGTTTCTCAGATTAAAATTTTGGGGGATAAAAACTGATATCTTTTTCCATAATCACTTTACTTTGAAGTGAAATGATTCTTAAAATGCTTCATGCTATCGGCAGCTGCAGTACTTCTAACCAAGTAAGTTTGTATTGCCATTCATTTTAAGAGTGGTTACCAAATGTATAACTTCCCTTTAACAAACAGGGTTTTTTCCAGGCTAGAATATTAGGCATTGAGGCAGATACTTGCACAATTCGGGCCAGTATGTGTGAAATTTGAATCAATATGCGAAAAAGCTGGTGTGTTTGAAAATATTGATATAAATTGTTTTGGATTGAAGTTGTAAAGTTATTTAAAAATGATGAGATGCTTCAAGTTCATGGAGCTTTATAAATGAATGCATACAATTCTATTGAATCACGACATGAACATCATTTTGATTTGAACTTGGTAAATGATGTCCAAGATCCTGAACAGTTGTCAAAACCTTTGGCGAGAAACTGTTGACAAAATTCAATTTCAATTTCTGTCTTGTGATGCTGTTTTCAGTTGTTCAAAAAGCTAGGTTTAAGTCATACATGACGTACTTATACCAAAAATGTTAGATTTGTAACAGAAAACCTCATTGGTGTACTTTGAACAACAGAGATTGTATTCAGAAGTGATTTTTTTGTGTGACTAAAAACCTCAAGGTTTTTGGCTTGTTGTAGATATTGTTTTTGTTTACAAGAGAAACACCGTTTCATTCTATTGTTGAAGTCTTTTCAAAAATCTACCTGGTGGTGAACTCTTTTTCACGAAAATGATAAAAGCACCTCACATTGAATTATCAACAAGAAAAGTTTCACAATTTATTTCAGTCATTTTGTTAATCTGGTTATTAGCAAACACTACACAGATTTTCTCTTTGTAAACTTGTTTTTATTATGCAAACTATTTTTATGGCAATGTGAATTTTCAAATGGAAAACTTTTTTTTAAATCTTGAAACTCTGATCCTTGACCATCCCCAACTGAATGTTTTGCTTTCTGTTGGACTGAGGACTGCACCAGTGAACTGATTATTCTTTACATTGGATTAGGCATTTTGTTGTTGAATTTTGTTAAAGTTATAAAGGATCTCAGTAAATCATTTTAGGGAGTTAGGACAGGGTAAAGGAATGGGCTTTTCATGTACAGGGAATTTTAGTTTGGCAAATTTTGAAACTGCCTCTTAGTTTTTTTCTTGAGGTTCAGCATTGATGGTGGAGGTTTTTTAATTTTTTTTTTTTAGTTTTACAATTAACTTTTAAAGTACATGTAAAGGGTAAAATTTTGTTCTGTCCATGTAAAATGTATTATAACTTCAGCATGCCAGTATTGGCATTGAAAAGTTTTTCCACTGTTGGAACATTGAATTTGTAGAGCTGTGTAAGAGCTAATAGGAAAAAAACACATCTTCTGACAAGAAAATCAATTTCATTTCACAGGTTATCAGTTGGGATGGAAGTTGTGTTCTCAAGAGCGTATCGCGTGCAATAACTCTATCCAGGAAACTTGTAGCTGAAGAAGCAAATCTAATTAGGAAATAGCAATTTGAGCAAGTATGGTGGCTACTGCTTTTAGCCAAATAACAGCAGTTTGGGGAGGGGGGAAGTAATTAAACAATCAGGTTGTTTGGATTACTTGAGGCTAAGTATGGTGTGATTACCTTTTAGTTTCATTGTTGAAAATGCCCCAATTAGGATTTGGACCTGGAGACAGTTTCCAAAATGGTATGACTTTAGGGAGATTCGAGGATGTTTTTCAGCTCTGTGTTGTGAGTTTTTTGCGGGTCGTATTGTTTGCATCAAGGTACTTTTTTTTACCTAGATGAGCTTATAGTTGATGCTTATTAGAGTACCCATAGAGCAAGGTCCTTTCTATATGGGGTAACTGAGAGTTTTGATTTAAAGGTTTATAATTGGAGATAACTATAACAATCATAAATTCATTTAACATCTGTTTTTGTTTATTTTGCGGAATAGAGTAGGGGCCTATTGATTATGCTTTGAGGCCGGGTAGTAACCACCATAATTCCAACACTTTGAGTGTTGAATCAGTTTCGTGGTTGATCTTACATGTAGTTAATAATTTGCGAGGGGAGAAATCGTAAACCACAATACACATGTACCCATCAAAATCCAACAGTCTGTTTTTATTGAGCTTGTTGGACAACTGCCAAATTGATAATGCTTAGGGTCAGGCATACCACCATGGTAACAGGATTATAGCGGTTTGCTCATCAAGAGGTGTTGGACTCATTAATGTTGGACAGTTGGATGTTTTGTTTTCATCAAGAGGTGTTGGACTCACTAGTGTTGGACAGTTGGATGTTTTGTTTTCATCAAGAGGTGTTGGACTCATTAGTGTTGGACAGTTGGATGTTTTGTTTTCATCAAGAGGTGTTGGACTCACTAGTGCTGGACAGTTGGATGTTTTGTTTTCATCAAGAGGTGTTGGACTCATTAGTGTTGGACAGTTGGATGTTTTGTTTTCATCAAGAGGTGTTGGACTCACTAGTGTTGGACAGTTGGATGTTTTGTTTTCATCAAGAGGTGTTGGACTCATTAGTGTTGGACAGTTGGATGTTTTGTTTTCATCGAGAGGTGTTGGACTCATTAGTGTTGGACAGTTGGATGTTTTGTTTTCATCAAGAGGTGTTGGACTCATTAGTGTTGGACAGTTGGATGTTTTGTTTTCATCAAGAGGTGTTGGACTCACTAGTGTTGGATGTTTTGTTTTCATCAAGAGGTGTTGGACTCATTAGTGTTGGAGAGTTGGATGTTTTATTTTCATCAAGAGGTGTTGGACTCATTAGTGTTGGACAGTTGGATGTTTTGTTTTCATCAAGAGGTGTTGGACTCACTAGTGTTGGACAGTTGGATGTTTTGTTTTCATCAAGAGGTGTTGGACTCATTAGTGTTGGACAGTTGGATGTTTTGTTTTCATTAAGAGGTGTTGGACTCATTTGTGTTGGACAGTTGGATGTTTTGTTTTCATCAAGAGGTGTTGGACTCACTAGTGTTGGACAGTTGGATGTTTTGTTTTCATTAAGATGTGTTGGACTCATTAGTGTTGGACAGTTGGATGTTTTGTTTTCATCAAGAGATGTTGGACTCATTAGTGTTGGACAGTTGGATGTTTTGTTTTCATCAAGAGGTGTTGGACTCATTAGTGTTGGACAGTTGGATGTTTTGTTTTCATCAAGAGGTGTTGGACTCATTAGTGTTGGACAGTTGGATGTTTTGTTTTCATCAAGAGGTGTTGGACTCATTAGTGTTGGAGAGTTGGATGTTTTGTTTTCATCAAGAGGTGTTGGACTCATTAGTGTTGGACAGTTGGATGTTTTGTTTTCATCAAGAGGTGTTGGACTCATTAGTGTTGGACAGTTGGATGTTTTGTTTTCATCAAGAGGTGTTGGACTCATTAGTGTTGGACAGTTGGATGTTTTGTTTTCATCAAGAGGTGTTGGACTCACTAGTGTTGGACAGTTGGATGTTTTGTTTTCATCAAGAGGTGTTGGACTCATTAGTTGTCAAATGTTTTTTCCCTATGAACATGTGCTGATGTACGACGGAAGGTAATCAGTAAACTGCTACAGTGTGTTTTTGAAAATGGCATGTTTAGCATAGTGATCAAAGTCATAGTTTGTAATCGGCAATTTGACTCTCTCTGTCTCTACAAGTGTCATACACCTTTGTTATAGACCCAATTATGAGGAGACTGTCTTGAACAACAGACCATACATAATTGTTTTCCCCTCCCAGCCTTGTTTTGGTTACATCTGAATCTGAGGTATATAGTTGGCAAAGCATCCTACATGTATGGGAACATCAGTCCAACTTTTGTAAAGAAGACAATGAAGAAATTTCAGTTTTAGATGTTGGATGAAAACCCCATGAGAAAAGCAAGGTTTTGATGGCATGAATTAAGTCTGTGGGACATGAAGTGACAAATACCAAGTAATTCTTGTCATGCTGAGTTTATCCCAATGACATTATTATTACTAATATCTTGACTTCTTGACCCAGGTAGTCGGGGTCCCATTCTGAGGCTTATTTCCTTCTAGTGGTTTCTTTTTGTAAGTTGTTCTGTATTGTGTTAAACATCAATACACCCTAGTGATTGTCAATATTTGTATACACCGAGCCAACAACATGCTTCTGTGGAATGAATGTGTAAATATGGGGGGAATTCCAATCCTTGTTGGGCAACCGTGTGTTTGTGTGGGTAGTAGTATAGTCACAACTTCCTTAGTCATTGGTTGTCTGTACTGTAGGGAATACAACTGGAACTCTAGTAATAGTAGTTAGTTAGAATTTTTAAATGAATCACTCAATCCATGCTCAATCTTAAAGAGTTTTGTGGAATTTGCCAAAATTACACTACTTCGTACAGTTTTGGTGGGCTACAATATCAGTTGAAATCTCCTTTTACCATGACCTAGGCAGAAAGACAGGTTTGAATAAAACAAATTTTGATGAATTTTAGATTATTGTAGTAAAGATATGACTACCACAGAAAGTCATGGATTGTTTGAACTACATGTTAATCTTCCTTTATGTAAAAGTAATGTCATAAACATCTCTTGACGTTTCTTGACAACTTGTTTTGGGGGAAGAGTAAATCGATTTGCTGTGTCTTCAAATGGTACATGTGTCTCCTTGACTGAGTATTTCAAATGGAAATACTTCTCTAGAGGATTGGTTCTGGTATGAACTTTAAATAAGTGAGCTCTCAGATTGAAACTAATCCTGTAGTTTTTCTGTAATGTTCAACAAACAACAATAATCCAACTACAATATTAAGTAAGAATTGAATGCATTGTGAGTTATCATATCACCTCATCAATGCACCCAGTTTGCAACTTCTTAGCCGATTGGCAAAGTTCTTCCACCAAACAAAGGTAAAGCACTGCACAAAGTTTTGAGAGTTATGGGCATGTTTTCTTGCTTTGCAAATTACGCAGGATGAGCCTAATACTGTACATGTATGTAGCTGACAGTCTCACTGGATCTCAATGATTAATTGAACCAGTTTGCATTGTACATGTAGAGGTACAGTGCATGTATTACTAGAATATTCACTTTATGATGTCTTCATCAATCTTTAACGATAATTTTGTAGTTCACCATGAGCTTCTGTGTAGAGTACCTATGGCGATACCGGGCGATACTGGGTTTTTAATAATATATAAAAGAGTGGCGACGAGTTCTTAAACGGCCGTTTAAAACCGGTAGGGTCGTGGCCTTTATCGCACGGCCACGACCCTGCAAGGTTTTAAACGGCCGTTTAAGAACGAGTCACTACTCTTTTATTCCCATTCATAAATGCCCTTTTGTTAAAAAGTGAAAGAATAAGGAAAATCGGTGGTAAAGAAGACAATCTGTGACAATCTGTGACAATCTGTTTGTTTTGCGAATTTTCGAAGTTTGTACATTTTCAAAAACTTTTGTAAAATTCTGTTTTGTGCGCGTTAGGTTGTGTGCATGCGCGTGTACAAAAAGATTACGCGCGGGTACTAATAGCTACATATTGCGTTCCGTGTAAGTAAATTGGCGTAAAATGAGCTTGCACGCCCAACACGCGAAGCCAGCCGGTCTTAAACAGCTCCAGCTATGTCTTTATCAGCCGTTTAACCCTTTCAGTCCCGTATACTTTGTACACAGCTACCCCCCACATCCCGCATACTTTTTCAAACGCAACAATTTATTGTGTGTTTTCATTGGAAAAATCATTAAAAAATTATCATGAAGTATTTTAAAAAAATGTTTGGAGGTAATGTTCATTATGATATTGTCCTTCTTTCTGAATAAATTTTGTGACCTCTGTGACCTCAATGACCTTTGTCTTCCTGTGAAAACGGAAGTTGTAAACAAAATAAATAAAGAAGATTTTTAAATTTTTTCAATGATCATTGTAAATTGTTGTGGCTGTTGTTTTTCAGTACTATAAGTTGCGATATAATAAACAATAATAGTTTACAGATGTAATAGAGGGTTTACGACATCATTGTAGCTTGGTGTGTCAGTAAATTCCATAGAAAGAACGATTTTATTTTGCATCGTTGTTCATGATCATGGCGGCCGCCATCTTGAATCGTTGTTTACATGTGTGGAAATGCATACAAGTTTACTTGTGCACAGTTCCGCAAATGGTACAAAATACTACAACAAAATCTGATCAAAATAACGAATTTGTCGTACTGTAATGCTCTATATATACACCTGAATAACTATTATAGTATTTACCAAGTCACCAGCAATCCAGAAAGGAAATCACAGAAGGAAAACTAGCTACATTTTGAAGAAATTCTTGACGTAAATTTTTTTTCGATTCAGACTTCGCGTTGACTCAACCATGTAACATACAGCGTAAAAACTCCCGGATGTTAGTCTGTATACCCTCTCAAAACTATACCAAAAGAGGGCGCATTTCATCCTGTAGATGGTGCTGTATTTTTGTGTTCATAGTGCATTTGGTGCGAGCGTGATAGCGGAAAAAGTGCGGCGACCTCGCAACCCGGGATATCCCGGGAGCGGGATCTGAGTGCGCGTTACGAAAACCCGGGATATCCCGGGAGCGGGACTGAAAGGGTTAAACACCAACACCCGCCCTCCACCAATAGGAATAGCGAAACTGTCTGGGGTATTTATGAATGGTGGTTAAGGCCATTTATTCTTGAATACTTGGATTACGGATTTTCCAGCTCACAAAATCGGGCGGGCGGGAAAAAATAAAAAAAAAATACACGAAAAAAAGAAGGCACGCGGGCGGCTTCTAAAACGAATGTAAACTATAGACCTTCATGTAAATATAAGACCTTCATGTAAATATAAGGCCTTGCTCTAACTTTTTCACTTGACTAAACCGCCAGGCTTGTCAACATAACAGTACGTTTCTAGCTCGCACAATTTTTCACTAGCCGGAAATTCGAGACCAAAATTCTGAGCGCAATCAGCCCGCAAAAAAACCCCCAAAAATACAACAAAACAAAACTAAAATAGAAAGAGAAAATCTTACATTATACAGTTAAATACTCTATCCTAAAGTGGTCATTTTTGTAGAATGAAGCCGGAACGTTCTGTATTTTTGTAGAACAAGCTAAAATTTCCACGGAAGTGTGCTCTGTTTTGACCATGCTGCCGACGGAATGTGCGTGAGTACCAGCAACAACAATGCTGTTTAGATAGGTTAAGCGCACACCAGCGAATAATGTTATTGCAATGTCGGGGAATAACCGCTTTTGCTGAGCATGCGCAGATAGGTTAATTATTTGACAAATTTGTTCAAGGCGTTTGAACTGGTTTTTGTATGCTACAGCGCAATTTCATTAATAGAGAGGGCGATTGCTTTCGCTCTATCGCATTGTTGTGAAACGCCCTCTAGCGTTAAAATTTTCTTACATTTATTGTTGCACGAACAGTAACGAAATAGCGAAGACTACAAGCCTGTAAATTGGAAAAGATTATGCTTGTGTGTGTCAAGTGTGCTTGTGTTGTGTACATTGTGATCGCAATGTGGTCAGCGTTTCGCGGCACTTTTCGAGTGGATTTTTTTAATTTGGTGTGTACCAATGGACAAGGTGTGCATAAATAAGATGTGAAATGCCCTTTGGATCGTTTTTTTTTTTTTTTTTTTTTTTTTTTTTTTTTTTCTCAACACAAAATTGAATTTTTTGGGCGGGGATTTTTTAAATTTTTAATCCAAGTAATCAAAAAAAAATGGCCTAACCACTAGTTTCTAATAAGAGTATTTTCTATGCAATATTTAGCCTTGAAATTGCATTCAGGGGTTTACTAGTACACCACTTTCTTAATGGTGGGTAAGTTCAGGTACAGGTATCCAAGTGCACTTTCCTTCCTCTCCTTTGTGACCTCCAGTTCAAGTCTAGCTCAGCGGACACCCAAGGACTGTTGGCGCCATGGTAAAGCACACCACCTGGCCTAATTAATTGAATGTGACTCAAGACAAAGGCAGCTGTTACTTATTCATTACAAACTGCTGGATAGGATACATAGATGTAGACTCACAAATTGACTTCCAAGTTTCACACTCAAAAAAAGTACATTATTTGTGTGAGGTTGATAATCACAAAGACCCTTTAGGCCAAGTAAAATAAATAACATGTTGCTCGTCCCCGCACGCTCCGATTTTGGAGGCCGCACCAAATTTTTTGTTATTTGTTATAAAAAAAAAAAAATCTAAACAAAAAAAATCAAAATCTTTGAAATCAATTTATTTTCAAATATTTCAAATGTATCCTTCATTTTTATTGAGCATTTCATCATCTTTCTTGCATGTAGGCCTACAAAAAATGCTATTTCCACAACGCAATCGTGAGAAAATCCTCATTTTCTTCGAAACGTTTTGCCCTTCACGTTTGCATGCCACAGTTCTTTTTTGAATGAGATCTTTGCACCAAGATGTGAAGCCACACACACAGAATAATTTTGGAGCAAAAGCAAGAAGAACTCTTGGAAAGAATAACAATATGTATCGAAATGGACACAGAAACACACATGGCAACCTTAAACAGAATTTGAGGACATACAGAACATGCTCATAAAACCATAAAACCATCTTCAAATGCGACATGGCGGCCATCTTAGACATGGTGGCCATCTTGAAAAAAATAACACAAAATTTGAAAATAACAAATAACAAGGACCTCCCTCACCAACTTTTTAAAAAGTCCGGACGAGCAATATGTTATTTATTTTTCTTGGCCTTACATTGTACAACATGTACTTCAAAATTATGATACAAGATTGTACTCTCCTGCAATTCTGTTCGTCAATGTGCTTTTATTCTTAAGAAGCGTTTGGGAAAAGTTGAGGTGTCTTGTATTAACGCAATTTGCCTGACGTTATCACCCATGATTAATCTTGGTCAGCCATTTTGGGACTCAGATTTCCTGTCTGTTACTGTGCAGTGCCATTTTCAGGCGATGCATGCATGGCTAGACACGCACAATATCTTAAATAACATGCAATTTGACTTCCAAAATGACAGACCTTGGGTCTTTACATCTAAATGTGAATAAAGAGAAGAAAATCGTGATTTTTTGGGGACAACTTAATAGATGAAGATTCACTAAAGGACCATTTGACCATTAGCATGCCACCATCTTGTATTTCTACCATTGAAATCAATGTAGCCAAACTGAGGTTGGAAGGGTTTAGTCTGACCTAATTACATCTCAGTATAATCATGTCTTATGCTGGAGTCAGTGGTTGTTGATAATGTAGCCATATTATGATCATTGGACTTTTGTTTGGTAATGTGGCATAGCAATATTTCATCATTATTTTTTTTTAAACCATTTAAGAAGACAATCTCTGCTAATATAGTCATGTACAAGTATGAACATGTATACTTACATACACACAATGTTCGAAACCACCAAGTTTCGCTTTAATCTAAAATATACCGGACTGTATATTGTCTGTGTTTATAAATTAAAAACCCATTTTAATTCATACATACTTACGAGTCTGTAGTGTACTTGCGAATGATTTTTTTTTCAAGCCATCTCACTTGTCTGCTTCTAAGAAAAATTGCCTACTCTGGGCATACCATGGTCCACATTTTCACAAAACTGGAAAAGTTTAACCCCTCCCCTAGCATACTACGATTTGTATGCATGCTGTGAAAATGTTGAACCATCCCTAATGCTCAAATTAATTTAACATTATTATGGAAACGAATATTGAAGTGAACTTAAGTACAGGGAAATGGAGAACGTAAAGTAAATATATTGAATTATATAAAACCTTTCTTGGAAGTAATGGAAAGTGATTATGATTGCCCTTCAGATGGAAGAACTCAAATCCAAAGATTACACCATCTCAGAGTTAGAGAAAGAGCTTGGCTACAAGAGCGGTTACACCAAGAGGCTTCAAGGAGAGAAAGATTCCGTGGGCAATCTCCTCAATCTTAGCAAGATGGCTGAGTCCTGGGATCATCGATCGTCAAGTACACAGGAGTCCTCATTTGGCAGCTCTGGTGGCTTTCAGTTTGGGGTGTCAGTAAGTACATCAAGTTTGCTGTATTTTTAATAATGCGCTTTAAGTTTGAATGTTTGCTACATTAATGACTGTTGTTGAATTGAGTGATGAACATTCATTCAAATACTCTACTATTCAATACTAACACCTTAGAACCAACCTGTGAAGATTTTATCTTATTAGGTTGTAAACATATTCATTAAGACCTTGTTACACAAGTCAATTTCTGAAGGCAACTTAGAGGCAACCATCTGCACTGTATGCACAAGAAAAAATTTCCAACAATTTCTTTACCTAGTAAATTATGTGAAAATTAACATTTGAAAGCTTTTCCTTTATGGAGATGTCTGGACCTGGTTGCCTGTAAATTGCCTTGTATGAGACGATCTTTACTATCTTTTCTAGTAGAAATAAGAACTTGGCTATGGGGGATAATTTTCTTTTTCATGGCAGTATTTTAGACTTCTCAAGACACTTAATATGGTGTCAGGCTTATAAAAAGAAAGCTTTGGTGTAAAAAATTTCAACTTTGATCAATACATTCATGTATTATAACTTCACACGCATGACATCTTATAGTTTTGTTGTATTACCATTTTCAAACACATCATCACTGCCTGCCCATAGAGGTGTCTTCCTAGAGATTATGGCACTCTGTCTGAATGCAAACAGGACGTAGTGCAGTGGCTGCATTCACTGGACTTGGACATTTACTTAGACAGGCATACGTGAGAAGAAGAAGAGCATGTCATATTATCTACTTTCACAAAGTAGAATTTAGTTCTGATAAGAAGTTGTCTAGCTTAGTTTTGAAAGAAATTTTCTTGCTATTTATCTACTGCTGTGGTGCAGATTGGGGAACTGGGGGACTTCTACTTTATAAGTGGATCATATGACTGTCCGTGATTGAGATAGGTTTGGTCTCATTGTTTGGACTAGACTGCTGTAGGCTTAGTCTGATCTAGACTTCATCACCTGACAATTTTTATGTCTATACCACTACTAATAGTAATATTCTTCAAAACAATTTTGCCACTGCCAACAAAACTACTGCAATATGAGTTTTTGATGAATTTCTGAAAGAAATATTTGTGATGACTCTCTCCAGGACGGAGCTGATGAGGATGAGAAGAAGTTCAATAAGAAGATTTCAGATCTGAAAGGAATGCTACGGAAACTGGAGGAGAGGAATAAGCAACTTGTTGAAGACAAAGCAGATTTGGTAAGTGAAAAAAGGAGACCCTTCTTTATCAGATCAATCATCACCATGCATCTATATATGGGATTTGAGGCATTGCATGGTGAGGTATCAATCTATTTTTGGTTTGCGGTAACACCATGTGTATATCTACTTGCTGTGTAGATTATGTTTTTTTGAGAATTTGTCTGGCTATTTATTCTACTGCCGCGGAGTAGATTTTCAGAATTTGGGAGACTTCTCAGTTCTGGAAAGAACTGTCCTGCTTATTAACCACTACCTGGGTGGCAAGTAGGAAATCGGCCGGGAATACTACTTTTGCTTAGTGGATCGAGGGGACTTCTTGTTATTAACTTCTCTGCCGCAAAGTGAGTTCGTAATTGGTCTCATTGTTTCGACTAGCTTGCTCTAGTCTGAAGAGTCCGAGAAATGTCCAAACGTTGAGACCAACTAAGAAGTTAATAACGAGAAGTCCCCTCGGTCCACTAAGCAAAAGTAGTAGTACCGGCCAATTTCCTACCTTCAACCCAGGTAGTGGTTAATAAGCAGGACAGTTCTTTTCAGAACTGAGGAGTCTCCCGAATTCCGAAAAATCTACTCCGTGGCAGTAGAATAAATAGCAAGACAAATTTTCAAAAGAACTTAATCTACACAGCAAGTAGATAGTGTTACCGCAAACCAAATCAGTCATCCAGACATACATGTACCTGATTTTGCAAGTTTTTAAGCATTTTAGAGAAAATGATTGGAGGGAAAAAAAAACCACCCAAAATAAAAGTTTTATTTTACTTAGAATTGAATATTGAATTGAATATTAACAGGGGGAACATTGACAATGGTGGACTTCCGGGGCACTAGATGGCTAGCACACGTACTGGCATATCCATTGTTCTTGAAAGTGCGCAATCTTAGAACTGCATAATCAATGGAAAATGACCTGGTATGTTTGCTGCCACCTAGTGTCACAGAGGGTCTTGTCATATTTTAAGGAAAGGACCTTTACTTTGACCTTGCTTTAACAGGCCTCGGTAAAAGACACAAGTTTGAAGTCTGTGTTTCCAATATTGCTCCTTCCCTTTTATTTCATCATCGGTAAAGAATCAAACTAAGTGTTGGCGCCAACAAAATGTGCAGTGGACTGGTTCTCTAGCGTAGGTCTGGTAGATCAGGCGGAAACCATTGGAACATGTGGGGGGAAATTACGTAAATTCTTAAATTGTAGCAGTTGAGTAAAAGGGGTCCCTGGATGGATGCAAGCCCACATTTGATGGATGTAGTGGGCCCCTAGATGACTAAGGGATATGGCTCAGCAGTGCCTGATTGTTGATACAAATAGTCACATTTCTGAGCAACACTTACAATGTGTACCCCCCCCCCCCCCCCCGCCTCTTTTTTGTGGTGTGGGGGGAAGATAGTTTCAATTCAACTATGTGGCAAGCCCAGAAGGGAATAAAGTTACAACAGCGATTTAGGGATTAATTAGGCAAGATGGTCTTGTCTGTTCCTTAAAGAGACTTGTATTTGACAGATAATTTCTACTTCAGGTAAAATGAATACATGTGTTTGGCAGGATTCATGACTTGTTTAACCTTTTCTGAGATTCCCCTTGAGAGTGGTTACAAAGCACAAAATACAAGGTAATCACATCAATTAAAACAAATGACAATGTGAATGACTTACGGGGGACTGTTAGCCTGCTTATATTTTTTCCAAACAACACCACCAGTGCTTTTATCTTTTCATCCAAATTATTGAATAATTAACTTTGCTGTACCTTATTTTGATTCAAAGAGAGTAAGCAGCCTACGATATCAATTTTGCCATTATTACCAATGCTTTATACCTCACTGGTTCAAGGACGGGGCAAGCAGGTGAAGCAATAGTCTTTCCAACCAATCCAATGTTGCTTATTTTCTTTAAGTGGCCACTGGATATAGTATTCCTGGCTTCTGGTTTCCTCCTGAAAGGTTCCTTCTGTACGCTCATAATCCTGATTATTGTGATCAGCTTTTATGCTCATGTAGTAAAATATGGCAATCATGACGCTTTCAACTCACTCATAATTTAGTCATGATTTCTGACTCATTAAACAATGGGAATCATGTTTTCTAACTGTTGTTTTGGGCCTGCTACAATGTACTTCATTCTTTTTGGCATGACATTTTCCCTCAATGAGGTATTTATTTCTACTGGAACATTTGAAGGAGCACCAAGACATTGCCACTCTTGTGTAAGATGCGTTGATACTTGGCATCTAATAAAGACATGGTGTGATAGTCATTGTTTCGGCCATGTCACACGAGGCATTTACAGGCAACCAGTTCTTGGCAATCTACGTTCACATTTCAATTTTCACAATTTTCTTGGAGATAGCAAGACACTTTAAGAAAACCTCCGCTCTTCTGCACACAGTGCACATAGTGCAGTTGGTTGCCTCCTTGTTGCCAGTAACAATTGCCTTGCTTGACAACTTACTTATACATACCCATGAAGTATTATCAAGTTCACTGGTGGTGCCTGTCATTCATATCTTTCTAAAACAAAACACTTTTGCAAAAGTATGTTTCATTACACATATGGTTCGTGTTACCAATGACTATTTGTTAAAATGAGTATGTTTTTTAATTGTCTAAACAGACTTACCTTTGAGCTTAAAAAGTGTGGCATAAATACATGGTCAGTATCAAAGATTGCAAAGTTCCTGATTGGTCACAATTTACATTTCATTCTCTTGTTGTGAGCAGGAAAGGAAAATCCGCAACTCAACTGAAGCAAGGAACAACACACCACTTATTGAGAAAAACAAGCGTTTGTTGAGGAAGACCAAGGATCTGGAACAAATGAAAAAGAAATTAGATGAGCGGAATAAGGCTCTATCAGAGGAAAATCAGAAACTGGTGAGTGTCAAAGAATTATTTCCTGTTCCAATTGCGAAAGAAAAGAAAAAAGTTTTCAAAATTCAGATCTCCAGAAAAACCTTAAGTAAACAAAAAAAAGTAAAAGAATTATTAAAACAAAAAAATATAAACATCTACTTTGCTGTTTTCAAATGAAAATAAAACTTATGTCTGAGGATTATTTTTTTGAGAAAATAGAATTAGCTGTTGCAAACTGCTTACCAACCAAAAGGACCTGTGGTATAAATGCAAAAATTACTTAGTGGCCTGACGTTTCGACCTGAGCAGAGTCTTTCTCGATTATTTTTTGTCAGCCCAGTCTATCAAATCACTGTGTCTTCTGTTTTTGAATTGAACAATTTTGCAACCTTATTAAATAGCCATAGCAGCATGACCAGAAACAAATTAAGTGGTAAATTCAGTACAGAAAAGGGAAAGAGAAGACCATATAAAACAGTGAAACTTCTGGAGCCAGTGGATCTCATTGAACCATTATTTTCCTTCACTTGTATTCAAAGCGTACATTGAAAGAGAACATGCGCTGTCGTCTTGAGAGAGAAAACCAGAGCCTACGTAAAGTGTTGAGCAAAGAACGGCAGGAGATTCAAAAAGAGGCAAGTAACTCCTCAAGAACTGGAGATGACCCTATTGCAGACAAGGAAGAAGAGCTGAAGAAACTGAGGGTAGAGGTTCAGGAACAATTCTTGGAGATTGTGGAGCTCAAACAAGCAGCATTGGTGAGTGGGTTTGGAAGGTAGTGGGACAGGGAGGAAGTTGAAAGGGAGTCGGTGCAACTGAGTCACTAGAGTTGGGAGAATTGAAAAATCAACTAAACTTCCTTGGTGAGTGGATTACGAGGTGGTAGTGACTGTGATTGAGTGTGGGGGGGGGGGGGGGGGGGTTGAATACATGATAGTCAATCAGGTTGTGTGATAGTTATGCTTAAATGCAAAACTACCTGGGTGGGTAAAGTATGCATAATGTTAGTCGGGTGAAGGGAACTAGGGAGAGATCTTGAAGGGGAGGGGATGGGAATGCCACAAGTGATGCGAGGTTTGTTTTTATCAAATGATCTTAGTTATAGAGAAGTGCAGCCAGTTAGGTTATCTAGTGGATACATAAAACCTGTTCCTTATTGTTGATTCTGGAAAAATGTATTTTGCCATGTGACAATATTTAAAGTACAATAAATTTAATTTTTTACTCCAGGAACAAGACCGATTGCCCAAGGTTCAGGACCAGAGCCAATCCTTACTGACTGTGCCCAACTTCAGGCCAAGGTCATCCAGTCTTACTCCTTTCAGTTACGATGATGATGTTGGTGTGAGGAGTCGTTCTGGATCATTTGGCACCCCGATACCGTCTCCATTGGCTCTGTCAGATTGTGAAGACAGTTTTGACGAGGTAAGAGAAAACCACTCAAAAGAAATATTAATCTCTTCCTTCATTTGAAGAATCCATGAGTCTCCAGAATACACCCATCCATTAAGCCACGCCCATTTCTCATTGACCAATCACAACCGCCAAATCTGATCACCATTTGAGCCATTTGGTGATCTTTGCACTAATGGTGATCGGGTTTCGCGGCTGTGATTGGTCAACTCGTAAGGAGGCGGGGCTTAATGGATCGATCTATTAGGAAAGTACAGAGTACACCTTTGCCTATTATTCTTTGGTGAAGGACATAACTAAAACATCATTCAGGCCTTGAACTTCGCTCTTGAAGGGGCAAGGCAACTTTTCTCTAGTAAAGGGCACTCCTATGAGGACAATCTAAATTTGTGTTGGATCTTTGTAAAGGGCACCACAACAAAAGCACAGGGCACCACGGCAGTTGCTGTGGGTGAATTCAAGGCCCTGATGCAATAATGACATCAGTTCAACTGTTTGTGTTGCCAAAAGCTAATTTGTCATTTCAGTGCAACAGGGTCGTAAATCGACTCTGCATCAAAGTCGTATCTCGTGCGAAAAAAGCTCCATGCAACAACTTCGTAACTCGTTGTCCATTGAGTTGTTGGTACATTCAGGTTATTTTAAGCAAGATACAACCTTTTGACATTAAGGAAATATGACCTTGTTGCACACGACAAATGGTAGGATTTGACCTGGCCTATCATCAACAGCTGCACTCAATGTTTTAGCCATTAATTAAGACATCGTCTTTTAAATGCAGAAGGTCATGGGTTTGAATTCCAACTTAGGTGCCTTTGGATTCTTCCCATACATGGATTATATTGAAATGTTTGGAGATGTTGCTACTGGGAGGGCAGTATTTAGGCAGTAGGTAGTTAGAGCCAAATAAGAAACTCCAGAATGATCTTATGTTATTTGATTTGCCTGCAGGTTAGTGTGGATGAAACGATGGATGGATTAGCAACTAAGCAGCTAGCTGATGCCAAACAGGATAAGTTACTGCAACAGGTCAGTACACATAGCAAGCCATATTTGTAAATAAGTAACAATTTATTCCTCCCACATCCCTTGCATACATATCATGATGCTACTGCCATTGTAGGTGTCTGGGGCCAATTTCATAGAGCTGCTTTGTAAACTAAATATTTTTAGTCTCCGGACTTTTTTTAATAAAACCGAAATGAAATGAAATGAACAAAAAAATGCTTATGCATAAAAAGAAGCTCGGCACAAAATAATGATGTTTACCAGAATAAGGTTACCAGCCACAATACCGTGTCACATGTACCATTTGTGACTGGTATCCTGCTAATTTTTGCTTAGCAGAAAATTGTATAGCAATATTTCCTAAAATTTGGCCCAGATCACATGAAGATGTAGTTATTTTGTAAGTTGATTCAAACCAAGCTGCTTGAAGTACTTGAAATGATGAATTGTCACCACAATTTAGTCGGACTCAAGCTCTGGTGTTTCTGATCAGCAGAGTGTGGGTTCGAGTCCCGGTCGTGACACTTGTGTCCTTAAGCAAGACACTTAACCACATGCTTCGTCCTTCGGATGAGACGTTAAGCCGTAGGTCCCGTGTGTTGTGTAATGCACGTAAAAGAACCCAGTGCACTTATCGCAAAGAGAAGGGGTTTGCCCCGGTGTTCCTGGTTTGATTGGCTGCATATTGCGCCACAGTACCCTGTAAACCATTACATGGTGCTTTGTAAAGGAATAGGTCTCATACTTGAAAACGTAACTCCACATACCTTGTAGGAAAAATACTGAGCGCTTTGAGACACCCATCGGGAGTATAAAGCGCTATATAAGAACTGCGTATTATTATTATTATTATAGTCATTTGGGAAGTGTGTATACTCAATGTATGTTTGGATGCTAACTTGAAGATTGTACCTCAGGACCCAATAACAGAACAGCTTAGACAAATTGAATTGGGGTATAAAATAGTACTGCAACAATCCGAATGAAAGCATGGTATACTGACCAAAGCTTCAAGACCAACATTATCTCAACCCTGGTTTTCCTCCAAACAAACATTTCTTTGAGAAGAGATACTTTGCACATATGCTTATAACCCATAGACTAGTTATTTTTCTTACAAGGTATTTTGGTTTGTAACCATATATCGGTAAGCAAAAGTGTTTTGTGCTTAGCTAATCATTGCGTTTTAGCAGCTCTATGGAATTGGGTTGGGTCCTTTTCATTGAGTTGTGAACATGTATCCTCGATTCTGATTGGTTGATCCATGACAACAGTGTGATATTATACCATAATGCATGGTCCATATTACACCCTCTGCGTATTGCGCTATTTCAAATAGTGCGGCAAGTTTGCACCATGTATCCATCAGCCTCACTTGGATTTGGGATGTAGAAGTGCTATATTTTTCTGTATTCCACTTGCGCTTATGTATTAACTACTATTGTATTCTCTGTGTGGTTAGAATAAGGAACTTGAAGAGCGATGCACCAAGCTACAATGGCAGCTACAAGACAGCAAAGATCAGAGCGAACTCTTAGAATTTCGCATTCTGGAACTCGAAGAAGAAGAGGAGAATCTTTCATCAACACCGACACCTCAGTCTACTGCTGAAAACAACCAGGTACTGGTGTTAATAATCTCTCATGTCATTGGCCTGAGCACACTTGTCAAAATGTTAAGTGCTTTGTCACACCCGATGGGCGTCTAAAAGTGCTTATTACTTTGTCTACAGGTATACAGGGCTAGGATTGGAATTTAAAGACCCATTTATATACATGTAGCACCTTGTAATGTCTACAGGGTGCTGTGGCACAAACTTAATGGAGCTAACCATAATGCAGCAAACCTAATGCAGCTAACCATGCCAGTTTTCTGGCAAACCCCATTGGGCAAACCGGTTCTTTTAATGACAAGCATTACACAACACACAGGACCATCAGCTTTACATTTCTTCTTGAAGGACGAAGCAATAGTGGTTAAGTGTCTTGCTTAAGGACACAAGTATCAGAACAGAGACTCAAACCCACACTCTGCTGATCAGAAACACCAGAGCACTTGACTTCTCGTCCATGACACGCCATTTCTGCCAAGAAGATATCATTACAAAGTGTTCCTGGAAGAAGTGATTTTCATAAAACTTGTTTCTTCCGATTTAAAGTCAAATAAGAATTATGGCCCTTTAGATCGTTATGGATGTGAAATTGCAAATAGAACAGAGTCTGAGGGAAAAGTGGGGTTGTTTTCACCACACTAATTGGCAAATCAGTATAGTTAACATTTAAAGCAAGTCATTTGACAAAGGAATAATCATCAATTTAATGACACTGTTCCATACTTCACTTTCCAAGTAACTTTTTGAAGGCCCCATAATGTAAAAACACTCTTCTTTCAGCCCTGTGAAGAGTGAGGTGAAAATCACCTGCATCTTATGTCCTTTGAGTTAACCAGTCACAGTTACAACACAGTACTCTTGAAATGATTTAATGTGTTACATTTTCCCCATTTTTGGCGAGCTGCGAAGCAGAGTGAGCCTATGTAATGACAATTTCCATCCGTCACGCCGTCTGCCCGGCCGTCCGCATTTAGTGTGAATGTTTAAGTTTTAGTATGAAGCTTTAACCTTTAAGTGTTGATTTTTTTTCAATCCCAAAGTGAAGTCAGTCTACAGTGGCTGTCAAGTTTTGTGGTTCTCGACATGTTTTTCAGGAAATGTTGAAGTTTTTGTGAATAAAACAATTCTGAGCCCCTCTGTTACTCCCATTTTAAACCGATAGGTAGCGGTCAAGTGCATAATTGTTAATGTCCCCACCCCTAACATCAGTTGATCAAATGATTGGTTTTTTCTATAAGTCATTGTTTTTCTATCGGGCGATGGGCAGCTCGCCATGGCAGCTTCGCTGTTCTAGTTGATCATCATATTGAAGAATTTAATAGATGTTAATATTGTATTGAAGAAAGTAAACAATTCTGTTTCACCTGTTTCCAAGTCCACTGTTTTTATTTCTTCATCTAACACTACAGTCACTCTCCATTTTAATTCAAAGCTATGAGTTCTAAAGCTTCAATTACTTGCATGCATATTTGTAGACTTCCTGGCATTATTTTGTACTGCACCCTGCTCTCATAACATAAAACTGGTTACCCCTCAGGATTGTACATCATCACTTTTGATTTTCATCACATTCATAGGTGTGCACTATATTTATATGTATTTATTTACATTGTGCTATGAACATCACTGTGTGCGTTTGTAAGCAGGTATCCTGTCCAAAAGGGCAGCAGTTCCATTTAGGCTATTTTTTCAGGAGGTTTGTTGAGGAAGTTTAAGATTAAATATTTTGTGATTTGTTGACCTTTTTGTAAATTGCAGGTCACAGAGTTGGTTTAAATATTAGTGTTGTCTGGCATAATGTATCATAAAGTATCCTGGAAAATCCACAGGGATTGCTTCTATATTTTCACCCATACCTTTATATAACTTCTTTATTTCCGAAAATAAATCAGAAAGCTTCAGGAATTTTGTTTTCTTGCAATATTTTGATTTAATTTGATCTAAATATGAAAGGAAAGTGTTGTATTTAAACGCTGAATAAAAGTTCATGAGCACATTTTGACGTCTAATGTAAATATGCCAATGCGAGATTATAAATAATGTCATGTACAATGACTTGAGTGGTCACAAATGAATACTAAATTGGGTTAATTGATACTTCACATGGTTTGGGGCCAGCTTTTGTATAGCAACCTCCAGATGGGTAAAGCCTAGTACCATTTTACCACACACATTGATTCAGAACTCTCACTATTGCTAATGTAACTACGCAACAGCTTTCTTTGAGCTATGTGATATAGCAACAGCTTTCTTTGAGCTATGTGATATAGCAACAGCTTTCTTTGAGCTATGTGATATAGCAACAGCTTTCTTTGAGCTATGTGATATAGCAACAGCTTTCTTTGAGCTATGTGATATAGCAACAGCTTTCTTTGAGCTATGTGATATAGCAACTGTTTTTCTTTGAGCTATGTGATATAGCAACAGCTTTCTTTGAGCTATGTGATATAGCAACTGTTTTTCAGAGGATATTCAAATCTAACTCACAAATTTCTTATTTTTTGTTGGTGAAGTTATTATTGCGTCAGGGTAAGCTGGCATCTGATCATTGGGAATTCCAGTGGTAATATTAATATTTATTTGGGAAAAAATTCACAAGTACATGAATTAATTTTAAAAAGATAATAAAAATTGCGTAAAACAACAGTGGGATGCCCAGGAGAGCATAAAAGTTTAAATTTAACTGTCGCCACAAGGCGTATGTCTTCCAAACTCTAGAAAAAGCAAGGAAATGACAAACAAAAATAGTTAAGACAAGGAAGGGCATAGACATACAAAAGAAACAAAGCTAAATGTAATTCTTTTTAACACAGAACAATTTAAAAGGCCTAACAGAAAGAAGAAACGCCTGCAGTGAGTCTTTAAAAACAGTCTTTAATAAAAAACCAAACTAGGCATCAAATTGATTCTTAAGCTTACATATAAATTCCAGTAAGAGGATCATATGTGAAATTATTAACAAGGTCAGTAGGCAAGGTACTCCAGGTGTAGCAGTTCAGACATCTGAGGTTCTTGGGTTTGATTTATAACTGAAGTGCCAAACAATAATTAGCCACCAGACTTTAAAGAAATTGAGAAGACACTGCCTTTTGTTGATTGAGAGCAGACCAATTTTATGTATTATTTGTTATTTAAACAGGTTAATACTTAATAGAGAATCCTAATAAAATAATATGTGTGTAATGTGATTTCTGTGATGTTATTCACTTTCTGACACTAAATAATAAGGCCAATGATTGTAGGAATGAGAGAAAATACCTATTGATATATTTTCCTTAATACATTTAGCTGTCTCAATTATTGTCAAGAAAATGGGATTAGCTGTTGCAAACTGCTTACCAACCAGGACCTGTGGTATCAATGCAAAAATTAGTTAATGGCCTGACGTTTCGACCCTAGCAGAGTCACGTTTCGACCCTAGCAGAGTCTTTCTCAAGGCTAATTAATTTCCTACAATGTATAACTTGATTTCAGAGAGTACTTTCATTGGAAGGTCTGGTCCTGGAAAAAGATTCACTGATACAATATTTACAGCAAGAGGTTGAATCCCAAAGGGAGTGTGTCAATCAGATGGAAGACACTCAAAAACAGGTACGGATTTGGCTGCTAAGCTTGCATGCTGTTTGGATGCAAGTTTAATTGCCACCGCAATGTTTTTTTTCTGCAAATTCTTAGATTGTTTTGCTTTGCATGTTTGAAAAATGCTTGTTTTTTACAGAAATGATTTACTAAATCAAAAATCAAGTCACTTGACCCGAACATGTCTATTTACCCGAACATGTCTATCTTATTTCATTTGCTTCCGATCCAGCTCTGACAGGTAAATTTTATTGATATTTCCTCCAGTTTTACTTATTTGATTTGATTTATTCATTTTAAGTTGGGTCTAAATTTAGTTTTGGGATTCTGTCTGTCACACTAGAAGGACAGTCATATGCAGAATAGGTAGAATTAACTATATAATAGCCCGATTTACTGGATTTTCTCAAAGAATTAGTAAAGCTTAGTGCAAATTAATAATTTCAAATTACTTTGCACTGCATGAAGTTGGTTGCTTTGAAATTTGTTTTTGCACTTTTATTTTAGTGGTTTTCATAGGTTTGTTGCATATTTTGTTTTATACCCAGAATGTTCAGGATTGTATTGAAACAAATAATTTGTGATACAACACATTGAATTGAAAACCAAATAATAAACCACAAGGGAAACTGACTGGGTAAATTTTTAAATTATTTTGGGTTGAACAAAGAAAAGTTGACTAGAGCGGGATTTGAACCAACGACCTCCGGTTCAGTTACCTCCATAACTACTACTACTAATAATAACAGCATTTAGTAAAGTGCCTTTGCTACTGGTTATAAAACGCTACAATATCAATCTTGCAAAATCCTTCCCTTGTGTTTGCTGGTGTTTGATGGGTTGGTCAAGGAGCAGCCTTGGGGCCAGTCACTATACTAAAGCACAGCCAGACCATCTGCTTTTGCCTCGGGGTTTGTCACTATAGCACAGCCAGACAATTTGCATTTGCCTTGGGGCCAGTCACTATAGCACAGCCAGACCATCCACAGTTTTCTTTGGGGCCAGTCACTATAGCACAGCCAGACCATCCACAGTTTCCTTTTGGGGCCAGTCACTATAGCGCAGCCAGCCCATCCAAAGTTTCCTTTGGGGTCAGTCACAATAGCATAGGGCAGACCATCCACATTGCCTTGGGGCCAGTCACTATTGCACAGCCAGTTCATCCACAGTTGCCTTGGGGCCAGTCACTATAGCACAGTCTCCCCACTTTAATCAGACACATCCCAGAACTCAAAGGATTTGATGTAGAGTTGTTACATAAAGATTGTGTTAAATAAAGTTGAAGGCAATTTTTTCTAGAATTTGATGTACCATATAATGTATAAAAAACGCGGTAAGATTTGTGTGTATGGTTGCAGTGCTTTTCATAAATGCGGTAAGATTTGTGTGTATGGTTGCAGTGCTTTTCATAAATGCGGTAAGATTGGTGTGTATGGTTGCAGTGCTTTTCATAAATGCGGTAAGATTGGTGTGTATGGTTGCAGTGCTTTTCATAAAATTAATTTAAAATTACAATGAAGTATATTTGTCTTTTATGCTTTATAACATTTGTTGTTTATGGGTTATTGTATGTATATAATGCTAACCTAAAGTTGCTATTAATGCCAATTGATTCCCACCAGCTTATAAGTATGCACAGGTCACAGAAATTGACCAATGAGGATTCACCATCCTTACTTCGCCAGCTGCAATTGGCTAAGATGGTAAACTAATAAGCATAATTTGTGTGAACGCATCAGATTCTTGTCATCCCATTGCTTGTGTTTATGGTATCTCTTTTGGCTTCCCCATGACCTTCCTATTTTCTGTTCTATTGGATTATTATTTTTTTAATACCATGGACCACCAAACTATCTATTGACCACCAAAGTACTTTTATCTCAACAAGTTAAAACTTATTGAGATAATAGTAAAACATCTAGCCTAAGAAAGGTTTAAAAGCACATAACCTGCTCAATTCAGAGTTTTAGATTATGTTAATTTTTTGGGGAGGGGGGGGGGGAATCCCCATTTGCTTATGAAACATTCTTTTTCATTAAAAATTGTGTTTAGTGGAGATCAAGTTAGTTTAGTGGTATCGTCCCCTGCCTTCTGGACCCCTGTTTGAACCCTCCCACATCTAACATGACAACCATATCATCTTCTCTACATTAGTATTTCTCATGCCTTTGGGTTACAGTGCTAGTTGCTGTTGAGGGTGTCTTTGATTCATAACAAAAATACTGTGTTGCTCGTGTTTCTTGTATTTTATCATCTGTTCATTCTTCACTGAAAAACGACCGCTTCTTTTGAAAGTTTTCCCAGTTAGATAGTCTGTAGGAAATATATCTTAACCTCAGTTCTTTACTTTTATATTAATCGTAAAATTCATTCACACAACCACAACCAAATATCATTGATATCTTGCTAAACAGAAACAAATATTATTTGTACTGTTGTGACTGATGCCGTGCTTAATTTTCCCCAGCAGAAGTTAGTTAGTTGAACAAAGTTCTCAGCTTAATTAATAAGGAGTTGTATGAAATCAGGCCCTAGTTTGTGATTTTTCAGGATTGTTTCTGGTTAGTATCCAAATATCTTGAAAGTAGCCAACCATGAAGAAAGAAGAGACCCTTGCTTTGTTCTGTGTATGCAATAGCAGATAGTAAATTATGATCCTCACAGTAAGAGAATGGATGGAACAAAAATACTTCCCCTTCCTGCCTTGTTATGGTAACATTGACTTGTATTAGAGAAAGACAAAATGGCAAACTATGATAAAGTCAGTTCACGCAGTTATTTGAGCTCTATGTATAATTCAAAGAGGAAGGGAAATTAACAATTCAATTATGTGATGCTCTCATTTTCCAATAGATAGAGTCTTCGTGTGAGTGGGGAAAAATATTAAAGTCTCTAACCGATCGTTAAAATGGTGTAAATTGCCATTGCTTTTGATACCTTTCCAGTGCAAAATTTGTCAACATCCAAAACATCTGATGACGTCATTCTGAGAAAAATGGGTCTCCACATTTTTGTATAGAGATGTTTTGGTTCATAACTGACTTTCAATAATATTCAATCAAAACGTCCTTAAATGTATTCTTTTGACTGACCGAAAATTCCTCCTTGGAATGTAAAAATCCATTATTTGTTGAAATCCTATGACGTCATGTTTCAAATTTCACTCTGAAAAAGTCAGTTATGAACTAAAATGTACAGACCCATTTTTCTCAGAATGACGTCATCAGATGTTTTGGATGTTGACAAATTTTGCACTGGAAGGGTATCGAATGCAATGGCAATTTACACCATTTTAACATTGGGTCAGAGTTTTGTAATTTTTTTCCCACTCACATGAAGACTATATCTATTGGAAAATGAGTACATCACAAAATTGAATTGGTCACTTCCCTTCCTCTTTAAGATCGAGATTTTTATTGCACACAAGATTACCGTAGTTAGTATAAAAAGTGAACAGTGTCTGAACAAGTGTGGAGGTAGGAACATAGACTAAGGGAAATTTACATCAAGTGTATGGAAACGACTTGTGCACAAGATTACTGTAGTTAGTATAAAAAGTGAACAGTGTCTGAACAAGTGTGGAGGTAGGAACATAGACTAAGGGATTTGTCAATATAGAGATAAAATCAAATTGATAAAAAGCACATTTATTTGCCATGAAGAGTTGGTTTGTGTGATAGTGGATGCATATTACAGAAACTAAATTTCCATGTGTAGTTGATGTAGCGATGAGCTAAAAATTAAACTGTCTTCATGCAGCAAGGAATATTGTCTCTTTAAAGATTATAGGCCTAACTTATTACTGCCTAAAAAGTATAGACCAAGAACTTAAATTTGTTATCTAACAAACAAAGGTAACAGATAGGCAGTTGTTTCGGCAGTTGTTAGGTTAGGAAGTCATCAACTTTGAATAGAAAACCTACATAGTCAAGGTGAAACACCTCAAAGGCACATTAACTGACTAATATCAAGCACAATACACAGGTGCTTCCAGCCATACCAGTGTGCAAGGCCACCATTCTAATTCAAATGAAAGAAAAGCGAATAATGTACCTCTCTCCAAACCCCCTTAACAGTCTGCTTGTGTACTTTATAGATTATTGATCCAGTCTAACACAGGTATTTGGTGATTACAGTCTCAATAGTCAGTGGGTAGATTATAGTGCCTGAGTGCACTTACCAAGCTTCTGTGAATGGGCTACTTGGTGTGTGTACTGGCTTGTTGATTGTTGACATGCTGCTATAAACTACTGACCTCACTGGATGAGTAGACCAAGGGGAGGCATATTTGAACTTTAATAGATGTTTTATGAGAGGTGACAGAGTTGTTATGAGCCTGCCTGGGTAAAACTCATCTATATCCTAGTGACGATGGGGAATTACAAGTTTTAGTCTGGATAGTGAATCGTATCGTGCAAGCTGAATATATGGGATAGTAGTAGTGATGATACTATTTTGATAATGGAGGGCCGGCATGACTACCTGATGACCATGTAAAGTATTTCATAATCTACTTGAATTTGAAGCACTAATTTTAGTTGGATCATGGAGGGGTTTGGATATACCACGTCATCATCATTGTCAAACAGATAGTGCTTATATTTATAAACAAATATTTAAAGTGAACTGCTTATGCAGTGGCTTCATGTCTAATATTTAAGTGTACATGTATGAACACATCATCCTTGGTTGATGGACACTCTAGTTTGTGTTCCTGAAAAATACAGAGAAAATATGGATCATGTTTGTGTTGAGGTTGTTTGTGATAGCTAGCCTTTGCTGATGGTATCCGCGATTCCTACTTTAGTATTTTATCTATTCGACTTTGTTGATCTGGCTGTGAATCATTCAGTCAGAATGGTCAGACATTGCAGTGCTTATCATGTTACGTGTACTGTGTACCTGTTTTCTTTATCTTCAGCAGTATTTCTATGTTGGATTGACAAACATCATAGTCTTTTTAAAGAACACTATATTTTCAATATATTGTAGTCTCATATTTAGTACACACTACATTCTTAGGGGTTCTATTTTATTGGTACTAACACATATAAGACAATTTAACAATGTAATGACCCTACATTTTCATATTTGTGTTGGCTTAATGTTACTGTGTGGACTGGGTTTTCAGTCCCTACATATTTGAGTGGGTTTTCTCCAGTTGTGATATTCCTCCAACATCAAAAACTGAGATTTGTCATTGTCTTATCTTCATGGGTACGTGTTCACAGGTCACAGTGCATGGCACTTTTAAGTTTCCCTTTTTTTTAAAGGGTTCCTTGGTTACCAGAATGATATATTACATGTACCTTATTACTCTTTGACTACCTGACAAGCCAAAGGGCGTGCATGCACAGTCTGCCCCACAAGCAGATCTATCAACTTCGACATCATCACCTGAAAATATACAACTCTTTCTTTTTCGATGCCTACTTTGTATTCTGGGTAATCCTCAGAAAATTGATGCAATATCCACACTCAGCCGGCTGTAAGCTTCATTTTGATACCCAACATTGTTCAGACATGTAATTGATGCAATATCCACACTCAGCCGGCTGTAAGCTTCATGTTGATACCCAACATTGTTCAGACATGTAATTGATGCAATATCCACACTCAGCCGGCTGTAAGCTTCATGTTGATACCCAACATTGTTCAGACATGTAATTGATGCAATATCCACACTCAGCCGGCTGTAAGCTTCATTTTGATACCCAACATTGTTCAGACATGTAATTTCTCAGATTTTCCTGATTTCAGGATTTTTTTAAAACCTCCTTGTGTCTTCAAATTTTCTGGGAAGAAGTAACTCGGTCATCAAAGGGAAAAAGACAAAATTGTCCTTATTGTGTCTGAACCTGTAGTTTATTAGTTATGAGGTCCCGGGTCTAGAATATGTGGGACCCATGTCCATAAGCAATTTTTCAGGAATGTTCACATCCATCCAATCTTAGTTAGATACTCCAAATATTTTTTCATCTGACCCTTATATCTGTTTACATTTTAATAATTTGCATACATAGTCAGTTGGTCTTAAAACAATGTAATACACGTGGGAATCTCAGGTAGGAAAAGAGTCGATAGGCCTAATACTAATTAATATTATTCAACACCTTTCCTTCCCAGTTCAATTAACATTTTGTAATGTAATTCTCATGACATGAATTTCCATTTTCTCTCATATTCATCTCACATCTTCCCAAAGTCTTCTGCATTCAAATCCTCATTCTAAATCCAAAATCCCCAAATTGCATGTGTACATGCTGGAAATGTTATTTTATTTTGTTTTCTCAGCTTGCTTCTGTCTGATTGTGAAACCAATATTTTTAAGTTCATAACTTTTGAGTTTGAGGAGTCTTCATATTGCACCAAATAAAGATAAAGCTTGCCCCCACACAAAGAAAACAATATCGGGAATTTATGTTCTGATTTTATTGGGGCATCAATTTGTTTCTTTTCCTTTCACATCTGTGGACCCCAGTGCAAAATCTCTCCTGAGAGCAGAGCCGTGCGTGTCAATTTTCTCGAACATGTAAAAAAAGTGCTCCATGTAAAAAAGCGCTGCCACGTTTGAGAAGTCGCTGCCAAGGTTTAAAATCTGTCTGCCACGTTTTGTCCTCGCCTTTTTTCAAGTTCATTCATATCAGAGTTGAAATGCAATCTTTAAAACCTTTGCTCAAAGAAGTCATGAGGAAGTGGTCGTCAGGAATCGCCACAGAGTGTATCACCATGATCACAGAGCATGTACAATCAAAAAAATTCCAGGCCCTTACTCAGGCCCAAGACCCCATGCTGTAAAGGCTTTGCGCTTGCATAGCCTCTCCTCCACCCAGCGCAAACTTTTATATTTTGAAGTTTGAGAACAACTTCGTGTGGATTGGGTTTTCAGTCCCGACCTGATTGCGTAGATTTTTCCCCATTTGGATTTTCCTCCCACATCTAAAACTGAACATTTCTTCTCGTTTCCTATTCACCATCCTGTTATTGGCGCTTGGGCTGTTGGATATGTAATGAAATAAATCAATAAAATTGTAATACTGTTAGCCTGGTTCATACATCAAGCAGGAGGGAATGCGAAGTAAATTACATGTGCACTTTTTTCCAATTGCGACGTAGGAAAATTTGCTTTGCTTTCTCAATTTGCTTGAAGTATGAACCAGGCTTTTACTCAAGTGTTTTCGTCATCACATGGGAAAATATCCAAACATTATGATGAAGAATCTGTCTGCATTACATATGTACTGCATTTGACTTCTCAGAGCATATGAAATCAAATGGCAACTGAACTGTGCTGTGAAATCTTTTACAATTTTGTCACTGAATAATAGGCATTTTATAAACTTTTGAAGAAAAAATATTTACAGCTTTTTCGCATGGAAACGATGCAAACCAAGTTTCCAGACAGAAGTTTGTTGTAAAATGCAGAGTGTCCAAATTGTTTTAAATTTTGTGTGAAACATTTAAAGCAGTTGATTAAAGCTCATTAAGGGACATTGTATAAACATTACAGAGTATGGGAGTATATGCTGTAAAATTGTTCACTGTTAATCATCTGAAGAAGCTATTCATTACTGTTTGGCACTATTAAGAGAGCCAGCGAAGCCTCAACTGATATTTGGTTTCATGTTTCTTTTAACTTAGCGAGTTGCTGATCTGGAGCGGACGGAGGCACATCTTAATACCCGCATCCATGAGCTAGAGGACCAATTAGGTCATCTACAAGAAGATATCCATCTTGGACTTGCTGAGAGGAACAGGGAGAGGGCGGAGTTAGAAGCAGAGATTTCTTGTCTTCAGGAGACTACAGAGGGACTGCAGAGTGACCAGGCACAAGTTGCTGATAGATTGAAGTCAGCTGAAGAGTGCAGACAGTCTTTGCTGTGAGTACAGACATTTTTTTTTTGAACACAGTACAATGTTTTTTATTAAAAAACTCAACAGAAAAATCCTAGCCTCAAGTTTCAAAAGATTTCTCTGTGGGAAAAAATGGAAAGGATAATTTTTATTGACAGAAATAGCATAATTTGTTCAACCAAATTTATTTCAGTAGGAATTTAGAATAGAAAATACAGAGTGCAATATTTGTAGTTTTTTGGTAAGTTTTAGTAGGAGTAAGTATCATAACTAAAAGTGAATATGTTTTTTCTAATTTAAGAATATTTGGATGATTATCCTTGAGAAAAACACTCACATTTAAAAAAAATTACTTTCTTATGATCTGTGGTGTTTCATTTGATTTGTCACAGTCAAAGGTTCACTTGAGTATTAATACAGAATATAATGGTCTTGACAGTGTTAGCTTATTTTTTATTGATAGGTCATCATTTTCTTGAGAAAATAAATAAATAATATTATCCAACATTTATATTACGCCAGAATTCTTACATACAAATCCTAAGACACTTTACCCAAAAAAGTGTTACATGTACATACAAAATTATGTATTAAGAATTGTTAGAACTCATACCGTATGTTACGTTTACATCTTTTCAGGGAAGAAGAGGAGAAACTCCAGAAAAAATTAAAGAAGAAAGAGCTGACAGAAACGAGCTACAAAAAGCAAATTGAAAAACTCAAATCGGAGTTGTTGGCAACACAGGAAATGACAGTGACTCCACCACATTCAAGCAATAACACAAATGGTAATAACAACAGTGGCAACATGGAGGAGTCACAAGATGTCACTCTGCTGCAGCAGAAAATAAAAGAACTTGAACTTATTAGAGAGTCCCTGGAGGCAAAGCTGAAAGATGTTGAAGAGCTAGTTCTCAATAGCGACTTTGCGAGTGAGGAGACTCTTAGAGAGAAAATTGCAGAGTTGGAGCAGTCCAACAAACTGCTGAACAGACAATTAAAGCAAGCACAGGCGTCCGGTGTGGACAAGAAGGAAGATGTAGAAAGGGCAGCAGCCGAGGCCAGACACACGGAGAAGGTATTTCAGGGCAGGATCAAGGAATTGCAACAGGCAGAGCAAAATCTGCTGGATAGAGTTGCTCAGTTGGAGACGCAGGATAATGCTTGGAAGTCACAGGTGGACTACCTTCAAGACAGGATTCAAGACCTGGAAGGGTTGCGGTTAGAATTAAAGGGAAAATTGGACCAGGCAGAGGAACACATAGAGGAGCTTCAGGTTGCTGAGAAGTTTGCTCGGGATGAATTAAGTGCCTCTCATGGTGCTTCGTCAATTCTAGGGGAAAGTTTGGGACTGATGGGAGAATTTGGAGAGCTGGGAGCACTGGCAGAAGAAGAGTATATTGAATACGAAGAAGAAGATGTGCAAGACACTGCTCCTCAATCTGGAGAAGGAAGTGAAACTCAAGAATCAGGATTACAGGAAAACAGTCATGTCCATGGAGTTAAGGAGGCAGAATCAGACATGCACAGTAAAGTTGCAGAATTAGAAAAATCTGAAGTTGAACTTATGGAGAAGGTACAATCATTAGAACAGGTGAACCTTGAACTCACTGACCTGTGTCAGGAATTACAGACCCAGGCTTCAGAATTTGCAGACGAAAATGAAACCCTGAAAGAAAAGGTGCTGAATCTTGAAGAATTACAATTGCAGATTCCTGAAACATCAAAGGATCTTGAAAAGATGGAGGAGAAAGAAGTGCTCGAAATAAAAGTTGAGGAGTTACAGTCAGAAATTGAGATTTTGAAGCTGAGAAGCAATGATGGGAACGGAGACAGTGATGAATCTGATGCTCTTCAAAAAGAGCAAGAATTGAGTGAAGAACTGGAGGTAGTAAAAGAGGAAAATTTAGAGCTGTTAGACAGGCTTGAAAGTGAACACACAAAATTACAGGAAATGAAAAAAGAATGTGAACATTTAAAAAAGCAACATCAAGATGCTGAAGATAATCAAGACAATAATGCAATAGGTAGTGATTTCTCTCTTGAAGAGCTTCAGCAAGATCTTGAAAGATGTAGAACTGAGAAAGCGCAGTTGGAGGAACATTTTCAGACTGAAATCAAGGAACTAAACAACCTTTTAGATGACCTTAAAGGAACTAAGGAAGATCTTGAGCAGCAGCTGAAATCATCGGAAGATGAGATGGTGCGCTTGGAAGAAGTGTCTGCAGAGCTACATACAGAGCTCGAATGTAGAATCAAAGAACTTGAAGACGATAAAGAAGAGCTTCAGAGCCAACTTGAAGCTCTTGAACAAAATTCTCAGTCTCCAGGAAGTGAAATCAAATCAGAGGAGCTGAAAGAACTTAAGGAAGAAAACCAGATACTTCTGTCAAGAGTCACAAATGCTGAAGAGCAATGCCAGAAGCTCAAAGAACAGGTTGAGACATTGGAGAAAATGCTTCAAGACAGACATTCAGATCTAACTATTGCAAGAAAAGACTCCATGAGGAAATCATTAGAATGTGATGATTCCTCTAGAGAGCTTGCTGATCTCAAGAAAAGACTCAAGGAACTTGAGGATGTTGAATCAGATTTCTTTGACCAAGCAGAGACTCTTGCAAAAATGGAAAAAGAGCAAGAGGATTTGAAAAACCGCCTTGAAGGTTTTAAAAAAACTGAAGAGGAGATAATTGAACAAAGCACTCTTTTAGAACTGAAGAATGAAGAGCTTGAAGAAATTCAAGAATTCACAAAAGAGTTGAAAATAGATTTGGAGGAATCTGAGCAGAAAATAGCTGAGAAAAGTAATTTACTCATGGAAAGAAATAAAGAGCTAGAGGAATTAAGAGATGCAACTAAAGTGTTGGAAGCTGCTAAGAAGGATCTTCAAGAACAACTGGATGCCGAGATGAAACTTCTTGAGGAATCAAAAGGAGAACTGCTGAATATACATAAGAAGTTGAATACTGCTACTGAGGAGGTTCACCAACAGAGAGAGCAATTGGATGAGAAAGACATAAAATATCAAGAAATGGAAGACTTCTTGAATCAAATGAAGAAAGGAGAAGCTGATAAACTCAAAGTGGCAGACAACATTGAAAAGGTATCGTCAGTTGATTATTTGGAGCAAAAAATTAAAGAGTTTACTCGGCAGGAAAAAGAGCACCTTCTGAAAATAGAGGGACTTGAGGAGAGACAAGTTGCTTATGAGGAGACAATTGCTCAAGCTGATATCATCGTGTCAGAAGTAAACCAGAAACTGAGTGAACAAAATGAGCTGCTGGCAGCCAAAGAACAAGAACTACAGGAAGCCAATGATCAATTAGAATCTCAAACAAAAATTGTCGGAGAACTTTCTGACAAATTGCAACAGCTGGAAGATACATCTCATGAATTGGATAAAAAGAATGAACAACTTGAAATCGGGGAGAAAAAGATGAAGGAGCTTAAAGACTCCTTGAAGGAGTGTGAGGTAGAATGTCAAATAAAAGAAGAAAAACTGCACAAGTTGAGAGAAACTGAGGTTAATCTGACTTTGAAAGTCGAGTCTTTGGAGCTGTCAAAACAGGTCAAAACTGAAGACACAGTTATGCCAGTGACTGAGGTTAAGGTTATGGCATCACAAGAATCAACAGTTAAAGCAACAAATTCTACGCACGGTGTTGACTTTTCAGGGCAAACGATCCCAGTAGAAGGCCCTCAAGAGAGAATCATAGAGTTGGAGGACAGGCAGAGTGCATTTGAGGAGACACTTGCACAAGCAGAAATTGTACTAGAGGAAACCAATCAAAAATTGTGTGAAAAATCTGAGATGTGTGATGTGCAAGAAAGGGAGATGATGGGGTTGAGAGACACAGTGGTTGTGCTTAAGGAGGATAATTTGAAATTGCAAAGTCATCTAGAAGCTGCTGATGATGAGCTAGAAAAGAAGGATCATTCTCTGAAAGAGTCTTGCAGTGAAGTGGACAATCTCAAGGAACAATTGCAAACACTGACTGAGAAATTGACATCTTCCGAGAGGACATGCATTCAGCTTGCAGTAAAGGAAAACTTTGAATCTGACAACAAGCAAGACGGTTTTGAAGATGATTTCTTTCAAGAGGAATTTGTTGAATCTTTGAAGAAAAGAGTTTCAGAATTGATTGCCGAAAGGGATGAGTTACAGCAGAAAGTCCAAGAACTTGAGGAAAGGCAGGAGGCCTTCCAGGAGACTTTGGCGCAAGCTGATGTCATCATGACTGAGAGAGAGTCAGGATTTTTAGAGAAGATTGATGAACTTGAGAGCTCACAGTCTAACCTCCAGGAAAGGCTTCGTGAAGTCAATGCAACCAAGAGTGCGGTCCGCACATCTCAGAGCTCAGATGAGGATGATGATGTTCAGGAGTTTTCCTTATTCACACCACATGCTAAAATGGGTGACTTTGAAAACTTTGAGAAAATGACAGGTGAGGAAAAGAGTGGCTTGGAGAAAAAGATTCAAGAGCTGCAAGGGGAGGTAGAACAGCTTAGAGTCTCAGAAAAAGAGCTTCTAAAAATGATTGAGGATTACAAGACTCTGGAGAATTCTCTCAGAGTGTCCAATGAAGAGATGAAGGAAGAGTTAGATCTTAAAAGAGATGAGATCAAGCAGTTGGAAATTTCTCTGGAAAACGGTGGCCCTGACAACAACCTTCAGGCACAGCTGGAGGAGTTAAAGTCAGGTGTGCTGTCACATGACGACACCAACTCGAAACTCAGGGAAGAGATCAACACTCTAAAGGGTACTATTGCTGACCTGCAGGATCAGCTCCTTAGATCACCAAATCAACAAATATCACTTGATGGGTTTGTCACACCAAAGGCAGCCAATGTAAAGACTAAATTGACAAAGCCAAGGATCATCATCTCAGAAGATAACGGTGACCTCGAGAGGGAAAGTCTGTTTGATCAAGACACCCTTCAGGAACAAATAAAGCTGCTGGAGAGCAATCTTTGTGATGTGAAAGACCAATTGGAAAAGGTCACAGCTGCCAGAGACTCCTTGCAGTCAGACTTACAAGAGAAAAAAGTTACAGTCGAGAAACTTGAGAAGGCAAATGAGTACTTACAAGATGATATTGACATCTGCTCTACACAGATGGAAGAGCTAGAACAACAGCTGAGTCAGAGTTCAAAAGAAGACAACAGGGTCACCAATTCCTCTCCAGAATCAGAGAGCCAGTCTCAACCACAGAGCATCAAGGAGCTCAAAGAGACAGTTGCTGATCTAAGAAAGAAGCTTTTGGCCAGTGAGCAGGAGAAAGTAGAGCTACAAGAACAAAATGTCAACCCAGTCAAAGAAAGAAAAGATCTGGAAAACTCTGCCCAACAACTTAAAATGCAGGAACTGGAATGCTCTGTTGCAACACTTAAAAGGGAACTAGAGAGCGCCAACTCTGACAGGGTAAAGACAACTAACCGCCTGACTGAGATTGTTCAGTTCAATCGAGAGATCAAGCAGGATATGAGAGACCTTGAGGAATCAGGAAAGATTCTGGAAGAAGAGAATCGCCTCATGAAGCGGGAGAAAGAAATACTGAATGAAAAATTGCTGACATTCGGCATCAGTGGGGAAGACTTGCTGAAAGAAAGGATGAAAAACGAAGGAGGCAGAGTGGCTGTGGCGGAAAAGGAAACCACTGGAAAGAAGAAAATGGTGAGTGTTTTTTCCTCCTTTCCCCCCCCCCCTTTTTTTCAAGTAACTAGCTGAATTTGTTTTAATTTTTTGTATTGGTTTATTTTTAAAGTTGAATTTGAATTCACTGGAATGTAGATTAAATTTTTTTCCTTCATGTTGAGCACTAGGTGTATGTGGCTTTCATTGAAAATATTAATTTTGTTCATTGTTTGCTCTGATAAGTTTTTTTAATTTATTGGTTGTTTAGTTATACACTGAATAAAAGTGGAACAGGGGCTTTCAAGGAATTATAAAAGTACACAACTTTATTAAAATTATTTCAGTCTTAAGATACACCATATTTACACAAGAGACGTCTGTTGAGTAAAGGTGTATTTAAGTAGGGCGTGATGATTTACTAGATTGGTTAGTTGGAGGTTATTGACCCCATAGCCCAGGGCCCAGTTTCATAGAGCTGCTTAAGCATATAAAGTAGATTAGCACAGCAAAATTATTCGGTTTTCAACTGAAATACCAGTCCACATGTTTCACCTGTGACTGGTATCATTCTAATTTTTTCTACATATAAGTGGAAAATTGTTCGAGCAATATCCTCTGCTCATGTCATTGCCTCTTAGCGGTGCCTTTGACAAAGGTAAAGTGCCTTCCCTTTATCAAAATGAATGATTAGGTCTGTATAAGTTTCATTTGCAGGTGAAGTACACAAATATTTGTCTGCATACTAAAGTCATGCTGACCCCCTTCCTTTGCACTATTGTATAATGCACAGGTGAAAGTCTCATTCCAAATTGGTTCATGACTTATTATTTAAATCTTGACTGAAGGAATTATGATAAACAAGTTTATGCAAAACAAACCCAAGCAAACACAGGCTTAATATATATATTTTTTTCCTCTCCTCCGCTGTTCAGTGTGTATGCATATTCACACCTTTTCCAAAAATGGAACAGTCCATTCATATTATCATGTCCATAATTATGATTACCATGACAATAGGATGTAACCACCTGTTTTCTTGTTTGCTGACTGGGTGCTGCCTCAATTCATTATAAGCAACAATTTAATCAAGCAGCTGGTTGGGCTGTAACATAAATTAGTTTTGTATCTCAACTGATTAATTTGACATTTTACCAAATGTATAAGTAATTTTTACCATGGAAGAAAACTATTTTGTTCAAACAGTTACACAAAATAGGTTAATGGGAATGGGAAAGAAAAATAACTCTAATTTGTGAAACTACACGGTCTTCATTTTTATTTGACGGCATACAATTAGCATTCAAATTCTCTTCCTATGTGGATACATGTAGATGCTTAAATTGATTTTTTTATTTTTATATATATTTTTTTTATATATTATTGTGTGTGGGGGTTTTTGCGGTGGGGGATTTGTTTAGGATATGTAGAAATTCAATATACATGTACCCAATTATTCAGAGAAGGCACAATAATATAGAATCCTAAACAAAGGCTTCACATAGTGGAGTATTAGATATATATTAGATATATATATATTAGATATATATATTAGATACAAACAAACTTTTCATTCATTTCAACTGGATGAGAAACATAATTTCTTTTAATGTGTGGCTATGTTACATATTTTACCACTTCAGTCACTTGCTACATTTGTCATTATTAATACTGTACTTGGTAGTGATGCATTTTCAAGTGATATGTAGAAACTGTGCATTGGGATCTATATTTGAGCTTAAGTAGAAAATAATGATAAGCTCTGGCGTTGACTTTAAAAGGTATGTAATTTTAAAGAATTATCTTCATTCATTTGATGCTACAGATCGAGCTATTTTAAACCTAGCCCAAACAGTTGTTGAACTTTAGTTATTTTCTACCATGATGCATGTTTTGAGTAAGATGTAAATTACTAACGTACTGTAGATTTAACATTCAATGTTTATTTTGCTATTCAAGTACAGTGATGCCACTGCCATATATACAAGTACAGTTGACTCTCGTAGTCTGGTGACAAGATCACTGGGACTGACAAAATTACCCCTTTATAACAGGAATACTGTTATAAGAGGACAGCAAAACAGAAACACCAAATAGATTTGAGATTAGGGACCTCTCTATAACAGTGCTTTTTATAATAAGGGTTGACTGTACTGTGTCAGTCGTTTATATTTTTAACCATGCCTTCTTTATTTTTTACAAGTTTTATCATTGTTATTATTTAAATCTATACTGTCACAAGTGACATAAGGATTGCTAGCAGATAACTCCTAAAAGTCACTTAGTTGACTCGATGAAAACTTGAAAGTCTGATGAATATAAAGTAAAATTCAGTCTGCATTCGAGCTATTCTTTATTTTTCTGTTATTATTCATTGTCTTCCCATTTGAAATAATGGCTTCAGCTTCAGCTTCAGCTTGGGCTCTGTAGGGTATTTTTAAAATGTAGACTTTCAGCACAGGGCTTTAAACAGGCAGATGAAGCCTAAGCCAGAACCTATGCCGGAGCCTAAGCCTGAGCCTTAAAGCTTATGCCGTGGTTTCAAAAATCGGCCATAGACACATTTAACTCTTTAATATTGTCCTTTTCTGTTTAGTGTGGTTACCAGTCAGCTGTATGTGTTGATAAGGTCAGCCAAACTGGTCCTCTGACGTACCTTCCCAGTGAATTCCTCCTGACAACAGTCTTGATAGGTACTGGATTATACATTGTTTTCTTCTTAATTTGAGCTTACAAAATAGCTTTGAAAGAGAGAAAATTTATATAATTTGTGGGATCCATATTATTTGATATATTCCAGTAACATTACATTGTCTATGTTCACATTTTTTTTTTTTTCAAGAACGTATTTCAACAACATAACAATTCACATAATTTGTATTATATCTGATCTAATGAATTATTTTGCTTGGTCCAATTTTATGAAGAACTGTTAACTTATAATATCAAGTTGTTTTGCTTAATTACTTTTTTATCAGAGGGAGAATTCGAGATGACACTCAAGGAATTCCTGGAGGCTCTTCCAGCTGCTCAAAGTCCCACCGATCCCATCTTGCTGAAAGAAGGGAAAAACTACTTTGTAGAGTTCAACAAGCTCTATATTGGCAAAGACCCAGCGCCACGGAAAGCACTCCTCTGTCGCCTGGTGAGGAATATTCCAAGGGATCAGATAACAGGGATTAAGGCAACGAAGGATGCTGCAAGCTATCCTCCAATACCTGGGGAGGAAAACATTAAACAAGAGATGAGATGGAGCCCTGAGAGCTCAGGGAGATCACTAGATGGAGCTAGTCCTGCATCAAAGAGACAGATGATGGACCAGTTTGTTGCTGCCCTGTGGGAGCTTCCTTTTGAACATCTAGAGGTAAACCTGGACACAGCATCCTTCTGGTGTCCTGATGACTATGATGATGATTCCCTGGCTACAGTGTCAGAGTGTGAGCATGAAGAGGTTAATCTTGAAGAGTCAGCTAGGAATGGCTTAGTTTTTGCAGACGCTCCATCCTTGCCTCAAGCAACACCTCCAGTGCCCCGTAAGCGCTCAGGTTCAATAAGTTCTGACAGCCTTGCTGGGGATTTCACTTCAGTACCATCAGGTTACCGTAGGGTGATAAGGGATGACTCACTTGAGCTTGAAGATGAGGATGAGGATGATGGAGGTACTCTAACTCCTACATTATCCACCTCCTCTTTCCCATGGAGGTCAGAAACAAATCTGAACAGCCCAGGTGAAGGCCACTCTGGGCTACATGAATCTTCTAAGCAAAGCCGACCAGATGTATATTTTGGAAGCTCAGAAAGCCCTTCAGTTCGACTACCAATGTCCACACCATCACAAAAAAGTACTCCATCTCGAACAGATTCGTACACAGATGAGATGCCCCAGTACCTACCCAGAACAGCTCCTCCTCCAAGACGACCAGACACAAACATGGAAAGTTCAGGAGGAGTAACATCTCAGTTTCAAAGAAATACTCCTAGTGATTATAGTGACAAACATGATGCACGACTCAATAGCAGCCTAAATGGGTCATCCTCTTACCGACCAGAGACAATTTCTCTGAGCAGACCAGATTCAAACCTCCAAAGTCAAATTGAGTTACCATCATCAACACCTTGGACAACTTCTCAAGGTAGCCCTGACAGTTTGTTAAGAAACTCTGATGGACTGTCAACAACGTCTACAAGAATATCACCATCAGCAAGAGCAAACAGAAGTTCAGAATCTCCACCACCACCATTACCAGAAGTATCACCTCCGAACAGAGCATATAGAAGTATTGAGTCCCCACCTACATTACCAGGAACCAGTCCTCCAAAGAGAGTACATGGAAGTTTTGATACATCAAATACACAACCAGGAACCAGTCCTCCAAACAGAACACATGGAAGTCTTGATCCATCAAATACACTACCAGGAACCAGTCCTCCAAACAGAACACATGGAAGTCTTGATCCATCAAATACACTACCAGGAACCAGTCCTCCAAACAGAACACATGGAAGTCTTGATCCATCAAATACACTACCAGGAACCAGTCCTCCAAACAGAACACATGGAAGTCTTGATCCATCAAATACACTACCAGGAACCAGTCCTCCAAACAGAACACATGGAAGTCTTGATCCATCAAATACACTACCAGGAACCAGTCCTCCAAACAGAACACATGGAAGTCTTGATCCATCAAATACACTACCAGGAACCAGTCCTCCAAACAGAACACATGGAAGTCTTGATCCATCAAATACACTACCAGGAACCAGTCCTCCAAACAGAACACATGGAAGTCTTGATCCATCAAATACACTACAAGGAACCAGTCCTCCAAACAGAACACATGGAAGTCTTGATCCATCAAATACACTACCAGGAACCAGTCCTCCAAACAGAACACATGGAAGTCTTGATCCATCAAATACACTACCAGGAACCAGTCCTCCAAACAGAACACATGGAAGTCTTGATCCATCAAATACACTACCAGGAACCAGTCCTCCAAACAGAACACATGGAAGTCTTGATCCATCAAATACACTACCAGGAACCAGTCCTCCAAACAGAACACATGGAAGTCTTGATCCATCAAATACACTACCAGGAACCAGTCCTCCAAACAGAACACATGGAAGTCTTGATCCATCAAATACACTACCAGGAACCAGTCCTCCAAACAGAACACATGGAAGTCTTGATCCATCAAATACACTACCAGGAACCAGTCCTCCAAACAGAACACATGGAAGTCTTGATCCATCAAATACACTACCAGGAACCAGTCCTCCAAACAGAACACATGGAAGTCTTGATCCATCAAATACACTACCAGGAACCAGTCCTCCAAACAGAACACATGGAAGTCTTGATCCATCAAATACACTACCAGGAACCAGTCCTCCAAACAGAACACATGGAAGTCTTGATCCGTCAAATACACTACAAGGAACCAGTCCTCCAAACAGAACACATGGAAGTCTTGATCCATCAAATACACTACCAGGAACCAGTCCTCCAAACAGAACACATGGAAGTCTTGATCCGTCAAATACACTACAAGGAACCAGTCCTCCAAACAGAACACATGGAAGTCTTGATCCATCAAATACACTACCAGGAACCAGTCCTCCAAACAGAACACATGAAAGTCTTGATCCATCAAATACACTACCAGGAACCAGTCCTCCAAACAGAACACATGGAAGTCTTGATCCATCAAATACACTACCAGAAACAAGTCCTCCAAACAGAGCACATCGAGGTTCAGAATCACCTCCTACATTACCAGAGACAAGTCCTCCTAGGAAACATGAGACCTACCCAAGGAGCCCAGATAGCTTGCCACCTCCTTTACCTGGTACCTCACCTCCAAGAGGACCAAATAATTACCCATCTAGTCCAGATCAAACACCAGATGACTTGCATATTCAAAGTAATGACCTGAATGAAATCCATGACCTACCACCTCCGCTGCCGAAGACAATTCCTCCGAAGAAGCCCAATGCACCTGAAGAGTTTCCAAGTTCTGCCAACAATCAGAAACATGAGTCTACAGATTCTAGACTTGAGAATCATAACAATATTCCTTATCAGAATGGACACATTGTTAGTGCTGTAACAGTAGACTTGGCTAGTGATTCCTCAACAGACACTACCACTGATCATGAGAATGTAGCTGTTACTGAAAATGGCAGAATGGGTAAAGAATCCATTCCATCCTGGGACGACAGGGATCTCTCATCCAAGTCCAGCACTGTTCAGCTACCGTCATCCTTTGACAGTGGTATGGACACAGTTTCCTCAATTACAGAGCAAGAGGTAGAGGCCATAACAGCAGCGTCAGTCTTTACTGGACCAGATCACTCAATGAGGCTTCCCAAGACCCCTGGGTTGCAAGATGTTGCCGGGAATGTCCTAGCCAAGCCCGCTACTCCAATGTGGTTGAAGCAGATGATGGATTGGCAAACAGCTGAGAAGGCAAATGAGGAAACGGACATCGCAAGAATGAAAACCAGCATTGAGACCATGGAGAAACAACTTCAGGTAAGACGAACAAACATGGATTGCTAATTGGAAAATAGCTGGAAACCAGTCACAATTTATATACACACCATTTGTTTGGCTGGTAACATGTATCCACCAAGCAAAATCTGTTTGTACTCACCAAGTTGTTGTATTTATCATTCCTATCGTTATTGAGACCCATGAATAAAAGATTTGTCAAATGGAAACTTTATCAATTTTGTAAGATATAGTAGACTTAAAACTTTACTTTTTTCTCACTGAGATATAAATGCACAAATAGTTAACGGCCTTACATTTCGATCCTAGCAGAGTCTTTCTCATTGTCTTGATTCATCATTTAACATAACCATCCTTATTTCTTTTCTCTGCATCTATAATCCCTGATCGCATATCATCTGTATGCTCTTCTTACTCATATCACCAGGAGAAAGAGGATGTTGTGAGAGAGCTTAAACAGAACGAGGATAACCTGAAGAAGAAACTACGTGACTATGGTGACCTCCGACCTTTGACAATACAGGTAAGCAAGGCACATCGTGCATGATCCATCCCATGTCTGGAGTTATTATTGCTTCATGCTTAAGGTAGAGAACTTACAAGTTTTCTTGTATTTAAATTTGATGCAATTTAATCCATATCTGCTGAACTACAGGATTTTCCATGGGACATACAAACACTGTAAATGCCCACATGTACCTCCGAGGAAAAAACTGTATATGAAGAATGAGTTAAACTCTTTCTTCATACTTTCTTTACTAGTAATATGAGATGAGAAACATTGCAAAGATTTATCTAATTAAAGAGAATAATGTACTCTAGGCAACAGTATACAGTTTATTTGGAATGTCTAACTGCAAGACAGTAAATATTGAGTGTTATATATTAGTAAGCGTGGCATTGGCTTAGGTAGGAACATTGTATAATCATATGCCAATCATGTGGATATGGGCTAAACATTTTCAAATGATTGCCTTTCTCAAATTCTCTCGGACTTCACAAGAACAATCTTAAATTATCATATTGATTAATAGTCTCTTAAACTATTATCAGAACTTTCAGGAAAGAAAAAATATCCCTCTTTTTTTCTCCCAGCTTCAAACTAAGGAGATTGACATTCAAGACAGAGAGCGACAAGTTGCTCTACTAAAATCAGAGGTCAAGCAGAAGGAACGTGAGGTCAATGCCCTCCAGTCAAAGGTGAGTGACCTGTACAAGTTCAAATTGAACTGATAATGTCTGCTACATACTAACATTCTTCATGCTGTACTAACACACCTTTTTGTTTCATGCTTTTACTTTAAAGTTTGAGGGAGTAAAAGTCGATCAAATTGACACTAACCAAACTGACCTGATAAAGAAGACAACTGAGATAGCAAATCTTAAAGATAAGGTAAAGAACTTGGACTATTTTTCCCATAAGTATTCTCAGCCCTAAATACCTTAAAGCCATTCAAAAAAGTGTACACTCAAGTTTTGAATTACATTTATGAGCCATAGATAGTTCCAACTTGACGTCACACTGTGTAAAGTCCACCATCTTTAGGGGTAAAGGTAGTCTTCTACTTTTTAATGCAAAACTATCTGTTAAAGAGGGCACAAAATGGTCCCCAAAAAAATCACCATTTTGAGCATTACACATTTATTAGTACAAAAAACCCAAACATAGTGGTTTCATAATTTTTATTTACCCTGAAAAAAATTATTAAAAAGTGCTTCACATGTGCCTGCGCGCAGCAGAAAATGAAATAAAAGCCGTCGGGGACACTTTCCGAGAGGCTTTCAGGATGACGTAGCTGGACGTGTGAAACAACTAAACGACTGTTTACTGCGCCGCGTCGTGTTGTGTTGGTTGGGATACAAGAAAATAGCATGGGTGTAATGGGAGTGAAAGTCGTCACACAACCGACTTTTAGCAGCACAGAACAACAATAACTTTCCTAATTTTCATGTGAAATTTACTATACAAAAACTTACATTCAGTGAATGAAATCCTTGAGTGAATTTAACACAAGTTTCATGGTGTTCTAAAAAATTGTGTCGTTAAAATTTAATACATTTCTGTGATATGGGGGAGAGTAAGGATTCGGAAATACGCTCTGATCCTCCTCATCATCGCACCGCGGAAATTCACAAGATTCCCGGCCGTACCTATAAATCCTCAGATAACTTTAGTTGTGATTATTTTCTTGCGTTACTTGTAGGGCTTATTTGGGTTTTTTTCCCCCAAATTGATGCCTTGAGGTTGAAAACAAAACAGATCAACACAAATTAAAAACATTGTTGTTTGGAAGGACATGAAGGAAATGTTACGTTGCAAAAGTGATTTAAAATAATCACTACATACCTTTAGAATTGAAAAAAATGCCTCTGTTAACAACAGATGAAGTCTGTACCTAAAACTCTTGGTAAAATCCCTTCAAATTCTGATATTCCATATGTAAAAACACACACACGTTGATCGCGAAAAGCGGAACGTTGCCATTTTTACGTGTGAGAGAATGGTGGTGGTCGTCAACTCACACACGTAACACACGACGACGAGTCGTACACGTACATGTACACACAGAACGTTGATGCGTTGGTGATATAACTGCTGACCTTTCAACCTTTTGAGGTGCACAGCCATGTGGGAACCATGTGTTATTTTAAGACTAATGTCATCTTTAGATTGCGCTCTATCTACGACTGTTTGCTGTGTTTTAATCGCATGTGTAAAACTTAAAATATAACTTGTCAAACTTCCAGCGCGGTTGCAGGCAAGTAATAGTCGTGTTACTGGCTCACACGTCCAGCTACGTCACTATTTTGATCAATATGTTTGCTGCCACCATCGGTTACAGGCGCTTATGTTTCTGGACGGCTTTTCTGTGGAGTGTTTTTTCGCCGTGAATTTCGTGTTTTTTTTACAATACAAGAAAAGTTTTAAAATCAGGCATTAAGGTAATGTACTAATAAATACACGATGTTTAAAATGGAGAGGGGTGGTGGGGGGAATTTTGTTTGGTCTTTAAGTGTTAATGCCGCACACATGAGTTCCATCAAATTCCTGGTATGATTGTTCGGTGAACCACTCAGCTGCGTAGAATAATTAGTCAATACCCAAGTGCTTATTTATTTTGCATTTTGTTTTCTTGTAGCTGGAGGCTAGCCATGATAGATTGAAGGAGAAGGAGCAGTTACTGAAATCCAAGGATGAGGAAGAGGCAAGAATCAAGGATGAGATGGAGACCAAGGAGAAACAGTTGGCCTCTAAGGTTCGAAGATGGTTTGATTTTAATCAGTTTGAATCTTATGAAGATGGGTATCGTACACTTCTAATGCCTTACCTGAATCAAAGTTAAATATATTTTGAATCATTTTAAGAAGTTGTTTGCTTGATATTTGATTTATTTTGAGAGATAAAATATTGAATGGGTCACTGTGTTGGCTAAATGTTACCTTTAGAATGTATCAATTGTTAATACAATTTAAAATTTTCTATTAAATTAGTTCATCATTTTGTTCGTTACGCAAGATATAACTTCATTATGTGTTGTTTTGTCTTCTTGTGTGAAGGAGGAAGAACTGCAGAAAAAATCTGAGAAAATCAAGAATCTGGAAACAATGAGGGCGCACCAACAGACTCCAACAGACCGCGCAGATACAGCAAAGTCACGTGACACAAGAGCACCTGACTCCAGGTCTGGTGATTGGAAGTCACATGATGTTATGTCAGATGATACTAAACCAGATGTCGGTCACCATGCTTTGAGGTCACAAGACCCTAGATCACATGACTCCAGATCACATGATGTCAGTCAGCAGGAATTACACCTGGCCAGTGCGTTGAATGTCCTTACCAGGGAGGTAAGCAGAAAAATCATATGTGACAAAACAAAAGAATAATTTTGAAGTATTGAGGTCAAAGGCATGCAAGCACTATATATGAATTAAAAGTTAAAAAAAGAAAAGCAAATGGCTGCAAGTGAGAACATACCTGTCTTTCCAACAACAATTATGACATTTGGCTGACTATTTTGATTTAATGAATTAGAACGAAGAGCTGAGAGGTCGAATACAAAGATATGCAACAATTGAGGCTAAGTGGGATGATATGCATCAACAGTTGTCTGATAGTCGCCATAGCAACCGAGACAGAGATGCCTTAGAACGGAAACTCAAGATGGCTGAAGATATGCTGAGGGAGAAGGTATGAGATTTGTTTTAACAGCTGTCATGATTATTAAATATGCTCCTCTGGTGTTGTACTTCTGTAGATTTACCAAATTCTAGGTAGAGTAACATTTCAGGTTTTTTCACCCAAAAAATTTTTGCATTAATGATTCACGCAAAATCAAATTTCAGGTTGGTAAAACTCTTGGAGCTCTTTCATACTCTTATATTTAATGTGAAGTAAACTGACATTGCAAGCTCGATACAGAAGACTCTTCACTTGTTGAGTGGTGGTTAACGTCTGAGAAAGCTTCCCTGCAAATCTCTTCAATGAACTGCATTGACCTTAGCATTAAGCATTACAAAAACCAGCCATTGTAAAGTACTTCAATGGAAAGGTACAAAAAGACATATAGATTCTAAATTAAAAGTGAATACTTCTTGGTTTCTTTGCAGACGAGCGAGGAACTCCGTCTTGCAGAAGATAACAGTGCCTTGGAGGAGCGTGTGAGACATCTTGAGAATGAGAGAAGAAAACGAGATGGAATTGAGGAGGATTATAGGAACATCAAAGATCAGGTAAATGACTCTCAAAACCTTCAAGGAAGATATCAAGAAAACTAGGAGATAAAAAGATAAGGCATTCATAGGACTTGACAAGAAGTCAAGATAATTGAATATCGGATGCAAAACTACATTTAAAGACAGTATGTTGCAAGAACTTGAACTTTTTTATTGCATTGGAAACTTGTAAAGTATTAGGTATTTTAAGTTCAAGTATTCATAGACAGTTTTGAAGTCTTGAAAGATTTATTCTTAATTTGATTTCTCACTATTTAGTTTGACGATATGGAACACAGAAAGAATGAAGCTGAGATATCGGTTGCACCCCTCCAGGTAAAGTATGCAGTTTTATATTATCAAAGATAAGGCCATTTCTGTATAGATCAAAAGAAGGTGCCTAATTTGTTGACATTGGTTGAACATGTACATGGCATATGCTGGTATTTCCATTATCTGACCTCAGCTATGGCAGCATATGGATGGGTTCTATAGATGGCTCTTCAGGTATGGGTATTTTGCTAGATGGCTGACAAGGCTATTCTTCATCAATGCTTGCTGATCAGCCACAGCCAGATGGGAACATAACCTAAAGCCTGGTTCATACTACCTGCAAATGCTTTCAGAGATGCCAACATTTACGATTTAGGCGTAATTTGTACGATTTATTTATCAAATTACGACAATACGATCATCGCCTCGTTCTTTACGATTTTATAAATATCTAGTAATAAAACATTTAATGTACGTGTTGTGTCTTGAATCCTATTTATTTTCATAGCGCGTATCACTAAAATGTATTCGGTATCTGACTTTTTGTGCGAATTGTAGCGCATGAAACAGCGCATACGTAGGTCCTTTTCGAAACGACCGGTGAAAACAACGCGCCCACGGTAGAAGAGCCTAATTGGGCGTAATAAGTATTAGGCTGGTGTCCTCGATTTACACGTAGACAATGTGTATTAGAAGACTGGCAACCAGCCATGGTCAGTTGCTAACCAAATCGCCCCAGGTATACTGATGTTGATATTGGGGCGTTTGAGAAAACCGCGTGTAGTCTTGCTCGTCGTACTACACTGTTGATAAAATCATGTTTATTACGGTGCTCGTTGTTTACGCATGCCAGGTAAAACCAATATAATAATACAATAGTTTGATTAGTTTTTCGCTTGTTGGAGTACAACGATGGATTCATTACAACATGATTTTATAGAGGATTACAACTTCGTAGTGAAATCTGCTCGCGGTCGCTGTGACTCGACATCAACATTGCACACAGCGCGCCGGAGCATACGATATCGTCAAAAAGCACAGAACATGTATGACACTGATCTCTGTTAAATGCTATATATATTGCCTGAGGGCAAATTACTCTTTTTGAATTTGAAATGTTGGCATCTCTGTGCTTTGTGCAAAGCGAAATTGACGTCACAGCTCTGTTTTGCAGAATGTTTCGCAAATGTTTTGCAGGAGTTGAGCACAGCTAAACCGTTTCGAATTGTTCTTTGCGAATTTGTGACGTCAAAATTCACTTTGTATTTGCAGGAAGTATGAACCGGGCTTTAGTCATCTGCTTGTTGGCTACTTTAATGAAGAATATTATTTCAGATTAAACCTTTACACCTCGTTGAATGGAACTTTCCATAAATGCATTAAATTTATGATAGATCATTGGATTTTGAAGCTGATTTTCATGCTGTGGTTGTTGGGGTTTTTTTTTGGGGGGGGGGTTAGGTTTTTGTTTTGGGTTGTGTTTTGTTTTGTTTGTTTTGGGGTTTTTGGGGGGGAGGTAGTTTTGGTAAACACAGTTTAACAACATTTTATATTTTCTCAAATTAATTGTTCACATTTTAACATTTGGTGGGGGGGGGGGGTAAAGGGACTGGTTAGGGATTCAGCATACATTCATATTGTGCTTATTGAGATTGAGATTGGCAAATCAAAATGAGAACTGACTAGAAATGTTTCTTATGATGAGTGATGCAGTTGATAAAAAGTAAGCATTTGTATTCAAAAGTATTCATTTGTTTTGTGTGATCATGCAGTTCTCTCATTCATATCTTTCTGACGACTGTCTAATTTTACTCTTGCTTCAAACCTGTACAATGCACTGTTATGTTTTGTCATTTTCTACTGGTTTTTGTTTCTTTCATTAGGCAAAGGTTTCCTACTTACTCCAAAAATGCAAAGAGCGGGAAGCTATTATACAGAAGATGGCTGCCGAGCTGGAGCAATTCCGCCCAGACAGGACTGAGCAGCTTCTGTCAGAGGTCAGTGACTTGACTGTCGCTGTGAGTCTTCCAAGCGAGGAGTTCAATAACCCCTTACCAGTAGCCAGTAGGAATAGAACGACACGGGGTAGTAGATCCAGACATCCTCAGAAGGATCATGGTGACATCAGTAAGCAACAAAGGAAGTTGGATAAAATCAGCAAGAGCTTGAATGATATCCGCACTGTTGATGAGAGTGATGATGATGAGCTTGGACGCCTTAGTGCTGCAAGAGGGCACTCAACCCTGGATCTCATCAGCGGGAGTTTGGACGGTGACTCGGAGTTGGACGGTGGGGGGATATCTCTAGGTGAACTAATGAGGAGAACCTCAGGAAGTCGGTCTCGGTCACACCTGACTCCATCAAAAAGGTTTGAAGAGGATGGGGAATTGGATCTCCTTAGATCAGTCCTGGATGCCTCACCATCCAAACTCAGATCCACATCATCTAAACCTGGAAGAGACTATCATGCATCATCAAGGCCAAACAATAGGACCCCTTCACTTCAAACTCCCCTGAGGTATAATAGTCTGTCCCACCAAACACCTGCTACTAGTGGAGAGGGTGGATTAGCTGATTTGTCTTACAGGGGAAGTCCAACTGTGTCTGAGCAGGATTTGGCAGACTCTTTGAGGCTTCCCCATATGTCCACTCATCCAGCACTGTCATCAAGCCAGCAACATTCTCCACCAGAGTTGCCCCATTTTACTAATCCAAGTGGAGATGTAAACACATTTATTGCTTCACCAGTAGATGGAATATACCAGATGTATTCAAGTCCCACTCAGCTACACTCTGAGACACCCACAAGTCTTTCAACACTTGGTAATCGGTCTATTCCAAATGACATGACTAGGACAACTAACCGCCCATCGCAATCCTCTGGAAGGACCTTAAACAATTATCACGCTGAAGTGACACCTGGTGGGCAACTGATAACCCACACAAACTATAGTAGTGGACAGTCTAATGTTCAAGCTGAAAATGGTAGAAACTCCAGACAGAGCTCCTCAGCAAATGGGGTACTACTCCCTGGGAATGGTGCTACAAATGTAACATTTCAGGCAGTGGCTGGGGAAGGTCCCAAAGGAAGGGGTCCATTTGGCCTCATTGAGGGATCACAATCCAATAGAGACCCCCAGATCCCTGTGGAAAGGATGGGAGAAGTTCTAAGTCCTCTTGTCAATCAACAAATAAGTCCTAGCATTGCGAGTGGCTCAACAGTAGGAGCAGCCTCTGTGATCAGTGCACCAGTTCTGTCTGAATACAGCTTGACAAAAGCGCCCTCAACGTATGGAGGTACTACTGGCTTTCCAACCAAAAGTCATAATATTGATTCAAGATCAAGAGGTACCAAAGAGTTGGTAGAAACAAAACTTCCATCTGGCCATGTTACATCAATGGTTCCTGCAATGAGCAACTCACCACAGAGAATAGGTATTGCAGCCATTCATCATGGAATCACAACGCATCATGGGCATCCAGTAAGCAGGGTGAACAGCACTGGTGTACAATCAGCTCCAGTAGCACTGTCTGGAAATCAGACCACCTTGCAGACTAGTGTAATGTCCAATGCGTTACATTCTGAGAATGGTACACAACCTCTTTCTAACACTACTTTGCCGCCAAACATCAATAGGAGCATGACTAAAGGAATTGAGAGCTCTTTGGTGAGCCCTGGGATGAGCCCATCATCTGTTCATCAAAAATCAAATGCTCCAGAGATTTACAAAAGTATTAATACACTGCAGATGCATCAAGGGATTGGTGCTTCTGATTTGAATCCGAGGGTTGCAGGTCAACCAAGGAGTGCCTCAGCAAATATTCACCAAGGATACAGTGGTGCTTCTCTCTATGATGGAACTAACACAACAGTAGCACATCCAGGGGTTGTTTCAGCAACCTCAGCCTCTATCACTTCCCAGCGTGGCCACATTCAATCACCACAAAACCAGCCTGGAGGCTTACTATCATCAACTCAGCATCACATCCCAAACTCAACTAAGACTCTCCCCAAAACTCAGAATAATGGGTTCTTGAACCTATCCTCTTCACCCACAAGTGGAGGTCAGTTAATGTCCGCTTCAAGTAACAGAACCTCAGTGTCAGGATCAAGTAACATCCCGGCCACTGATACCATGATGCCTTGGTTGCCAATCCAAAGCGTGTCCCCTCAGCTGCCAAATTCATTACCTGCTTCATACTCTTCTCATTATGGCCAAGTAGGTTCAAATGGGACAGCATCCCCACAGCCACACAGTGTATCTGTTAGTCTTAGGAATGGTACAAGAGGAGTTGATGAGCCAGATCAGAGTAGAATGATCCCGCACAGTCAGAAGACAAAGATGAACAGTCATGGGAATCACCAACTGTCTTCCAATGGAGGGTTGAGACAACCTCATCTTACTGGTGAGTTTGAATGTTGTTGTATTTTTAAGTGTGTTTTTTTTAAAATGTGAACTCTTGGTCTTTTAACATTCATTTTGTCAATTTTATTTTGCATGTCTATTATTTGTAAAATTGGGGTTAAGCTCATCAGATTTCAATAAAACATTACTTTCTAGCAAGCTATTCACTGTTATCCTGAAAGCTAGATGATATCATTATTTGATAGTGAAGTGCTCCATAATTGATGTTGTATTGTACTGTTGAGAATCAGACAAATATATTTCTGCCATTCAGGCGGCCTAAATAAACTCTTTCTTTTTTTCAAGTAAAATTTTCATATTCTTCATGTTTGTTCCAACAATAAATAAACTTAAACAACCATAATACAATGTTAAAAATGTATAATAACTCTGAAAAAGTTTTTGACTGGGCGATTAGTTTCTACACCAAGATTTCAGCCTAGGTATTCAGATTTTGTTTTCAAAAGTTGCTGGGTTTTTTAAAACCAAAACTGTTCATTCACAATACATGTAGTTGTATATGTGGATGAAATACAAAGTCGGGTTTCTATTAAGTCAAACCAGGGTCTATTAGATACACATGTATTTCTTGCTTAATACCATGTTTGCTACCATACAAATTTTAAAACACACTGATATTTTCCATTAACAGGTATGCCACTGCCACCCCGTAGCCTCATTGTGTCAAAGGTTATAGGTCACCATGGAGCTGTCTTGACCTGGCACCCACCTAACCTTGATGACCTAGGTCGTAGCAATGGATTGGAGATTGTTGGTTACAAGATCTTTGTCAACAGACAGCAGAAACAGCTAGTCACAAATGCTCATCTTACAAAGGTACAATTAAAGCAACCTAATAATCAGACTATTTTGGTCTGATTTATTCCTTCATGCTCTAGCTTTAGTATATGATAGGGTGTAGGGGCCAGACGATTTTTAATTTTAGCCTCGGTCACATGGATCTGTACATTTAAACATGGCAAGATGGGGTGCATTATTGTAAATGGTTACATGCCAGCATTTATATAAAGCCAGAAAATATTTTGACTTCATAGCAGTTTGCTCTTGAATCAATGCAGCTATCATGTTACATTTTGACTTCATAGCAGTTTGCTCTTGAATCAATGCAGCTATCATGTTACATTTTGACTTCATAGCAGTTTGCTCTTGAATCAATGCAGCTATCATGTTACATTTTGACTTCATAGCAGTTTGCTCTTGAATCAATGCAGCTATCATGTTACATTTTGAGCATTAGGTCTTACCTTTTCTTGTATAGAATCAAACATTGTCAAATCAAATTAGGTTTAAAGCCCATTCATTTTGTTGTTTACTCCCATACGATCAGGCTTTGGTGGACGGCATAAACCTACGCACTGTCCAAACATTTGGCATCCAGACAGTTTCAGCTACTGGTCAGTCATCGGCCATTGTGGAGACAGAGTTAGAAGATCCAGGCATGTTATCATCATCATGGTCCGATTCTGCTGTGACAGAATCTTCAGTGGGACGTGGCACTGTCACATCTCAGGGGTCATCTGTCGTGAGTGACGACTTGCAGGAAAGACTGGTACGAGACTTGTTTTAGTTTTCATTGATCTGTAAAGAACCCATCTAGGTACAGAGATGTTTCACTTTGGTCATGAATTGGTCATGAACACTTCTTGGTCATGAACACACCGTGGTCATGAACACACCGTGGTCATGAACACACCGTGGTCATGAACACACCTTTGTCATGAACACACCTTGGTCATGAACATGCATTGGTCATTAACACACCTTGGTCTTGAACACGCATTGGTCATGAACCCACATTGATCATGATCACACCTTGGTCATGAACACACCTAGGTCAAAAACACGCATTGGTCATTAACACACCTTGGTCTTGAACACTACTTGGTCATGAATGCACCTTGGTCAAGAACACGCATTGGTCATGAACACACATTAGGTCATGATCACACCTTGGTCATGAATTTGCATTCAAGTCCTTTTTTGTGTGTTTTGACTATTAGCAAAATTTACAAAATGCCACCAAATGTAAAAAAGACAAACTTGGTAATCGTACTGGCATTCTACGGTGTATGAGCTCAGTAGAAAAATAGAATTTACTTGGAAATTTTTAAAGGAGCACCACCGCAAAAACTTTGTACTGATGGATGTATTTATCACACAACATCACAATCGTGTTGGTAAGTCATTGCGTCACACACATGCATGCCCAAAGGTTTTGCTTCTTCTGGCTCCAAAGTGGCATATGTCTATATGTAATTTGACCATAAATCTCCCGTTTCATCACAAAGCATTTATTATGAGTATTAACTTTGAGAAAACCTATAGACTGTAAGTAAAAGCCAAGTCCGATTATTCAACTTTTCTTGCATAAATCATCAAAGAAAAAGTAGCTTAATACGACTCATATGGGCTTCTGGTAATCAGTGGAGCCAGTTTGTGTGAAGTGGGAGTAGCTTACAGCGGAATTACTTCACACTTAAGAACATGATACAGGATGGCATTGTGTCTTGATCATACAACATCATTTTGACTTCAATATCATCTAATGGTTTATGATAAAAAGACACCCAAGTCAATATTGAATATAGTATCATTATGAATGAAAACGCCCTCTCTCTGCATCTGAAATGTCTTTTTGACTGTTGTTTATAATCAGTTCATGGCGGTGTATAACTACAACCCAGTTGAGCATTCCCCAAACCACTACCCTACTTATGAGGTGGCCTTCAATGAAGGTGATATTGTCACTGTGTTTGGCTCCATCAGACCTGATGGTTTCTACCAAGGAAAGGTGAGTCGATCTGTGTCTTGTTTCCTGCATGCAGTAGCTATCACAAATACTGATTCTCATTTAACAAAAAAGGGGCCAGACTATTTTTCCAGCCCTGACTGGGTGAAATTTTTTAGAATTGGAAGAAAAAAGGCAAGATGGCTCTACTTTAATGAAAGACTAATTAGTCTACAATTGAGTACAAGAAAATGCTGCCATTAAAAAACCCTGTGCTTCAGTAATATTATCACTGTATGTCAAGATATTTTCGTTTTTCAAGTAATAAACTACAAGGGAAACTGACCTGGTAAATATAAATCAGTTTTGGGCTAAACATAGACAAATTGACTGCAGCGGGATTGGAACCTGCGACCTCTCAGTTTACAAACTAGCTGAGTCATTTCATATGGTTGGAACACTTGGTGTGACATAATTCATATTATCTTGCACATGTTTTTTAAATTCAGTCTTTTCATTCGTGGACATCTGTATATTTCCATAGGAATTCGTGCCTATGGTGGGCCAGCGCGGTTACTTGTGTGTAATAACTGGTGGGCCAGCGCGGTTACTTGTGTGTAATAACTGGTGGGCCAGCGCGGTTACTTGTGTGTAATAACTGGTGGGCCAGCGCGGTTACTTGTGTGTAATAACTGGTGGGCCAGCGCGGTTACATGTGTGTAATAACTGGTGGGCCAGCGCGGTTACTTGTGTGTAATAACTGGTGGGCCAGCGCGGTTACTTGTGTGTAATAACTGGTGGGCCAGCGCGGTTACTTGTGTGTAATAACTGGTGGGCCAGCGCGGTTACATGTGTGTAATAACTGGTGGGCCAGCGCGGTTACATGTGTGTAATAACAAGTGCTCCCACCAGTTCTTTGTTATAACTCTTATGATGTCAGTGCTCCACCAACTGAGCTATCTAGCCCCTTGATAGTGGTCTCACTGTTTTGTCTCTTTGTTTGTTTGGGGGGCACCAGTCAGAAAGCATACAACATTCTGTAATCTTGTTACCATCTTCTTTGCAATTGAGTTGTCTGGATACTTGGGAATTACGTGTACTTTTAGTCAAATAATTCTTTTTTGTAACAGTACATTTTGTTCATGTCTGCAAATTATGTAATTTAAACAATGTCTTAAGAGACTGTTCTTTGTTCTTACAGGTGCGAGGTAAGCGTGGATTGGTGCCATCCAACTTCATTGAAGAAATATCCATGTCAGGCTCTCACGGCAGGAAGGTAAATTGTTTTCTTCTAAAGAAGCAGAAAGAAAGAATCAATTTTTTAATCAAGGTTTGGATTAGTGAATACTCCAACACTTAATACTGAGTGCAAGATAGCATTGATGATCTTTGATTTTACCCATACACAATGTGTGTAAAGCACTGTATAATCAGTAATTTCCTGAATCCTATGGGGGAAAAAAAATCCGCAGGCATAGCCATAGTCTCTTGGTAAAATATCTGCTGTAGAATGGCAAAGTTTGTGAGTTTGAATCCCACCCGAGTAATATGCCTGTGAATTTTTTTCTCAGGACTCTGGAAAGTACTGAGTATACAGTGCTTTACACACATCAGAGTTTGGGTAAAACCAAATAATATTCTTTATCTGCGATGCAAATTCAACATCTATTAACCCTTTAGTCACTGTACCGCCCTAAACCGCCCAGCCATTTACTCACTGGACCGCCTAAACCCACCCGAGATTAGAAAACACTTTGTATCTTCGGTTTTACACATGCTAGCGGGTCGCACTAAACAGCCGTCGAAAGAGCTTGATCTAAAGAGTACAGACAGTCTAAAAATATCACGAGGTCACCATTGAAAAAAAAGAGTAATCTACCTCCAAAGGTTTAAAGGTCGGAAATCTAATTCAAAGTGTATTGGCTTCTCTGTTTATTGCGCCTTGTATCATATGTACAATGCTTTACGCACCATAATGTATACTACAACAGCGACGATGTTTTGCTGGGCTTTCACCATGTTTTTCACACATTATTAAAAGGAAATTACATTCTAAAGGAAATAATTAATTGTAATCTGTAAGTAATAAAGACATTCATTGGTATATTTTGATACATTTCAATCACTTTGGTAACATATTGTTTTTGTTTGAAAGGCAGTATAGTTGAAAATGTTTTGTTCACAACTTTCCGTGAAACATAACACTAAAGCAAACTATAAGTTTTCTAATTTAGTTGATGTGTCATCATATTTGCATTCTCAAAGCTTCAATTCAATAAAAGCAAATAAATATATGTGTAAATCATTCGAAAGATAATTTTATCGTCTACAAATTAAACCCAACTTGTAACACATAAAAAAATCCAAACGGAAGTTATGGTACAAGTTCCAGATACTGCATTAATTCGGTGACTTTTCCCTGCCCTGTTCAGTGAGTAAATTACTTGCACGTAAGTGCTAATGGGTTAAATCATTGGATATGTTCTATTATTTTTGTATTAGAAACACAGCAATTCAAAATCTCATAGGAATGGAAGTGGTGACACACACCGTCACAGAGAGGTTGACAGACGCGGGAGTAAAGAGGCTGTGCGGACTCCAACAAAGACTTCTGGTAGGACTAGGGAGGACCAAAAAAGACATGGTTCAGCATCAAGGGTTTAAAATGTTTCTATGAAGACCGTCCTTCTGGACTTCTTTACATATGCATCCATTCTGTATGCCAGTCACAGAAGGTTTAGTTAAAGAGGCGCTCCAGTGTCAAATTCAGTTTTGTGGTGCACTATTTTTCCTATACATAGAGGCCTCATGAAAATGGGGAAGAAAAATTATAAATCTCTAACCTCACAATAAAATGTGGTTTAAAATGTGATTTTAATTTAAACTCTTTCAGAGCATAACGTCATCAGTCATCAACAACAAATGGGTTTGTACTTTGCCTGCCATGAGAAATGTTTGCAATCAAAAGGTCAAATTCAATACCATTTTGATTTAATATTATCAACATTCAGAAAATCTCTAAAAACTCTGTGTACTAAAATGCCATATATTTGAAATGTGACAACACCAAACATTTTAGGATTTTGACCAAAATTGCACTTGAAGGGTATTAAACACAGTGACATTTTACCCTGAGATAGAAACGTTTGTTTCTTTTTTCTCCATTTTCAAAAGGACTCTATCTATTGGAAAATGACTGGATCACAACGCTGAATTTGGCCTTTGAGCCCCTCTTTAATGAAAAGAGGATCCCACCTGCAGTTTTTTTAACATCACTTGCAATGTTTCTGTTGGGAATTATTGCAGACACTTCATTTACACTATTCACATTTTGTACTTAGTAATCCATGTTGAATATGTTGTAATTTAGTCCATGCCAAACAACTTGCCTGTGTAATCAACTATTACACTCTAGTGACCAACCAACCATTCTTATGCATCATGCAATCTATGGACTTACATGTATATTTTCAAGTTTACTGGCCAAAATTAAGAATAAATTTTGTGCTTTTGAAACAATTAGTAGACATGCAGTTCATAACAATTACATGATGTACTTACAGTCATTGGCGTCATCTGTTGCATATTGCTTGAAAGTTTTGTAAGACTTCTGTAGCTAATCGAATGCTGAACTATTTAACTATTGTTTGTTGATGTGTGGACATAATGGTCTATTGGTATATTGCCCTCTAAGGTTCATCAAGTGTGTTGATGTCAAAGAGGACCAACTTAACAACAATTAATTGCATTTTGTGCATTGTGCTTTTTGAGTCGGTGCCTTTGTTGAGTAGGTATTGACAATTTTTTTGATTGGACTTCAATTTGATCTTTTTATCATTAGTTGGTTACTTTATGTCAATCTACGTAATGTTAAGGTCTCATCTTAATAAGAGTAACCGTTTAAAACAGTAAGCCTGTACTCTACTTTTTTGTTAAATTTGTTTAATTTTTATAATGTAGTTTTGTTTGTCTGCAATATTATTCACAAATTGGTACAAGCAAGTTTAGTAGGATGGCACAGATGCCTTCAGCTCCAAAATAGAAATCACAAAACCCTAAAAAATGACTTGGATATTCTTCAATAAGTTGTAACGATTTCCAGTTATGGTTCCTTTTTATCAATTTATTTAATTTCAAATCCCATTTAAAAAGTAAGAAATGTATGCTGTGGCACAAAACCGTCCATTGTCATGCAATACGTTCATTTATTTAAACTAGGTTTTAGAAATTATTCAAAAAGGTTTATATTATATTATAACATATTTGTCCGTCCGGAAGTGTTGGGTTTTTTAAATTTTGCCAAACTGAGTCCATCATTTTGTATTTTTGCTTATTATACTATAGAAACAATTTACAGACTGTTTCTTTGTCTTTTTGTTAATAACAAAAAGGGAGTCATTACGATTAAATTTAAAAGATATATGTTAAAGAAGAGGCTGTAACTGTTGACTTACCCTTAAGGGAGCTGGTAAAGTTGCCATTTTTCAAATGAAGTGTTTTGTATTTATTAATCTGATTGTAAAAAAAAACTGATGCATTTATCATAAATTCATATGATATAAATAAATTTGTAATTTTTTGATATTTTTGTTACACCTACTCTTTAATACTTTAAGGCTATTTCTATGTTTTAATATTTTTATTACATTAGAGAAAATACAGTATGTATTTATGTACAAATGAGTCAGGGCAGACAAGGAAAGGCTCGCTCTGTGATGATCTTATTTTTTTTAGTGACATCAATTTTAGATGACAATTTGGGACTGCCTTTGTTACCTTTTTGAACTTTGACAAGATGCCTTGTGATGTTTTGCAGCCATTTCTTAATCTGAGTTATTTGGGATGGATTCCTCCTCTGCTGGAATATTGTTGTGCTTTTCTGTAGTTATTGTATTATAAACTTGGAACAAATCATTCCAAAACGAATGTCAGAGGTGTTGTGTGGGGTGTTTAATGTTGAAATCAAAGCCAGATTTTGCATACACTGTTCATGTATTTGGTATTAATTTGGGCTCAAAAGACCAATGTAATCTTGGCTTAAGCTTTTTTTCTACCATTGGACAAAGTGCCTTTATGAAGAAACAAGTTAAAATATAGTATTTATGCATTAACTTTATATACTTTGATTAAAACAAAGTCAATTAGCAAGAAATAACATAACATGGGAAGCTTATTAAACAATTGTCTGGTTTGGAAATTTATATACAAATATTAATGGATGCAGCTGGAAGCTGCCATTTTGTTTTTATGTGTGTTTAATTGTGCAATTAATTATTAAAGATATTTCACATAAATTTCTCGAAAAGCAGACATGTGTCTCTTTGTGATTTTCATTTTAAAGTCTTACTTTCAGTTTCTCCTAAAACAAAACTATTTGATCAAATGTGTTTGTTTTTTGGTCTTGTGACATACTGTTGCATGATGGATTCAATGTCAAGGTTGTTTAATACTGTGACTAGATCACAGGTCATGCATACAGTTTTTACTAATACACATAAACTGGCTGTTTAGAGTTGTTTGTTCAAAGTCTTAATCCCAACCGCAGGATCCAGCAGGTGGAAAAAAATGACGTCAGTAGACCTTTGACCATGGATGAAACTCCATGACAGATGGTAGCCCCATGTGAATCATCTTTGTTATGACCATAGTAACAAAAGTACCATAATACATGCCTGCAGTTGGTCACTTTCGGAAAAGCCTCAGATCAGAACAGATTATGGAACATAAATTGTGTCCTTGACCTCAATACAATACAGGTAGGTCTACATTTACCACAAGATCAGTTAACATGGTGTGACATTCTGGTTAAAGCTCTTCAAAACAAAATGCAGTGTAAATGTACGAACAAAATTATATCCACAGGATAAAAGTGTTTGGTCAAATGGGTAAATCAAATACATTCACTTCAACTAAAGTGTAATCAGAAACACTTTGGATTGCTAGAATTACACAAAATACCGGTAGGCCTACTGTGACAAAATAGTTAAATAATATGACAAATGTATGTAACCCTGTGTTCACCTTCAAAAGTAGCGGGAACCGAAAATAATTTACAACTCCCTTTTTGAAATTAAAACAAAGTTAGAGAATTTGAGATTTGATGCACAAAAACAGAAACTCTGATTTATTTTAACAATAAATCACCAATCAAAAGAAATGCAGAATATAAACTTTACAATAAACAGGATCCTGAAATATTTAAATAATACAAAAATGAGCTCAGATGGAAAAAGGCGCCAAATAAAAATAGATCTCTGTTATTATTATTATTATTTATTCGGCCAAGATTCAAAGACAATAAAAAAATACAGTATGTACAAGTAAACAGAATCGAGCAAAATAGAAATATAAGTCAAAATTATTTTAAAAAATAAATACGACAGTACAAAAACTAAGACAAAACGAAGTTGGAAGGAAAAGGGAGGGGGTGTTGGGCAACCATGAAAGACAACGGGGAAAAAAAAAAAAAAAGCAACAGGCAACAAGCAACAAAGGAACAACAAAGCAACAACAAAAACAACAACAACAAGACACATTAATAAACAAGAACATGACAAAAACAACAAGAATCAAGAACAACATAACCAATTTAAGCCGGCCAGGATAGACAAAAGTGTACCTAAACACTGTGACCCGAAGGCCTGTCTATCCAAGCTTAAATGGTGACATAAGACAATAAATTTAAACAAGGAATACTACATTCATGTATATAAAGGCAAACAAAAGTAAAAATATAAAATTTCAAGACCAAAATTAGTTAACTATGAAATCGAATAAATTATATAAAGCACAATGTATACAAACAAATTCAATTTCAAATGAAGACACTCAAGGAAAAAAAATAAACAAATAAATATGAATAGATAAATATGAATAAATAAGTAAAATAAAAATAAAATAAAATTAAACAATTTAAAAAGGAAGTTAATAAAATTAAACTAGATATAAAATAAACGCTTAAAACATGTTAAACAAAATGGAAAGTGGCTAGAATAGGCGGTCAACAAAAATAAGTGAAAATATAAAACCAAACAAATTATAATAAACAAAAGATTTAAATGAAAAAGAAAAAGAAAACAGGAAAATAAATTAATAAACAGAAAAGATCAATTGGACAATAAATGGATAAACAAGGAATGTGAGGTCTCAAGCAACTAGACAAAAATTATGTTTCATGAAAATGAGCAGATAAACTCCTGTTAAAACACTTAAAAGAGTCAAGAGTTAAAGTATCTTTAATATAGGAAGGCAGACTGCTCCAGATGCGCGGAAATGAATGAGTAGCAGTGTTCTTGAGGGCTAGAGTTCTTGCATAATGGTGATGAAAGGTTAGGGTATTGGTGTGACGAGTGTTGACTGCTGTGTTGTCGCGAACTGAGAGGCAGTTAGCCTTGACCAAGGCGTTGGAGTTTTACTTTCGTTTATTAATTGTCTTTTTAGATTAGTTGGTTTCCCTTTGCGCTATTGCGCCATTGCGATACCCATGCACCCGAGCTATATAATATGTGCAGTCTCTGGATGTGTGTGCCAAGCATGTAACGCAGTGCTTGCGTGGTGTGAGATGTGTACACGTAGACTATCTGAATCACTGTTCGAATCGTGTGCATGTGTGTGGAAGCGAAGCATGGTGCAAAGGTCATAATGAGGGAAGCTTGTGATTGGACCGTCGAAAATGAATCATTCATTTGCCTCCCATTCTGCGCTGAATTGCAGTCGGCCGTACGAAAGATTTAAATATTCATGATCTGCATACCAGCATATCCGCTAGCCCCCCCATTTTCGTCCAATAGTGGACGAAAATGGGGGGTAGCCCCCCCATTTTCGTCCAATAAATAGTGGACGAAAATGGGGGGGCTAGCGGAAATAAAAACAGGAAACACATTAAACCCGGACGATACAGACGCATCAAGGCTGCTGTCGGCCTTACGGCCTCCGCATGCGGATAGTAATACGAGTGCGGATGACCTGCGCACAGTAGTAGTACGGGCGTCGTGCGATGTGATACAAACATTACGCACAGTGCTTGTGTATAGGCTAGTGGTGGATTTTACGGCGTCTTTTCGGAGTGAAACTGCGACCGCCTTGAGCAAGGCTAAGAGGCAGTCAATCCATGGAGCCTACCTCCATGGTCAATCAAACCAAAGAGACATTTGGTTACAAAAGATACAGTGTTTTTTTGTCTTCTAGAGTCTAGGGTTATCCAATTTAATGTGCGCAATCTGTCCGCGTATGTCATAGTGCCTCTGTGTTGTTTTAGACACATTCTGCTGGCTCGCCTTTGAATTTTCTCTATCTTTGAGCTGGCAGAAGAGGTGTAAGGGTTCCAGGCAGGTAGCCCATATTCCAGGACTGGCAACACAAGGGACTGGTAGAGTGATGTCAGGGCTTTGGTAGATGTTCCACCTGCTACATGCCAAATGAAACCTAATGTTCTGTTGGCTTTAGAAACAACAGCGTTGACATGGTCATTCCAGGTCAAAGTGTCATTCAGTGTTACTCCCAGATATTTGTTAGACGCGTAGTCCGAATCCAGTCCTCTGGCGGTAGACCATCCTTCAGTGGACGAACATCGTATAGAAGTAAGTGGTTGGTGCACCCGACATCAAAGGTTAGATTTAAATAAAATCTGATACTTGCGGGTATCCGTAGGGTTGGTCTCAGACGACGCGTACTGGATGGGCGGTCTGGGCATCTACGTGTAGATCATAGCCTCAGAAAGACATCAAAGCACCAGTTCGGTGTTACTGTGTGTGGTTTTCCTCGTCCAGTATAGTCTGAGCCTAAAATAGAGAGCCAACATTCATTTAAGAATAAGTTGTCTTCAAAGTTGCAGATATGTGAGAATGCTTGAAGAAATTGATGTGACAAGCACTTGAAGAAAGGAGTCGCAGAGACATGTGCGGAGACACATCCAACTAGAACGATGGCAAATGGTGGAGTGCTTGTCTGACCAGAATTTTGGGCCAAGCCAGCACTCCGACCCAGCGTTGTAGCCACGCCGGTCGGCGCCGGTCGGGTGTAACCGGCATTTGCTATTGCCGACCGCCACACAGACTAGATGAACCTCCTACCGACCGGCACAAAATGCAACAAAGTTACAATAAAATGAACTACCTCTTTTACACAGTCGAGATCGCTTGTTCAGTTTGAACGGTAAACTTGTTTTTCCCCAGTTGTCAATGATTAAATAAAACACATTTTCAACCCAAAGGAAGCCGACAGTTGGATGTCCTTTTCTTTAATGTTAGCCCCAGACACTATCCAGACATGTCAGGGAGAATTATTGACCCTCCAATTGAGACCCAATTACTCTTATCTATAATCCTCTGCAGTTTGTTACACAATTGTTTTAGTTTGCAATACTCTTGCTTCACTCAAAAGACAAGCCATGTGCGTGGTGTCTTTGTAGCTAATCCTCTACAGTTGTTATACAATTGTTTTACTTTGTAATACTCTTGCTTTACTCCAAAGTGAGCCGCGTGCGCGGTGTCTGTGTGGTGTTGTGACCTGGTTTTGTGACTCCTCTGAGTGGGTTTCGTGTTCTTTTAAACCTGGAAAGTGTGTTGACATCTGCTGGCTTTTAGATTTAATGTTTGTTTTTGAATAAGATATGATTTATTAACATTTTATTCATGCAAATTGTTCCATCGGGTTTACCACCCATGGGGAAACCTCTGGCCAATTTTCAAAATAGTATTTTTTTGTAAATTGCTTTTTTCAGAGTACAACTAATAGTTTATTTATAGCCTTCAGGCCTTTGTTAAAACATGGAGGTAGGAATAGAAGGAGATACAACGACCAGCCGATCAGTGGATTAAACTCCCATGCCGCGGTCGTTATCTTAATGCTCAATTGGCTAAAATAAACAACACCCACTGAGCCGCTAATTACATTAGCGATCGTCTGCAAGAAGCCGCAATGCATTGTTGTTTCACTTGCGCGTGCGCAGTACCTCCACTACGTTGATGAGCATCAAAATGGCGGCGTACACAGCAACAAGGACGACTTCTAAAAGAGTCCAACTTTAGCGATTTTTCGGAGAATGAAGAAGATCTGGCAGGCTTTTCTGACGGAAGTTTTGGGTCAGATGATAATGGCACAACGCGGTATTGTGTCTGTGGTTTGCCGGCAACGACAGAAATGATTGCCTGCGTCGACAAAGGGTGCAAAATTGAGTGGTTTCTTACCCGTCCGGGGGCGTCAGGTCAGATTCAATACCGCAGTGGTTTTGCGAACTCTGCAGTCCAAAAGGTAAGATATGCTTTTTTTGTGGTTTATGGGAATCAGACAAAAACGTGGCCCTATTTGGCATTGGCCTAATAAAATAAATCGATTTTATTTCAGTTTTTTTCCAAAAGAACTTTGGAAGTTTTGAAAATTCTCTATCTAAATTAAATGAGAAGTCTTGGATCATTTTTCGTTTCTAAGCTTGTCTTAAAGTGGGGTTTTGAAATGCATTAATAAATAAAGTAGGTTGTAAAAAAATTGTGTTGTCTTAAAATACAATTTCACTTGCTCAAATAAATTGTAATATTTGTCATGAAAAGTGGAGTACGTGGGCCTCATTCGGAAATCTTTAATACTAAAGATGATAGGCCTTCTTGGCTGTATTTATTATAGTACAATTGCTGAGAAATGTTTAAAGAATCTCGCAACATTTTTCTTTTTAAACAGAAGATGTAGACCTGTCTGACATCCCCTCGTGGTCAAGCTTATCCCAACCATGCAAGAAGACTAAGCACAGTGTTTCAGTGGCTTAAGAATCAGAAGAGTCATCCAATTCAAAGGGTTAAAGGGAAAAATATTCATCATCCCAGGCAAGGGGACAGCAAGACGCAAACCGAAAGGTATGTACATGATTGTTTTAACAAGCTCACTGCATCAGTGCACCATTCCCACATCATTGAGAACCCATGCAAGAAAAAAAATGTGTGCGATCAAAAGTTATGGTCTATAAGAGCATGGACAATTTATTATTTTTGCAAATAATTCATTACTTCTAATAAATGTGTAGCCAAGAGGTGAAATGTTCAACATTTAATGTTAGACACAAACATTACATCAGTATGAGTATTATTTGTTTTACATTCCAATTGATCTAATGCAATATTTCACATGAAACCAAACTTTAGGTGTAGAAACCATAATTTCTGACAAAAAATATACAATGTACAAAATTAATATACAAAATGAAGTATCACAAAAACTTCAAGTTATTTCATAATTCATAATAATGGAACAAATATATGTGTGCACCAATTTTACATAATTACTGTGATTGTTTTCCTTCTATTTCAGTTAAGCGACCAGCAGCAATTTTCACTGCAGCAGATGCAAAGAAGAATGCTGTTCAATATTTTAAGACTGCTGGACATAATGACCAAAAACAAAGTATTCTGTGGGAGTTTTCCAACTGAACTGAACATAATTGGACTTGTGACGACTCTCTTAATTGTAAACTTTTCACAATTCTTGGATTTTATTGAATTGACCGTCAGTGCCTTGTGGCTCATTATAATATCTGGTGATGAAACAATTTTTAAGGCAGAGGCAGCAGAGATGTTGTGGAGAGCTTTCCATCAGTTCAAGTTGGAAAGCATTGGTACATGAAAGAAATTTCTGCAGACTTTCATTGACACTGATGGGCATCATGTATTAATAACATATCAGTATTTATGACAAACTGTGTTAAGTTTATTAGTTAAAGACAGAAACTCTACTGACTCGCAACAAAATAAAACTGAAATGTACAAATCACAAAGGAAGAAGAACAGGTTCTGAGGTATGTTGCAGGATATGTTCCCTTTTCCCTTTACAACAAATTCAAAACTCAACAAAATGAAACTGCATCCATCTTTTGTAAAATTCTTGGAACCTGGCAAGCCTGTAGTAGTAACACTGAAAAATCATTTTTAGAATATACATACGAATGAATTGCAATCCAATATAGAGGTAGCCTTTTCAACATTAAGGATGATGTTTATCTATTTTTTAGGACAATGGAAAATATAAGTAGATTTTTCCTCACTAAAGATAATTTGGACAAGTTCCCTGGTGCGACATCAAAAGAACTCTGAAAGAGAAAATACTATCCCAGAACAGAGTTCATAATTATTGGTGTAACATGGGGTAAAACAACAAGGAATGTTTCCAAAAAGCTGTTTGATAATGTTGTCAATCCGTATATTAAAATATATTTAGATTTGAAAAAATACAATGGTGCTAATACATTTTAATGGAAAGTTTCTTATTTGGTAAAGTGTCTTTAAATGCTTCCGTACTTTAAATGAATCATGAGATAAACAAAACCAACCTGTGAAAATTTCAGCTCAATTCAAATCGATGCAATTTTGTTTGATGTTCATTCTTTGTGAGTTAATTAACATTTATTGTTTAAAACTGTAATAAAATTAAATGCGATTGATTTAAAATGCATCAAATGACAAGGATCTCTGTGTGAGTATTAAAACAAAAACTGGATGCCTTTCATTCGTAACATTTTCACATAATATAATCACTTGGAACAGTCCAGATTTCACCTTGTGATTATATTGCATTGCACTCATATGCATCAAATAATTGTACAATATATAACTTCCTTCTTGGAAGAGGGGTGTCATCTAAATTGTTTTTTTGTGGGGCCACTGTTTGGGTGTTTCCCTTCTTGGATGCTTTCGTGCAAAAGGAGGCTACATAAAGTGTATACAAGTTGTGACCAAACTGCTCTACTGTGGGATTATGCCCCCGGCAGCACGCTGTTTGCTGAAGAAGCGGATCTTGATTCATCATTTTGCTTAAGATGTACTTCACCCCTGGGTACCTCAGCAAAGTTTTGGAAAGCTGAACAAACGAGTGAAATAATAATGAAATGTCATGGGTTAAAAAAGGGCAAAACATTGGTAAACAATCAAATGTAAATAAATGTAGGAATTGTTTTCACTTGAGAAAATACTGAGTGGGGAAAAGACTGTAAAGTGTTTTTTTAAAACTAAGAGTAAGGGGGTCTTTACAAAATATTTAAAGGCTAGTTCCACGGAATTTCATAAAACTATGCTGTGTCTGGATTTTTGTATATCTCCTGTGCTGATCCTGTCTCCTGCAGTGCTAGGCCTAGACTAGCTCGCGTTTTTAGGAGGGAACTGTTTATAATAAGTGAGAAAAGTGGGGGTTGGATACCACATTCTTTCCCATAAAAAATGCACTGTTCGATGGGGTCATTCTGAAAACGCCGATCAATTCGGATGAAAACACATTTTTTTTACGGCAATATTTTTGTTGGTCCACGTAGCAACGCATTGGGAAGGCACTTGTCGTGATGAGAGAAAAACACTGCTTCATAAAACTCTATTTTCGAACACAGGGGACGACAGGGGCCTTTTAAATAACCCTCTAAATATCAACCATAATCTTACATTCTTCATAATTCATAAAAATATGATTTGAGTACAAACCTGCGAAGGAATGGTCCAAAATCGCCGATCAAAAAACCAAAAAACTCACAATTTCACAACGCATTGAACGGAAAACAAGGCGCACAGCTTACACCCTGTTAAATACTACTGCGCATGCGTTTTCTTTTCCAGATCTGTGTGCTCGTCGGAGAGTTCCGTACTCCAGTAATGATTTGTGTTCGCATGGACGGCCGAACCGCGGCATGGGAGTCTGTGCATCAAAGAGCCTTATCTCGGTCGTAAACTGCAAGCGCTCAGCGGGTGGCCCCATTGGTTTACTGCAGGGTTGCTGGAGGCGCTAATAGGCTTAATTGGCTGTGGTCTGTCGTTGTATCTCCTTCTATTCCTACCTCCATGGTTAAAATAACATGTTTGGCCTTTGTGCTCTATCTACTGGCTTTGGAGCCCTCCAAAATTTTGTTTGCTCCAAGACCAAAGTGGCCTTGCCCTAAAAATGTTGAAGCCTATTGAAACTGTAATGAAGTTTTAAATAACAGATTTACATACCTTAAAATGCATTACAAAAATCATGTCTCGGAAAACCCATACAAATCCATTTTTAAAGCAGTAAAATTAAAAGCTTCGCTCTATTTTGATTGTAAATTAGCCGGCACTCAAAAAGTTCTAGCTACAACCCTGACTCCGACCATGCCTCAGCTAAGGTCAGCTGTTCATTCTCATTGGATAGTTTGAAAAATAACACTCATGGCTCTAAAGTTGATTGGTCCATTTGGAACAGAGGGAGTGAAGGAAAGATAAATCTTTACGACTTCACAGCTTGGGATTGTGGTCATGGATTAAGGAAAAGGTACTGGTTAATCCCAGAGATAGACAAAAAGGTCTTCCACACCTTCCAAGAAGGTAGAGATTAAAAGCATGGTTAAATGGGGAGTAGGTGAAGATCAAAGAACAGGAGTTAAAACACCAGCTGAATAGCCTGGCTGGTAACCACAAGTAAACAAAGGGTCACCATGGTTAGAGAAAAAAAGCACAGCCATTGCTATTGAAAATGCACATGTGAAATAAACACATTAAGCAATGAAATAGGAAATCAGAAAATACACAATGTAATAGCTATTGAAATTGCACATGTGGAATTTACACATGAGCAAAGAAATAGGAAATCAAAAAAAATACATATAAAACATATTTTTGTAAAACAAAATATACTCGTAACCTAAGACCACATTTTGGGCAGGGTTACATGTAATTAACAGAACAAGTAAGAATTTGACTCCAACACTTTCTAAGTTCTCATCTTGAACTGATCTACTCGAGCTATTTAGTCTAAAAAATTATTAGAAAATTTACAACAAAAATACTATTGTATATAAATGCAACATATACAAATTAAAACAATGGATTTAGTTTCCCTTTCAATTGGATTCAGAAAGATGTACTTATGAATATTGAACTCATTAAATCATCTATAGCTATTAATTTTAGGATTGAACAACCAATCAACCAATGTTTTCGTTTGAAAGAACTTATGGACGTGTAATCATCTATACTGTACTGGAATGATTTATGTTTTAAATGCTGTCAAAAGTACGTCAACAAGTACATTGAAATACAAAACGTTTACAATAATTGCAACTAGCAAACTAATATACAGACTTCAGTTAAAAGTAGTGACAAATAAGGAACACTTCAATCAACAACTATATATAGCTTTGTAAAGTATACAAAAGCTAATAACGTCCTAAGTTCTGTAAATTTCAAGAACAAAGATTAAACTAGGGAGTTATTAATTCAGTGGCTGTGTGAACATCAACAAACCAATAGAGAGCAAGGGCGTCGATGGGTGGGGGACGGGGGGACATGTCCCCCCCCACCCCCACTTTTTAGACTGGGGGACAGCATATCAGATGTCCCCCTCACTTTTTGATTGACTGTTCATTAGAAATATGCAACAACATATAAAAGTATACACCATTTTCATTACAATTTTTGTTCAAATAAAAGTATAGCGAACAAACGGTGAAATGTTTTCTTCATTTTCATCTTTTGTTCTGATGGACCACGCGCAGAATGGTATTTTGGGCCTATTTCCGTTTCTATAATACAGACATGACAATAGATGACAACTTTGCGTCCAAGACATGAACGCCAAAATCCCGCTTACATACCTTGTTAGCATTCAAGTTATGCGTCGTTTGTGTATGCTATAATGTACGGTACACGATCCCTCCACAAAGGAAGTCTGTGTGTGCGCGCACGTGCAAATGTGTTACATTTTTTTACAACCGCACAACGCATAAAATGTAGTAAAATAAATCCATTAAAATAAATAGATAGTTCCCAGTAGACGCCATCTTTACGGGCAAATCGCATTTTGGCTTGCAGGCGCGTCAAGCGCTCAAATTATTAACGCAGCCGCGTCATTCACTAACCAATCATGCAATGAGTTTTGTGAAATGTGCGCGTGCTGCACGCCGCTCTCACGCGTAACGCATGGCTAAGTGTTCCAAATTGCCCGTAAAGATGGCCGATTTACGTCATATTGCAACCTATCTATAGGAGCAGTTTGGGCCATGACAAGATTTGTTGAAGAAGCAGTATTTTGTTTTTTCGAAGAACTTCAAGCTGACACACGATAAACGCCGGACTCCCGAAGCATTTTTGTATTTGGTAGAATCTCGGTTTTACATATAACTATAAGGGAAACCCAGGCCCAAACACCATTCGGATGATGTTATTGTTAAATATCACCCCCTGGTCAAAAAAAAAAATAGGGAACACAAAGTGTAACACAGAAATTAAATGTAAAAGTAATGGTGTGGGGTGCAAATAATGTAAGATGTATTTTGTCAAGACTTGCTCGCCCGTCCCCCCTACTTTTCAGTAGCGATCGACGCCCTTGATAGAGAGAGAGAAAAACTCGGTAATAAAATATAGCAATAAATCATAATTGATTAAAGAGGTAATGGCCTCATTAATTAACTGGATGTTGTGCTTATGATACATGGATCTGGAAAGGGATAGCCATACTCACTCACATGAGCTCCAATAACTGCAAACCGTGGCTTTAGTATTGCAGATTTTGCAGTTTTAAGCCAAGCATAGCGTAAAATGGTTATCTCAATCAAGCGTTTGGACATGCCTGTTCCTTCGTGGTGATAACTTACTGTGACGAATTTAATATGTGCATCAAAAGTACAAACACATGTTTGTAATTAAAACATATGTGATTTCAAAAGTAAACCTAAATAGTTTTAATTAATTCCATGAACGTAAAGTCTATGGGTCCTGGTTGATATAAGTATAGGCCTAGGCTAAACATGCTGTGTTGTAGGATAGACCTGTCTAAGTTTTTATTGTGACTGTAGAATGTTTCAGACACCCGACGCGTAACGCACCGTAAAGTGGGTTACTACGAAAAAAGACAGATCGACTCTCTACTAAGTCGTTGCTTTAGAATATTGACCGATTGATGAGCCGCCATAGCTAGCTAGGCGCAGCCTACAGGTAAGCACTAAACTCACTTTGGGCCAATGTTGATCAACAATGACCCAAGAAAACAAACTAAACAAAAAACAAATTAATACATGAAAATAAAACTCCAACGCCTTGGTCAAGGCATGGACTTATTCCTCCATGGTCAAGGCTACGTTCTTATGTGATTTCTCCCACTATATTAAATATAGGGTTACACACCTATGTTCCGACACCCCTATGTTCCGACACCCCTATGTTCCGACAACTCAGCCTATATTCCGACATCCCTATGTTCCGACACCCCTATATTCCGACACCCCTAAATTCCGACACCCCTATGTTCCGACAACTGAACCTATGTTCCGACACCCCTATGTTCCGACATCCCTATGTTCCGACATCCCTATATTCCGACACCCCTATGTTCCGACACCCCTATGTTCCGACACCCCTATGTTCCGACACCCCTATGTTCCGACACGTTATTTTCGCACATTATTACTCTGATAAGCAATAATAAGAATACAATTTATATTCCCGGCCAATTTCAGCCAAACTTCATTCAACAACACGCATTCAATTCACGCATATCCCCCTCTAATCCACTAAAACTCTGTTTTTTTTAGCCCTGGTATTACTAGTGCGTACATGATTTCGTTCTTCTCATTCAGTCATTTTACTTTATGACCATTCACTCTCTTTTAAATATTGTAACGAGCACGTTGGCGCGGTCTAAGGTCTTTTCCTGGACTGATTTATTTTAACGTACAAGTTGACAGACAACATAGAGACAACGGAATAGTAAAACGGACACAAACACAATGATTGATTTCCTCTGTTCTCTTCTTTGGATGATTGGCTTTATTTTATTGGAATCACTTCTCATCGACTTAAATTTTCTATACTGTAGGTGTACAAGGTAACACGGACGGACGACCTTCTTAATTACGGACAGCTAAATCCAGACTGCTCTAAACGCTAGCTTTTTCGCGCCATGCGAGCGCTCGCACGCACCAAGCACGAAGCTATCACGGGTGCTGGATCGCTATAATTATTGTTTAAACTACTGCATAAAGTTAGCCCACATGCGAGTTCAATATTCAAAACAAATGTGACTATCTAAGTTTCATTTTGAATGAAATGTTTCCAACGAAAAAATATTACAAATATAGGCCTATATGTATAAAAATGCGCCAAAAAATGCCCCCCCCCCCAAAAAAAAGTTATATAAGAATTAATAATGATAAATAAATAAGTCCTGCCCCCCCCCCCCCCCCCCCCCCCAATTATCAGCCCTCTTCTTTTTTAACCAAAGTTGCTATAGAAGAATAATACTTTTCATATAAATTAAACTTTTCTGAGAACGGCATAAGATATAGGCTAGGCTACCGGTATACGATAATGGATTAAATTGCGGTCAGGTGTATTTTCTTTAAGTTGCACCGTTTTTGGGAAAAATGGCTACCAAAAAATGTTGGTGCAGGTTGTCGGAACATAGGGGTGTCGGAACATAGGGGTGGCATGGTTGGGTTGTCGGAACATAGGGGTGTCGGAACATAGGGGTGTCGGAACATAGGGGTGTCGGAATATAGGGGTGTCGGAACATAGGGATGTCGGAACATAGGGGTGTCGGAATATAGGTTGAGTTGTCGGAACAGGGGTGTCGGAACATAGGGATGTCGGAACATAGGGGTGTCGGAACATAGGGATGTCGGAATATAGAGCAGTCACCAAATATAGTCGTCCTTCAATTTGGCCTATACGCAGGAGCCTACTTATTGTATTTTATAGCTAGTAATATAAAAATGATTTATTTTCTACACGGGTATGGGCCCCTAGACATAAAAGAAAACCCTCAGAAGGTGTTGTTGTCTCCTGCCTGCTTGGTTACAAGTACAATTTAGAAACACAAAATGTACTTTTTGTTTCTTCTCGCTCGATCGCGAGCCGCGGGCCAATGTCAATGATTACGAATAATTATATATTATCATTACTTTGTTTGTATGACAATAGCCTGAATCGCGATAAAGTGCGCCACCTCTGGTTGATTGGTTTAGTCGATGGAGGTAAAAATAGACGTCAAGTCATGATGGACGACGAGTTTGGAGGTCAACTTCATTTTATATATTCCACAATCCGATTACCGTTAAAAAAACTATCTCTTCGGTGGAGATTTTGTCAAACTTTCTGAACATTTGGTGTAGTTTAAGATCTCTAAGTCTGCAAACATCCACCATGAATCTCCATGGATTCAAATACAATCAGTATTTCCGATTCAGAATGTATTGTTGAAACTATTGATCTGACATCAGACAACGATATCAATGCATGCAACATGCTCGGCTTGGACCACTACCGCCAGCAGCGGCCGGAGACTGACCACTGGCACGGGGGTGAAATGGAGGTGTGTACGGCTAATAACACGACCTTAACAAGAGTCAATTTGTCTAACGCTTCAACGCCTTACGATTGTGACCCAAATTGTAAACATTTTGACGTTGATCGACCATTTGAGCCCATGCTTCCTGGATCCCGAACACAATCCACGCCTGTGTCACTGTCGGTGTCAGCAACGAAGACGCTTGAATGCAAATGTTCCAAAGAAGACGTTCTTGACGCAGCTGACCATTTGTATGTGAACAAGAAAAATGGTGAGCAGCTAAGAAACAATGGAAAGAAGAAGAAACTGAATGGTTTGAAGAAGAAGGAACGGCACAGGCAAAGACATAGGCATGACTCGACATTGTCAATGTCATCTGACAGTGATTTCGATGAAGAGGTAAACTTGGGTGGAAACCCTTTCGGCTTTATCAATCATTCAAAATCAAATCATCACCATGAAGGTCGGAAACGTAACATTCATATTTTCACTCATTATTAACAAAATTTCTTCTTTATCCAGAGGAGTGCAGCCGTCATATAACTTAAGTGAGGATAAATCACACTGTGTTTGACTTTCAAAACGGATTATAAAGTGCTTTCTGTTCAAGTCAGGTGTACACACTGTCACTTCCTTTAGCTAATTCAAACTACGTAGTAAAGTTGGACTGAGGTTACAATTTCAATGACCTGTAAAAAACAGACCACACGATCCACTTGAGTTATGAAATTTGGTTGAATATGTTGGGTGCAATATTTGAAAATTGCAATTTTTTAAATTTGTGCGGTGATCCTTTTATTTATGGCACAAACTTTGTTTCCTTGCATGATTTAAAAATTTGCGCAGGAAAGCTCAGGCGCAAACTGCGAACACCGCATGATCTTTGTCGTTCAACCTTAAATCTCGCCACTTGTCGTGAAATATTATGCTGTACGAAGTGAGTTTACATCCAGAGGTTAAAAAGGGAAGGTTCAAAGTAGCGTTCTGCTGGATCTTAACTTCTATCTGAAGTGATACTTTTGTTCAAAAACTTTAAAAGAATGTAATACAAAAAAGGTCTGCTCACGAGCTGTAAGTTCTTGAGACAAGCTCGGCAATCCTGGGATGCTGGGATACAATCCAAGGGGCACTGGCAGATTCTTATGTTGGTCAATTAACCATACGCAACTTGTTGATAAACTATCTGTCAAAAAAAGTAAAAAATTCGTTTGAAAGACAAATGCATCCCTTTTTTTTCTCTAGTCTGATGATGACAACAATCGCACCAATTGTTATAAACTGCCGCTTTGTCTCGTGTTAGTTCGTGTCAATTTTGTGTCTCAGCCATGCAATTTTTATTTGTGTGGGAAGACTTTAGTTCAAAAATTGCGCGCACGCAAACTTTAAAATTGGCTTGCGTGAATTTCAAAGAAGAAGGGAAATGTCAGTTTCAATTTTGTGATGTTTCCAACTAGATAGTGTCTTCATGTGAATGAGGAAAAAATTGCATGTCTCTAAAGCCCCTTTCACACGAGAGCAATTTAGCAAGGGTCCCTTGCTTAATTGTAGCATGGTTGTAAAATTTTACAAAATGTACCTCGTGTGAAAGGACAACAATTTTTACACTGACCAGGGTCCCTTGTAAAATAATGTCCAACATTGCTACATTTTGTCGGAGGTCCGGACCTACGACAAAATCTTACACTAGTGGAAGTTTTGACCAAGGACGTGCGCTAAATCATCGTGTGAAGGGAACCTTTGTTTATTGAACGACGTCCTGTGAGAAGTCTCCCACACTGCGCATGCGTGACAACTTTTGTGTGTGAACTTTTGCATTGCATGTCAAGGGGCTGTACCCAATCACGCTAGTGCATCTTTTTTTGCAGCAATCCTTTAACTCTGTTAAATAAAATTTGTTACCCGCTGTGTGTACTGCATAACATTTTCCTATTGGCTGAATTCCTACATAATGTAGCAATTCAGCCAATAGGAACATTCCTTTTGAGCTACATGTACATGATGTAGGAATTCAGCTTACACGTTGTTTTATCAACACTGCAATCGGTAAGTCATGCTTCTAAAATACCAAAAACCTTTCCTGGCAAAAAATCTTAAACCTTTTCCTGGCTTTTCGGAGCCTGGTTTTTCCCCCAGAAAACTTGCAACGACTTAATACTACTGGTAGTATTATCTATTTCACAGATTTACCAGTAGTTGGCTGGTTACCAGTGGTGTGTGCACTTTCATAGCGCACAATGGTTGTTAGTTTTTTACTTTATCCGTGTGAAAGCTTGCTAAATCAGTCACCCACGTTGACAACAAATAAACAATCAGCGCTCTTAAAATTCGTAGCAAGGGACCATGGTCATTTTTTTGTAATGTGAAAAGGGCTTAAGACACTAGTGCAAAGCTTTTCAACCCCCAAATCAGGGGGTTGGGCGGAAGGGGAATTGCACAATCATTTGCGATAGCAGTTTGGGTGCACATTTTAAAAAGAGGTGATGACCATTAAAAAACAAAAAGAAATCTATGTATACCGTTAAAATGCTATCTTTAACAGCACTGAAAACATGACAGTGTATATTGTAAGAGCATTTTCACTTGTTTTAAGGTGCTTAGTTTTAAATAAAATGTGAAAAAATATTAAACATTTTTTTCCGTTGGTTTATTGCAGCGGCTAACGTGTATGAATGAGTCCAGGTGGGAATTTCATTACAAAACATCTCCCCTAAAATGGCTGCAAATATCGAAATAATTTGAAAAATTGTATCGTTCATCCTCTGATTTTCTTCGCTGAACGTAATTTTAAGGATAGATCTTTCATTCCTGAAAGTTTTAAAAAAATCCCTCTGTACATCCTCTAGATATTTGACGATTTTTAGAAGTTTTTTTTCAGAAAATTGTTTCTGCCTAAACTTTGTTTGCGTGCAAATGATCTCTGTTGACGGACGGGAACATTTGCTGCAGGTAGTATTAATTCTGAGGCAACATACATATCTTAAACAGATATGTTATACAAGTTGTTTACGTTAAATATATGTTGTTTATTAAATTATTAAATTACTGAAGCAGTTGGCAACGCAAAAAAAAACATTTTTGAATGTTTTTGTAGTGTATAAGATTTGGTGAGTTTACAACATTTGAAGATAACAATACCCTCTGATAAAATGGACTCGTTCAGGCCGTCTCACAGCATGCAGCGGGGAGCAATTGTGTAATTCAAATCTTGTACTTACCATTGTACACTGTACATTCGTACATTGCACAGACATGTACGTGTACTTCGCCGTCCGTTTGTACAATGGTTTTGTAGGGGAGCTTCAACCAGTCCACGTTGCGAGGGTCGAATGAGATTATTTTCAACGTAGATGGCACGTTGGTGGTGATATCCCTTTCGCCCCCCCCCCCCGCTCCAAATTTGTACACTTTTGTATGGGGATATTTTGTGTTTGCGAACTTTAGCCATGTGACCACATCATAATTTGAGCAAAATACTACTTTCTGTTATTGTTATACCATGGTAACAGATTGTGAATTCTAATTAGTCGAGAACCAATCACGTGGTGTGATACAAAGACGCATGTAACATGGCTTAGGCCGGAAATCCGTGTCCGTCATGCGTTGTGAGTATGAAAATACACGCATATTGCTCAGTGCGTTATCCATAAAAAAGGATGTGCATTGCTTAGCGTCTATATTTATTTTTAAGGATGCGACTACGCATCACGCACAGCACATGGTGGTTACATGAGTGATGTATCCTTAGGGATACATTACCTTAATCGTCCCCACCGTTGGTCGATTTCCAGCCCCATGTACTTAAAAATAGCCCGGGGCTGGGGGGAACAGTGAAGAATTGTTTATATTTTAACAACTGTTCGTCTGTTTATTGAACCATGCCAACTTAGTCATAATAATGTTTGAAACTGACAACAGAACGCCTCTACAGAAGAGGAATCTATTATCATATTATAACAAAACAATTGTTGCACGCTGTGACAAGATCCATGGGTTTTGTACACCCTCACTATTGCAATCAGCAATTACAATTTTGTGGACATTGCTGTACAACCTTAGATTTATACTTTTTTTCACTGCGCACTCTTAATAGTCTTATGCCTGTAAAATGCAGATATTTTATCCAAAATACAGAGATGGTATACATCCAAGACAAGACGTAATACTTAAATTTGTACGTCCTTCTTCATGGGTGAAAGTTTTAGACTTTTTTCAGCATTAACTCTTACCCATGTATTGCAGAATGTAAAGTAAATAACTACATGTACCCGTATGTACGCCTTATTCATGACTCCCTAGCCCCTAAATGGCCGAACTTCACAATGTATAGTACCCACTAGACAGTATGCAGACAGTCATTGTAGGCGTAGCGGGTATGTACCAGTATGTCTTGTCTACTGTGATCACAGCAGACTATTGTACTACTACAAAGAAAAGTGAAAAAAAAAAAAATCCCAAAGGTTACTATGCACCAATGTTATTGTGCAATCATACATTGTACTAGTTTTCTATTTATGGTGTAAGCTGTACACCTGTACATTAGTTCAGGCATGGAGGAAGGAAGGAATTCCTCCATGGTTCGGGTAAGTGTAAATTACAGTATGCAATTTATGTCCTCTACATTTTTTTTATACACACTACCACCATGTACCAGTTAGGTAAATACTACCATATTACATTTTATGGTTTATTTATTCATCTTATAAATTAGCTTAAAAAGGTCAAAAGGGATTCAGTTTACAGTAAGTTGTTAAAATACAGAAAAGTGCATCTAATCTAAAAACATTGAATTTACATTTTAAACCGAACGAATAATGAAGTGTGGTGAGCCTGGCGCCGCTTGCAACCTGGACAGGACAACAGGGTCAGTGATGAGATCAAGAGACGTTGGTGTACAGGGTGCTGCAGTGGAGCAAGACTGCTGCGTGGCCAGCAGCGGGAGAGGGCCTCAGGCCGCGGGCACGCTTGAGTGATTTATTACACAAAAGACATGTTACTCACTATTCTACATCACAACACTACAATAACAAACAAAACACCATCAAAGTTAGTGAAAAATAAACAGGCTATGCAAAATAAACCAAAAAACAGTAAACAATAGAAATTTAAAATTGTAAATTGCTTAAAAAGATACAAGCCAACAAAAATACAAGGGGTACTTAAAAACACAAGGGGTAGGGATCTTTACAATCATTAAAATCTCTATGAGGGGCAATTCAAAATAATAAATGTTTAAATATGTTGATCTTTTTTAGTAAATGAGAGTGGGTGGGTCAAAATAATTTATACATTTAACTGAAAATTTTAATTCAATTTTTGATTCAAATAATGAAGACACAAATTGGAAAAAACAAAAAATCCACAGAGGCCTCTTCCAGATCTGTGCAGTTCGTTATCACTTACCAGTCAACCTTGTTTTGATTGCTGACCTGTCTGCACAATGGATAGAGAGCATGGTACAAAGTCATTTGGTGCTCAATATGTGGCATGGCAGCCCCTTCCCTCCTATTGTGTCTTCATTATGTTCTGGGAATCTTAAGAATTCTTTAGAGGATTTTTAAAAAAGTTTGGGGGTGGGACACTCCCCGAGGCCAGGGGTTACTTCTGTAAAAGAGGGGAAAAGTGTGCTAAAGCATGGAGGAAGCTGGCTAAAGTATGGGAACATGGGGGGGGGGGGGGGGGGGCACACCCTCTGCCACATACATTGTATCAGGCATGGTATACACAAAGTCAAGCTTTTAGCCAGGATTTGAAAATAGGGTGTCCAAATTTGAGTGGATTGAAAAACAGGGCGTCCAAATTTTTGGGGTAAATTTTCAGCAAGCATGTACCACAGAACTATTATCGCATTTACTGTGTACTCGACGTATGCTTTGGGTCTGGGCTAAAGAAAATGAAATCAGCACCGTACAGCCCTAAGAATCGTAGTATTTCGCGCTGTGTTATTATTATTTTTAAAGTTTGGGCGGGGTCACGACTTTTTCATATGGATTTACCCTGTACTACTTGAGTCGAGTTGCGGTATTCTACACATAGCCCACGAATTATATACGAACGGAACAATCGTTAACATTTCAATGTACATGTACATCATGTACATCATGTACATTTACAGTGTACCACTACGAGGGATAGTTTGACAGTGAGGTGAGCATGTACATGTAAGCAGCTAGTACTGTATGCAGGCAGGAGTGAGCATTCTTTATTAAACCTGCATTACCCATACTCATGGTGGGAGGTTCACACATACAAGCAGACACGCACGTTTTGACTCATATACTGCGCATGTGCGATGTTCTGCATAAATTAATATGCACTGAAAGGTTGCGGCAGCCAGAAAAGAGCGGGAATGACGTGCCTAGACTTGGTTCCAAGTCTGTGCTCGTGATTTTTAGTCTACCTGCATTGCCTGAAATAGCGCCCTCTTGTGGATTAACCTCCGTCTTTAACCTACGAGTTAGAGCGCGAATAGCCAATCTGCGGTGGGATTTTGTGTGGCTGATGCAGAGAAATAACCGTTATCTCAGACTTGAAATCAAGTCTACAACACGTGTGTCTCGAGTGCTGCCGATCTATCACACAACCCTGGTACATGTAGGTACACGACATGTACATGTACATACACAATGCTTTTTACGTCGACATACATGTACATGTACATGTACTTTGTAAACTTGTCTACTGCGTGGCGTTTCACCGCTATAGTTTCTAAAGCCTTTGCGGTTGTTCAAGCCTTCCCACCACTCGGGGGCGGCACTGTCTGATGTTAAATTTGATCCCTTTGTCGGTAAACAATGAATGGGCGATCAGTATATTTAAGATAAATTGGTTGTATCTTGCATAAAGTTACCTTCACTGCAGCTGGCAGGTAGTAATATTTTTGGATTTGCGTTCGTTTTGCTTACAATTTCAGGTATTCGGATGTAATTTTTTTTATTATGTACAAAAAACAGGGTGTCTTCAAGGGCGTCTTCAAGGGCGTCCGACAGTTTTTCGGGGCGTCCAAAAATAAAATAGGGCGTCCAAAAGACGCCCGGACGCATCGCTGGCTAATAGCTTGCACAAAGTTTCATGGTGGAAGCCAGGAAAAGCCATTGAAAACTCCTGAGCTGGGGTAGCATGTTTAAAGTATCTGCTTTATTAGAGTCGTTTTAAATTGGTTTTCCAGGGAGAGGGTAAATTAAATAGTCATTCAGTATTTAAAAGTATTTTTTTTAAATATTATTAGGCTAGTGTTTTTGATACCTCAAAATTTTCTCGTATTGATGCAATCTTTGTAGACTGGTCTATTTGCTTTGGACTGTGTGGGTCACTATGTTCTAAGGAATACCGGACACTTCGGCACCTTGCAAACACGGCACCCACAAACTCGGCACCAAACAAATTCTGCACCCACTCTGCTCCAAGAATGCAAACTCGACACCGGCTGATTTTTAACTAACAAACTCGGCATCAAGCAATCACTACCTGTTCTTTAAAAGTTACGTACTTGTACATTGTACATTCACAATAAAAGTGAGGGATGTTTCGATTCTTTCTCTGAATTTCGATTTACAATGTGCAAACATGGATCATGTCTCGTGAAAAGAGGGTAGGGTAATTCATTCGAGGGTACATGTAGCGTCGTGGAGGGGGAAGTTGCAAGCGCTAAGTGCATGGTCCCTGCTTTGTCCCTGTCCATGACGTCCGACTAACAAAACATGACTATGCAACACGGAGAAGGCCTCCTGGTAATTTACATTTAATTTAGTCAAAGGATCATCCCACGATGACTCCCTTTTGACACGCTATTGACTAGTAAGAGGGAATGTGGACATTTCGAAATAATTTATTTTCTGGGCGTAGAAAACATTGTTTACAAACGTAAATCGTTTTGTTAAACAGTCTAAAACAACTTTATTTATTTTTTGTTTATATTTATGTACTTTTAAATTAACAACGAATTCATTTTATTCATATTTTATAACTGAACTATATTTCACATCATGGAGATGATGGAGGTAGAAATTGTCCATGTTTACATGTACTACGCAGCGGTAAATAGGCTGGGTGCTGAATTTGTATTTGTGCATGTGCCGAGTTTGTGGGTGCCGAGTTTGTCTGGTGCCGAGTTTGTTGGTGCCGAGTTTGCAAGGTGCCAAAGTGACTGGTTACCATTCTAAGTCTGGGCATGCTGGGCAGATAGTCAAACTTGGTATTCGGGTATCCACTGGCCAACTATCTGTGAATATTCAGATATGCGGATATAAAATCCTGTTTGGGCAGTTTAAAATGCAATTTTACACGGTTAGAATGAATCTTTAAAGGTATGGTCATAGATGATTTTGTCTCAATGCAATGCTGATGTTTGCTAATCTGTGAAAGTTTTAGCTGAATGCAGTTTCTATTGTTGGGAAAACAGCAAGTGGAACATCAAATCCGCCACGTTTAGCGAGGTGACTACGGGAACCAACAGCATCTCTGTGTTCACAAATGGAAACCACAGTCATTTGAATCCCCATTGGAGATTCAAATTTGTTGACATGAATAATCAACAGACAAAATAATTGCTACCAATACCATTACCACAATTTTCTTTGTTGAGTCATAATCAAAGTATGACCGTTCCTTTAAAATACACTGTATACATTGTTTGCGTACATGTTGATCATATTCCTAACTATTGTACAATGTGCAAATAATATTCTTGTTTTAGTAAATGGAAATAATCAAAAATAAACACCAGAGCAAATCCCCGCCATGTACATACTTTCCAAAGCCCTGGATAATTGATACATATTTTTAGCAACATTTATGCACGTTGATTTAATGTAGTTGTTAGACCAGTAATATGCAAGCATTTGTCAATTCATGGTGTAAATGAGGGATTGGTAGTGCAGTGAGCCAATGCAACGTGTCCTTATTATGATAATGAGTTAAATGACACTCTGGCCCAATCAGACAGGAAACTACAAAGCAAGCGGTGACCATGGATGCATGCAAGCATGTGATGATGAGAAACGTAGAAATTGGAAAGGTTCCAAATAAAGTACCTGTATTGTGGAAGGTACACATGTACAATGTTGTGTACTGTATACCTCACTGTTTTACTACGTTTCACTTGAACTTTTATAGCTTTGATACACATTGACAATACTCAGGTATGATGACTAATTGTTCAATAAAATTGTTCTTTTGCTGGATACATGTGTGTGGAGCATGCCTACCGACTTTGGAAATACATGTATAATAATTAAATGTTTTTGAGGATCGCATTTAACTGGTGAGTTCAAGTACAATTTACGTTTTGATAATTTAATTATATTTATTATTATTTGTTACCACCTGTTGAGGTAGTCTTGTCTGATTCACGTGCTCTGTTGATGTACAATTTAATGATGCTATTTGACAAAGGCCTACTACTATACTAGACAATGCCTGAATATTCCATGCCATTGGCACTTCTTCTTTTTCCCCCTGGTCTTCGCCTTTGTGCCCCTTAAAATGTTACCCATATACTTCAAGATTTTCCAATGGAAATTCCCTTTGCAAAATGAAATTGGCCTTGCCCTCTGTAAGATGAAATTCCAGGCCCGAGTTTGCTCCTTTCACGCTAAAATGCAATTACAGAAGATCACAAAACTCTCAGAAATATTAAATTGATGTAAAGTTGGTTATGTTAAGGAATTAATTTAGACATTAGACAGAATCTGCAGTTGAGTTCTATTTGTAACTAGGTTAAAATGTTCATAGTACATGTACATACATGAAGGTGTTTACATTGTGTAAAGATGTCATTAGATTAAACAACAAATATGATTGAACTTCAACCCTACATAGTGATCTGATTGACCTTCAACCCTACATAGTGATCTGATTGACCTTCAACCCTACATAGTGATCTGATTGACCTTCAACCCTACATAGTGATCTGATTGACCTTCAACCCTACATAGTGATCTGATTGTTTGGCTACTGATAAAACTCCATGTATATTTTATTGAGAAACATTTATTCTGAACTGATGCTCTTTTGTTGTTTGAGTTTAGAACCATCGGTCTTGTGTGGAGGGGAAGGCATTGCACTGAACAAGGACATTTTTTTTTTGGTGGGGGGGGGATGTACATTATGTGTTTTTAAAGTGTCCTACTTTTAATCTAAAAGCTTACTTGATATAAATTTGGTTTATGAAACCATGTTTCCTTGATACTACAGAGATCTGCATAATAGAATTGAGTTTGAGTTTTGTGATCTGCATGTATTTGAATATGTGAAAAGATAATTTGACACAAAAACGAGCAACAAATAGTTAATGGCCCGACGTTTCGACTCAAGCATAGTCTTTTCACGCAGGCTAAAAACCACACCAAAAAGACAAGCATTTATGTTATAATGTCTTGTTTAAAATGGATTATGGTTGAAACTGTTATATGGTTTTTAAAACTGAAGGTTTAACTGAATACCTAGTGTGTAGGCCTACCATCCCTTCAATAGGTAAAATGACATAGTTGAGTTTAATTACTGTATACCGCAATTTCAGGAATATAATCAGCCACAGCACCAGCAAATCCTGTAAACAAAATTCAAGACGTCGTTGTATATCGGCCGCTCCAAGAAAATCACATGCACAGAAGACAGTCAGTTTTTTGAGATGTTTGTGACCTCTCTTTGTATATTACATGAGGTGAGATGTTCATGGAATTTGTTTAGTTTCTCACTTTCTGTATTTTAATAAAATACAAAACAAAATAAATACAAAAAAATCACATTAAACACATTTTTGCAAGACATGGGTTTGATTGCTTTAAAAAAAAAAATATATATATTTTTATTTTCGTTTACGACATCGAAATTATTACACCACAACAATTCCTTTATTATACTTTCTCAAACAGACCATGGAGGCAAGTTACTTCCAGGATTATTTAAAATTCAATTAAAAAACAAATTAAGTGGTTCAGTGCTTGATTTTTTGCAGACCATGAGGATGTAAAAAATGCTAGCTCTAGTCTGAAACCTTGTCTGTTATGAAAAAAGACGCCCATACACCACACAGAATTAAAATTACACCAAACTTTTTCACTTAAAAATCGGATCATTACACTTATATATAAATAATGACGACTGATAAAATTTATATGTAAATAATTTATTTTACACATGCAATTATATAATAAATAATTGTTAAGCGGCTTTCATTATATACAGATAATTTTGCGGATCATTATACTTTGAACCACACATTTATATATAAATAAGGAAAACTATTACTTTACAACTAAGCGAACGAGGCTATGATATACTAAATAATGACTTTGCGTTGCTTTCATTATATATAAATAATCGTGTAGTCAAAACACAGTCTAGTCTATACACGCTCAGACTTACAGTCATGCGTACAGTTAGTACATTCGTACAGTATGTACATGTACACTGTACTGTCGTTTCATGATGGGTTTCGTGCGGCAGCCATTTAAAATCCTCGGTTACAGTTACAAAACTTGACAAATTTAGCTCTTTAGAGAACATTCCTCTATCAACAGTGCCCACATACATCACCACCCGAGAAGGAGACCAATTTATTTCAATGACATTTTGGTAAGTTACGTTATAAAATGTTATTCTTGATGGTAGCTACGTAGTTTACTTCATTTCAAATGACGGATAAGTGACCGATAAACTTAGTGCTGCATTTAATTCGTGAAAACAATGTTGTTGTTTTTTCCCCAATAACTGATGAAGATTTGCTATAATTACACTTCTTGGCATTAATTAATCGGATAATGTTTGTCAAGTAGAACCCGTTTGGTTGAATTTTGTTGTTAATTGGCAGTCACCAAAGTTGTGCACTGTTTTTTTATAATCCTACCCAATAATAATATTGTGTTTTGTTAGTTAACACAACACCACTGTACTGTAGTATACACTACAGATTAAATTTAAAGTTCCATTTGCTGAATATGCTGATCATGCTGATGCACTGTATTTTTGTAATACACTGTTCTTTTGAATAATTTGTTGGTGTATTTTCTTTTCAAATTCAAGTAATGTTTTTACTATTTAGATTTTTTATTAATTTTAACAACTTATATTTAATAATATTAATAAAGTAGTTATATTTTTCTGAAGGAAAATACATTATGTGATTCTGACTTCTTACATTAAGTGCAATGAAATTACATAAATTAAAACAGGGGGCAGTAGTGAGTGATAAACTAGTGGTGATGTGTATTACATGTGTACTCATTGTTGCATCAACAAGTCAGTGGGCTACCACCATGTCGAGGGCTTTGCTTGGGGATTGGACTAGTAGTATTCATCAACTTTGTTTTAACTTTCATTGTTTTATTTTATCTTTTTTTTAAAGGATGCATATGCACAGTTGGAGGAGAGACTTTTGTTTTAGAACCACCTCGACACAAGGCTGAGTTGGTCTCCAAGGGGACAAAAGGGTTTTTGAAAACTGCATAAATATATAAGGTAGGTCCCTATGAATTACAATTAAACTGTGTAAATTTATCAACACGTTTAGACTGACTACCCATACTCTAGAACTGGGTACTTTTTAATAACATTACTTTCCACAATTTACAAGACATCCGACACTAATAAGTGGTGAACTGGAGCCTGGGGAGGCCAAAGACAATCCCATGTTGACATTTGTTATTATTTTCAAGGAGGAAGAGGAAGAAAAATCTTCAAAGGTAGTTGGAAAAAATATCATAAAAACATCCAATCCCGTAAAAAGTGCAACAACTTTTGTTTGTTTGAAATACAATGATCATCCATGGTGCTTAACTATGGAGAGTTACATTGACTATTTGATTATATTGACACAACATTAAAACAATTTCTCATTTCAGTTACAAGGCATACACGAATCTGCAGAGGCAATCACATTGTGAGAAAAACTTTGGTGTGATAACCAGTTTCTTCAAAGCAAAACCTGTCGTCGGCTCTTTTAAAAAAGGATACAAGAACTCGTCAGTAGAGGATATACCACCTGTGATTCAGCAGAATAAATATCACCTGTGATTATGTTGGTATAAACCAACTCTAACTGTCAAAGTAACAGCTAGCAAACTGATGTCCTTATTTTGTTAGCCACTAAGCAACAGCTGAAAAACATATGCTAGAATATTTTTGTTTAACTCGCCATTAGCCTAACTGTAGATAGATATAATTGTGTATCATGACTTAACGTTTGAGATTATCAATATTGAGTGAGTCAACGTTTTAAATATTTACAATACATTAACGCTTTCCTCCAATTTTATGAGATGAGTTAACTTGTTCAATTTTGAGGAAAACAAATATATTTATAAGCACTGTCTTTGTATTGTTTTGCTGAATATATTATTTTGAAAATCAAGGTTGTATACTTTTAGCTAATTTTTATTTCATTTTTTAAGTGATTCAATTTGTGATAGATTAAAGTTTTCATTGTGCCACAGTAATACTTTTATTGCAGCTTTTACTCTATTGTCAAAGTATGTTAGTTTCATTCTAAAAGAACAGTCATCCTACTCCAGAGTTCAGATAGCAGAACTTATCTTTACAAATGTCTTTGAGGACTGCCTCAAGGTTTGTTGATTTTTTAAAGTTGTGTATTCTTGAAGGTTCCAGTGCAAGGTATAATTTTTAGTTTCTAAGGTTATTTATGTTGTTTGTACTTTTATTTGAATAAAGGGTGTTATGTTTTATGAACTGATCGGTTTTCTTGACAAAAAACAATAAATAATATTGTTTACCCTTACACCGATGTGCATTAAGCACTCCATACTTCCCCGAGTTCTATGAAAAAAATCCACAGGATTTGTTTTTTCATTTAAAAAATATACGTGACGCCCCAGACATTTTTATTTAGCTCGTCTTCAATACTTGATTCTCACATAATAATAATAATAAAGACTTGATGGGTGTTCAAGGCGCAGTAAACTAAAAACAAACGAAAGAAACAGATACCATGTACAACTATAGTGGGAAGCCTTGCCGTTAAGTGCTTTGTGGACAATGAGCATCAGCTTGAAGATGATAAGCACAGGGAGAGCCTTGTATTAACTGACAAAACTTTTAGCTTTTCAGTCACATATTTAGTGCGTTCCGGTCCTATTTTCTTTTCTTTTTTGCATGTCCTTAAAAAATACCCCTCTTTGATGCATTTATCAAATAAAATCAAATTGTTTTTTCTCGGGCACACAATAGTCTTATCTCATCCATGACTTTATTCCACACGGCTACGTATGATTTCACCCTTCCCTCTATGTTCAGCTAACCGGATTTATATGTTGGATGCTGCTGTTGGACATGGACATTATCAATACACTCATTGCTCAAGATTAAAACAATAAGAGTAGCCAAGAAGAGGATCGGACACTCAATTCACAACTTGAAAAACACTGCAAAAAGGACCGCGGTCTATACTAGTATTCACCACCTGCAGTTGCTTGGCTGTTGCACAAGTTTTTACATACTGTACATCATATGCATACATGTACTGTACATGTGCAGCTCGCGACTCGACTGTGAGCGAGCCCGGAGAGCGTGTAGACTGTGCCGGATGTTATAACGTGAATATTTAGAGTATTTGGGGCGTGGCTAACCACTTAATTTACATACTACACGATTATTTATATATAATGAAAGCAACGCAAAGTCATTATTTAGTATATCATAGCCTCGTTCGCTTAGTTGTAAAGTAATAGTTTTCCTTATTTATATATAAATGTGTGGTTCAAAATTCTTTATTTACAAATAAATTTTGTCAGCCGATATTATTTATATATAAGTATAATGATCCGCAAAATTATATGTATATAATGAAAGCTGCTTAACAATTATTTATTATATAATTGCATGTGTAAAATAATTTATTTACATATAAATTTTATCAGTCGTCATTATTTATATATAAGTGTAATGATCCGTTAAATTATATATATATAATGAAAGTTGTCCAGAAATTATATACGTATAATTGCATGTGCAAAGTTAATTATTTATATAAAAAACTATCTGTCGACATTATTTGTAAATAATGAAATTGGGTTTAAGATTATATATATATAATGAAAGCTTTCATACGATTATATATATACAATTGTGTGGTGCAAAACTGATTATTTGTAAATAAAGATTAAATAATGGTTAAATAATGAATTATATATTATATAATGAATTATTTGTAAATAATTGCGTTAAATAATAAGTTTACACTTGGCGCCTCATACATTTATACCCCTGGGTGAAGAGAAGCAATTATAGCGAAGTGTCTTGCTCAAGGACACAAGAGTCATGACCGGGACTCGAACCCACACCCCGATGACTAAACCACCAGAACTTGAATCCGATGATCTACTAAACCACTCGGCCATGACTAACCCTCCCTTTCAATCTGTATTCTATACCGTACCCAATGATCGTTTGGATTGCTAGCACATGCGTCATGTGTCATCCTTTATTTTGCCATGTTATTTTACTGCCCCAATGCATGACACTCCATTATGGTAGGAGTCCTATGTTGATAATTATAGGATGTTGATAATTGTTGATAATTATAGGATGTTTGGGACACTTTGCAGAGTTGATCGTTTCCAAAATAATCGTTCCTGCTCGCTCTACCAATGAAAAAAGGTCGTGTCACGGCGCACCTGACCAGGTTGGTGTCTACATGTAGTCCATGTTGTTTAGAAGTTTTAGTAAAAGATTTTCAGAAAGTGATGTAAGATGGATCTATTTTGTGTTTATTGCAAAAAACTAATTCAAATGGCAAGGATCTTTCTTTGTGTTATATAAAGTAACTATTAAATGCATTTTTTGTGCATTGTGGCAGAATATGATCTCTCAGTGAAATCTGGCTTTTCAATTTCACAAGGCTTTAGAATACAATAAATGCAAAAAACATTGAATGCTAGATGGGGTTTCAGAACAAATTAATAACACGAAACTAAAAGCTCTTTATTAATGAAATCTGCCTCTGCATTCTGCAATAACATACAAAACCAGTTACAAGACATGCTTGGGAAAAATGGTTATTCTATGAAATTGTAAAATCATTATCGCTGGTGCGTGCGCTAAAACCATTTACTAAAACCATTTACAGCATTGTCGTCACGGGTCCCCATGCAAATTCTGTCGACGGCATGGTCTGTGGAGCACAGTTCCATGGAAATTTTAGCTTGTTTACGAAAAACTACATGTAGGCTTCATTGTACAAAAATGACACAATTAAGGACACTCTGAATGAACAAAGAGTATTTTACTGAAATATAATTGATTTTGTTTTGTTTTGTTGTATTTTGGGTTTTACTTTTATAAACGCGTTTGTGTTTGTTATTTTCACAACATACTGTAACATCAAATATAGCGAAGTAATAATGAAGTCAGGTGAGCAAGAGAAACCTCCCGGATTGTAGACTTGTTGACAAGTCGTTAATGATGGTCGCGGTGAGTGGAGTCGCGTGTAGTGCTGTAGCCTAATAAAAAATGTTCTCGCGAGATCACTGCTCTCGCGCGAAGTTGCTGGCTGCCGACTCTTCGTCATTAACGACTTGTGAAACCCGCCGGCGGTTCATATTCATTTATTCATGTACGAACGCAGTGTACATTACGGTTGCTGTAGCGACGATCATGAAGACGAGTCCATTTTATCTAAGGGTAGTACTAATTTTAGTTACTGTAAATGTACTGAATGCTTGCGCTTGAGACATCTGTGGGTGTGTTTTGTGGGTGTTAACTCCTTCATTAATTTAGTAACTAAAGAAATAAAGTAAACTTATCTTAAAATTCATTATTATAATAATTGTTTAAGATGTGTGTTTTGCCTCATAAAAATAAATAATGCCTACCGTGAATAGTTACTGATACGCTCCAATCATTTAACCCGATGTGTTCTACAGTGATTGTGTTATTAAGTGTGTACTCCCTAATGCACCACCAAAGATGGAATTAGATTTAGAACCTGATCTAGAAGAGGTGACGGCTGCCATCAAACGAATGCCACTTGGTAAGGCTGCTGGTACAGATGCCATTTCTGCGGAACTTCTGAAAGCTGGCATTGAACCCTTAGCTGAGAAACTACACCACCTTGTTTCCCTTTGTTGGTCTGCCAAAAGTGTACCTCAGGAGTTCAAGAATGCAAAAATAACAACGTTGTACAAACGAAAAGGAGATCGAGGAGACTGTGATAATTACAGAGGTATCTCTCTCCTGAGTGTCACTGGGAAACTGCTAGCTCGGCTGATTCTTGCCCGCTTACAAGTTCTTGCGGAGGAGATCTACCCAGAAGCTCAATGCGGCTTCAGAGCAGGTCGATCAACAACAGACATGATATTCTCTGTGAGGCAACTGCAGGAAAAAGCTCGTGAACAGCAACAGCCACTGCACTTAGCTTTTGTGGATCTAACAAAGGCATTTGATCTTGTCGATCGCCAATCTCTATTTGTTGTCCTTCAGAAGGCAGGTTGCCCACCAACTCTACTATCTCTGATAAGATCCTTTCATGAGGGGCTGCAGGGTTGTGTCCAGTATGATGGCGACCTATCTGACACATTTCCGATCAATAGAGGAGTCAAGCAGGGGTGCGTATTGGCTCCGACGCTGTTTGGTGTATACTTCTCCTTCATGTTTCGGAGGGCCTTCATCAATCTACCTGCCTCTACTGGAGTATCACTTCTTACAAGGGATGACGGTAATTTCTTCAATGTATCTCGCTTCAAAGCAAAAACCAGAGTGCAACATTTCGTCACTAGAGAACTACTTTATGCTGATGATGCAGCACTATGTGCAAACAGTCCCAGTCAACTTCAGGAGCTGCTTGATGGGTTCTCACGGTCCTGTGCCGACTTTGGGTTAACTATTGTGTTTCAATTGATTCAAATATATCCTCCTATCGCACATTATCCTGTGGGGTACCCCAGGGATCAATCCTCGGACCCTTGCTTTTTCTAATTTACATCAATGATATCACTAGTTCGTCCAAACTTCTTTCTTACGTTCTATTTGCCGACGACTCTAATTTATTGTATAGCCATACAAATATTGTTACTCTTGTTAATACCATAAATTCAGAACTTTGTTCTGTTTCTGACTGGATTAAATCTAACAAATTATCCTTAAATCTTAACAAGACTACATGTATGCTGTTTAGCAACAAGCACTCTATTCTTCCTACAGACATTTGTATTGATAATACGGTGATCAACTTAACAAATAGTGTAAAATTCCTAGGCTTATATATTGACAATAAACTGTCCTGGAAATACCACATCGATTACTTATGTAAAGTAATTTCCCGTAATATAGGTATTATTAATAAACTTAAGGCATTTTTTCCACATCATATTTTACTTTCTCTGTATAATACCTTAATATTATCTTATATTAACTATGGTATATTAGCATGGGGCAGTGCCGCCCCTACAACAGTTAACAGATTGACTATCTTGCAAAAACGAGCTCTGCGCATTGTCAACAACTCTCACTATTTAGCTCACACTAATCCCTTCTTTGTTAAAGATAAAACCTTAAAATTAAATGATCTATACAATCTGCAACTTGGCAGCTTTATGTTTCAGTTAGTTCATAATGAATTACCTAAATGTCTTACTACAATGTTCACCAGTAATAAACTGGTACATTCATATCCTACACGCCAAGCCTCCCTTTTTCACATTCCCTTAACTCGCTCTTCACTTGCCCAACGAAATATTAAGTATACAGGACCCAAACTGTGGAATTCTTTCGACAATTCTCTTCGGAAACTTAACAATATGAAGTCATTTAAAAAAACATTTAAGGAAACTCTTTTATATAAATACAAGTAGGTCTAAATACAAATAATTCCCAACACATCTATAGTTATAATTGTTCTGTCAAAGCTTCGCTACCCCCACTTTAAACTTTAACTGAGACTATTTCATTATTTATTTTCAGTGCTTGAACTTTATTCACAAGCTTCACCGCTTTGCGTTTTTTTGTTTGTTTGTCTGTTTTTGTTTGTTTGTTTCTTGGGGTTACTTACTTACTTTTTGCTTACTTTTTTATTTGCTTGCTTAGGTTTATTTATTTATTTGTTCATTGTATTTTCTTTATTGACCTTGTTATTTATTTTATACTCATTTCAATAACTTAAAATGTTTGTTTTTTGTTATTTGCGCTTTAAGTAGATTTAACTTGAAGCACATATAATATAAATGAGGGGGTTCGCACTCGACAAGCTTGCTTCTTGCAAATCCCCTCCACATCTTTGTTTAGTCTTATCTACTTGTTTATGTAATTAAAAAATGTACCTCTGCTTCTTATTTTTTGCATTGATGTGGAAATAAAATGAATGAATGAATGAATGAACTATCAGCCTGAAGAAGACTGTGACCCTGTCCTCTGAGCTATTTGACAACCACCAGTTCACCGTCAATGACACTACACTGGACCGAGTAAACAAGTTCACATACCTCGGCTCTGCAATTACCTCCAACGCTACTCTTGACCCGGAAATCTCTGTTCGGCTTGGAAGGGCTGCTTCTACATTTGGGCGCCTTTCTAAGCGTGTATGGAATAACAAACAACTTTCCATCTGCACCAAAGTCCGCATCTATGATGCCTGTGTGCTTAGTGTACTGCTTTACGGTGCTGAAACCTGGCCGACATACAGAAGTCAAGAAAGCAGACTGAGTGCGTTCCACACAAGATGTCTCCGTTCCATTCTGGGAGTCACCTGGAAGGACAAACTACCCAATGAGGAACTGTTCAAGATAACCAAATCTCAGCCATTGTCATCAAGGCTCAAGTTCATCCGTCTCCGCTGGGCAGGTCATGTGACCCGTATGGAATCACACCGAATCCCCCGCTCCATACTCTATGGAGTCCTCGAAAATGGAGGCCGACCAGTTGGACGTCCCAAACTACGTTTCAAAGATGTCTTGAAGAGGGATTTGGTAGACTTTGAAATCCCCACCTGGTCATGGCCTCAGTTGGCCAGCAACCGTTCCAGCTGGAGGTCTACGCTGTATGATGGGATGAGACACGATCACAAACAAACAGACAACAAGATGAGGAGAGAAAGTTGTCCTTGATGGATACATCTAAACTTGACATTGTCGTCCGCGACAGACGTCTGCCAACTACTATAAACAACAGACACGGAAACCAGTCAACTCGCCCCCCTAGCAAAGTCGCCATTTTCAAAAAACACATGTACAAAGTCACCAACTACAAAGTCGCCCCTAGCAAAGTCGCCCCCTGACAACAAACTCGTCCCCTCTCGCTCATAGTCGCCCCTCACAAGGGAATTATTTTAACAAATTTGTGTGATTGGACTACAGGGCTTCGAAAGCTATCTTAAGGGAACAAAAGCTAGCTATCTTAAAGGAACGAAAGAGGAATTTTGGGGAACAAAATCTCATTGCGAAGGAACGGGAGCGTATATTAAGGGAACGAAAGCATATTTCGGACGAATGAACGTATATTTCTGGCAACTAATTCAAAGTCGTATTTTGATGAAACGAACGCTTGTTTTTAGGGAAAGAAATCTCCTTTCGGTGGAAAAAAATCATATTTTTATTGAACGAAAGCATATTTCGGACGAATGAAAGTATGTTTCGGGCAACTAATTCAAAGTCGTATTTTGATGAATCGAAAGCTTGTTTTCAGGGAAAGAAATCTCCTTTCGGTGGAAAAAATAATGTTTATTGAACGAAAGCATATTTAGAGCGAACAAAATTATATTTTGTGCGAACAAAATCATATTTCGAGGAAACGAATGCGTATCTTTCAGGGAACAAACGCGTATTTCTGGGTAACAAAATTGTATTTCAGGTGAAAGAAGGCGTGTTCGAGGGAACAAAAACGTATTTTCTAGGAAAAATCTATTTTGCTACCTAGAAAAACACAACTTTGTTTACAAATTTAAAAAAATTGAATTTTATGTGACAAAATTATATTTTGATTGAATTAAATAATATTTTGAGGAAACGAAATGACTTTGTTGGAATTTTGTGTCGAGAGTGGAAAAAGAAATTCAGAGTGAGAATTTTTTTTCACATTTTAATTTTTAACTTATTTTTCACCTGTTCCTTCAGGGGCTCTGGTTTTGTGTGGTTTTTTTTGGGGGGGTGGGGGCTCGTTTTTGTCTCACAAATTGTTTAACTTAATTGCACCGTCAATATAAGAGTGGTTTTCCTATTTATTGACATAAATCTTATTTAATTTCCAAATCGGGGGAAAGGAATGTACACCGAACATTGAAACGTAACGATTTTAAAACAGCGGATTCAATCAGCGAGGTTTACCGACTAACAAACCCGCAATGACAAGGTAGTTGGTGGTCTGGCTCCCTACCCCTCCCACATGTTCATGAGCTTCCAGGTACAGCTATCTCTTGGCACGCTAGCTAGGGCCGGGTAGGGGTTTCCGTCGTGCTGAGCCTCGGCCGAGAGAAACTCTGCGCGCCATGGCATGCAGCTACACGATTTGCCCGTGTGTTTTACGTCATGTCCCCACACGCTGTGCACTGTCAAACACGCTCGGACTCTCTGAAATAAAATCTTACGTTCGATTTTTTGTAATTATTTACAAGTTGTACCCATAATTTGAATACGTATTTTCTTGTGTCAAAATATTCATGAACACAATCACTCTCACCACTCAGTGTTTGGTTTTGATCGTGCATCATGATCAAAGCATGCAACATAAAACTCCATCCAGTACAGGATTTGATGTTTAATATTCATCTACAGTTTGAATATTCATAGATATAACGAAATTGACCAATCAGATGCGTCCGTACGAAATCGGCTGAAGTGGCCATAGGCCGTGCACAAACCGTCAGCGGGTTTCACAAGTCGGTAAATGTGACCAGTCTTGAGAGCAGTAATCTCGCACAGAGCAGCCCTCTCGCGGGATATTGCGAGAAAGCCGTTCCGCTATCACCGCGACAGACATTTAACGACTTGTCCACAAGTCTACCCGGATTGTGGCATTGGAAGGTTGGAATGTCTGGTACAGCAACTTTTCAGCTGGTCGTCTGATTTCCATGGTTCTTGTTTCTCAGTTGTGCCATTGAAAACACACAATGTCTTGCTGTGCCTGGAAATTTCCTTTTATTTTGCCAAACTGCAGTTACATGCATATGACACAAAGTTAGATATTATGTTTTGAACCTTCCCTATGACCCTACCCTATTTCGTCCACCACAGACAATAACATGCACTCAGTAAATGCAATTGAATTCTACATTCTGGTAAGGGAAGCAGATCTTACTTGCACACATGGAAGGCTGAATTTCACTTATCTTCCCTATATGTCAAGGTTCAACCCCTTAGTACAATGTAGAAAAAACACCACTCACCAGAGCATTCACATTCTTAGACTGTGACCTCAAAGTCCCCTCCCCCCCCCCCCTGTACTGGCCAGAAATTCCCCTGTTGACCACACCCTGTTCCAATAACCCTTTCAGTCCAGGCATTTTAAGACCACACACAAACTGCAATAGAAACTCTTTACCATTCTACTATCATGAATGTATCCTTTAAATAACGCTTTAAAAGAAATCCAAGTGGTGGTAAATTACTGTGTCAACAAAATTCACAATTCTTGGTAAACTTAACAGCATTTGTGTTAGACATGTTAGAGGGAGCTCAAACATTCCTTCTTTTCTCCATCATAATTTATGTAAGTAGACCAACGCTAATTTAACTTGCTGCAACTGTTGTTCAGATACTTGATCTCACTATGGCATCTTCAGTTGTCATGGAAACAATCACTATAGGGGGCTATGCTCTTGCATATAAGCACATTTATATGTTTTAAAGTAGGATTTTGTTAGTGATAAACATTCATCAGATTTTCTGCTGTAGTTTGTGCACGGTTCACGCCTTATTTTTCTTGAAATGCCTACTTGTTGTAGGCCTACACAGTTACCCCCCCCTGTCCCCCAAATTCACACACCCCATACAGTTGTACTTTCCAAACAACACAAGTTAACAAGTGTTTACATTAGATTATTTTTGTTTAATCTCCCAAAATAATTTGTATACAATAATTTGACTAGTTGTTCATTTCAACAAGATTTTTATTTCAGTTATTTTTTGGTTTTGTTTTTATCTTTTTGGCCTCCACGAACTTTGACTTCCTGTAAACAAAAAAAAAATTCTGAAATTTTGTAATTTTGACTGTTGGAAAGTGAATGTGATGAAGAGTAACAATTTTCAGTAACAGCAAGGAGTTCCATAATTGAAATGATTTTACATTGTACATGTACATCATCACATAAACTAATATGCAATATACATTACTTTGAGGTGCTTCTATGGTTGTCCTTTTGTTGCACTGTCAAAATAATCTTACTATTATTATGATTTATTACAAAAAAACTGTTCCTTGCAGCGTACTGGCTTAATAGCAAAACAGCTTCAAGTTATAAACCACAAAGGAAACTGACTGGGTAAAATTTTAAATGATTTGGGGTTGAACAAAGAAAAATTGCTGAGACTGTGTTCAGCCAGGATATCCGGTATGCAGGTTGCATAAGCCGGGATATTCTTGGTGTATGTTGCCTGAGCTGGGTTATCTGGTATGCAGGTTGCATAAGTCGGGATATTCTTGGTGTATGTTGCCTGAGCTGGGTTATCTGGTATGCAGGTTGCATAAGCCGGGATATTCTTGGTGTATGTTGCCTGAGCTGGGTTATCTGGTATGCAGGTTGCATAAGCCGGGATATTCTTGGTGTATGTTGCCTGAGCTGGGTTATCTGGTATGCAGGTTGCATAAGCCGGGATATTCTTGGTGTATGTTGCCTGAGCTGGGTTATCTGGTATGCAGGTTGCATAAGCCGGGATATTCTTGGTGTATGTTGCCTGAGCTGGGTTATCTGGTATGCAGGTTGCATAAGCCGGGATATTCTTGGTGTATGTTGCCTGAGCTGGGTTATCTGGTATGCAGGTTGCTTGAGCTGGAATATCCTGGTTGCAGGTTGCATGAGCCGGGATATCCGGGGTGCGGGTTGCATGAGCCGGGATATCCTGGGTTCAGGTTGCATGACCGGGATATCCTGGGTGCAAGTTGCATGAGCCTGGATATCCTAGGTGCAGTTTGCATGAGCCGGGATATCCAGGTTGCGGGTTGCATGAGCTGGGATATCCTGGGTGCGGGTTGTATGAGCTGGGGTAAGCTGGGTTCAGGTTGCATAAGCTGTGATATCCTGGGTGCAAGCTGCATGAGCCGGGATATCCTGGGTTCAGGTTGCATGAGCCGGGATATCCTGGGTGCAAGTTGCATGAGCTGGGATAGGATAAATATCCTAGGTGCGGTTTGCATGAGCCGCGATATCCTTGGTGCAGGCTGCATTCATGAGCTGGGTTTGGAATTGATAGAAGATGTTCATATTAAACGCTTAAATATTGTATTTTTTTATGACATCATTTCTAGGCAGTCTGGACACCTTCAAAAGACTACATTGTACATGTAGCTTGGTCTGACTGCCCTGGGGGTATTGTTTGAAGTCACCTTTGCTTCTTGGTTCATGTGATTCCTCTCCCAAAAGACCTTATTTGCACATGATGTTGTTTTATTATGGCACCCTTGGCTAGAGGTCAAATGAAGGTTGCTAATTAGCCGACCTTGTGTGCTGCGTATACATAGATTTCCATTGTTTCATCATTATTGTATCTCTGAGATGACCGCATTATGGCGTCAATGCATAAGGTCTGTTTCTGCATTCCACTTCACTCACCTGTTTGAAGTCAATAACCAGAAACAACAAATAAACTAGACACGTGACATTGCATTTGTGCACAAATGCAGAGCTGTTTCGCTAATAATATTTTCAAATTACTCATCTGAATATGAAATTCTTATAATGTGTACATAATCAAGTTAATAATACAATAACTAATGCCTTGTGAGATCGAATTCATTGTCTGTATATCTTGTAAAACTGTACCTTTAAGGTTATATAACCTGACAAATGATGACGTCATGATGACGTCAATTTGTTTTCGAAGAAGTTATGATGTATCAAGCCTGTTTAAAAAAGAATTTTGATTTTAGTATGTTCCGTTAGTAATTTATGACTTAAAGGGGCAAAAAATGAAAAAATCTTTAAAAATCGTGTGATGACGTCATCATGACGTTACAAGTTTATTAGGAACTTGCCATTATCTAACGACTCGCCAAGTTTCAACGTAATCAGACATACTTTTGGAGATATACGACTTCAAAAAGTGCACCTTTAATGTCACGTCACGTGACCCCTGATGACGTAATCAATCTAAAACTTCATACATATGTTGGCTGCCTGACGGTCATCATGTGTATCAATTTTGAAGCGATTACAAAAAACTTCGCCACACACATCTTCTCAAAGTGCATTTTGACCAGTTTTCCAACTGCCACTAGAGTGCGCTCTTGTAAATTATGACGTCATTGGTATTTAAAAAAAAAAGTACATTCTGGCTGCACACTAACATCGTTAAAAGCAACTTCATAACTTTTGCCACTTTTGAATTACGAGGGCACTTCCGGTTTCGACCGGAAGTAGAGGTCACGTGAGGTCACGCACACAAAATAAATTTAAGCCCTAATTCATCCCTACCCAATCCCGCAAACAAAATTCTACGGTCTCTTGTCGCTGATTTGATACGCATTTTCAAATAATTAAAATATAAATCTTTAAGATGACGTCACGTGACAGGTGATGACGTCATCATGACGGATTTCTTTTAGGACCTTCCTTGCATCAATGCCTTTCATCACTGAAAGTTTCATTGCAATTGCTTATCGGGAACTAGGCAAAACGGCGCTTAGAACGCGACGTGCGTTATTTGAATGACTTCTGGGTGTCTGAAACGGACGAATAAAAAAACTAGAGCTCAATTGCATTTGTGAACAAATGCAAAGCTGTTTCGCTAATAATATTTTCAAATTACTCAAGCGAATATGAAAGTTTGTTGTGTGTACATAATCAAGTTAATAAATACAATATTGAATGCCTTGTGAGATCCAATTCATTGTCTATATATCTTGTAAAACTGTACCTTTAATTTAATATAACATGGCGAATGATGACGTCATGATGACGTCAATTATTTTTCGAATCAGTTATGACATATCAAGCGTGTTTAAAAAATAATTTAGATTAAAGCATGTTCCGTTAGCAATTTCTGACATTAAAGGGGCAAAAAATGAAAAAAAATCATAACAAATCGTGTGATGACGTCATCATGACGTCATTATCAATTTAACAGGAACTTGCCATTATCTAACGACTTGGCAAGTTTCAACGTGATCGGACCTATACTTTTTGAGATATACGTCTTCAAAAAGTGCACCTTTAATGTCACGTCACGTGACCCCTGATGACGTAATTAATCTAAAACTTCACACATAATGTTGGCTGCCTGACGTTCATCATGTGTATCAATTTTGAAGCGATTACAACAAACTTCGCCACACACATCTTCTCAAAGTGCATTTTGGACAGTTTTCCAACTGCCGCTAGAGGGCACTCTTGTGTATCGTGACGTCATCGGTATTTGTTTTTAACTGCACACCCTTGCCGGACACTAACATCGTTGAAAGCATTTTCATAACATTTAGCACTTTTGAATTACAAGGCACGTTCGGTTTCGACCGAAAATAGAGGTCATATGAGGTGAAATGATGACGTCATGATGACGTCAATTATTTTTCGAATCAGTTATGACGTATCAAGCCTGTTTAAAAAATAATTTGGATTAAAGCATGGGCCGTTAGCAATTTCTAACTTAAAGGGGCAAAAAATACAAAAATCATAACAAATCGTGTGATGACGTCATCATGACGTCATTACAGGTTTAACAGGCACTTGCCATTATCTAACGACCTGCCAAGTTTCAACTTAATCAGACGTATACTTTTGGTAATATACGACTTCAAAAAGTGGACCTTTAATGTGACGTCACGTGACCCCTGATGACGTAATCAATCTAAAACTTCACACATATGTTGGCTGCCTGACGTTCATCATGTGTGTCAATTTTGAAGCGATTACAAAAAACTTCGCAACACACATCTTCTCAAAGTGCATTTTGAACAGTTTTCCAACTGCCGCTAGAGGGCGCTCTTGTGTATCGTGACGTCATCGGTATTTTTTTTTAACTGCACACCCTTGGCGGACACTAACATCGTTGAAAGCATTTTCATAACATTTAGCACTTTTGAATTACAAGGCACTTCCGGTTTTGACTGGTTTCGACCGGAAGTAGAGGTTGCGTGAGGTCACGCACACTGAATAAAATGAAGACCTAATTTATCCCTACCCAATCCCACAAACAGAAATCTACGGTCTCTTGTGGCTGATTTGATATAGATTTTCAAATATTTAAAATAGAAACCTTTAAGATGACGTCACGTGACAGGTGATGACGTCATCATGACGAATTTCTTGTAGGACCTTCCTTGCACCAATGCCTTTCATCACTGAAAGTTTCATTGCAATTGCTCTTTAGGAACTATGCAAAAGGCCGCTTAGAACGAATTGTGCGTTATTTCAATGACTTCCGGAAGTCTGAAACATTAAAATAAAAAAAACAAAAATAAAAACTAACACAAAAACAATAGCTGTTTCGCTGCGCTTGCCGCGAAACAGCTAAAAAACTAGAGCTTAATTGCATTTGTGCACAAATGCAGAGCTGTTTCGCTAATAATATTTTCATATTACACAAGTGAATATGAAAGTTTGTTGTGTGTACATAATCAAGTTAATAATATACTATTTAATGCCTTGTGTGATCCAATTCATTGTCTATATATCTTGTAAAACTGTACCTTTATGATAATATAACCTGACAAATGATGACGTCTTGATGACGTCAATTATTTTTGGAATCAGTTATGACATATCAAGCCTGTTTAAAAAAGAATTTGGATTAAAGCAAGTTCCGTTAGCAATTTCTGACATTAAAGGGGCAAAAAATGAAAAAAAATCATAACAAATCGTGTGATGACGTCATTATAAATTTAACAGGAACTTGCCATTATCTAACGACTTGGCAAGTTTCAACGTGATCGGACCTATACTTTTTGAGATATACGTCTTCAAAAAGTGCACCTTTAATGTCACGTCACGTGACCCCTGATGACGTAATTAATCTAAAACTTCATACATATGTTGGTTGCCTGACGGTCATCATGTGTATCAATTTTGAAGCGATTACAAAAAACTTCGCCACACACATCTTCTCAAAGTGCATTTTGGACAGTTTTCCAACTGCCGCTAGAGGGCGCTCTTGTGTATCGTGACGTCATCGGTATTTGTTTTTAACTGCACACCCTTGCCGGACACTAACATCGTTGAAAGCATTTTCATAACATTTAGCACTTTTGAATTACAAGGCACTTCCGGTTTCGACCGAAAATAGAGGTCATATGAGGTGAAATGATGACGTCATGATGACGTCAATTATTTTTCGAATCAGTTATGACGTATCAAGCCTGTTTAAAAAATAATTTGGATTAAAGCATGGGCCGTTAGCAATTTCTAACTTAAAGGGGCAAAAAATACAAAAATCATAACAAATCGTGTGATGACGTCATCATGACGTCATTACAGGTTTAACAGGCACTTGCCATTATCTAACGACCTGCCAAGTTTCAACTTAATCAGACGTATACTTTTGGTAATATACGACTTCAAAAAGTGGACCTTTAATGTGACGTCACGTGACCCCTGATGACGTAATCAATCTAAAACTTCACACATATGTTGGCTGCCTGACGTTCATCATGTGTGTCAATTTTGAAGCGATTACAAAAAACTTCGCAACACACATCTTCTCAAAGTGCATTTTGAACAGTTTTCCAACTGCCGCTAGAGGGCGCTCTTGTGTATCGTGACGTCATCGGTATTTTTTTAAAACTGCACACCCTTGCCGGACACTAACATCGTTGAAAGCATTTTCATAACATTTAGCACTTTTGAATTACAAGGCACTTCCGGTTTTGACTGGTTTCGACCGGAAGTAGAGGTCGCGTGAGGTCACGCACACTGAATAAAATGAAGACCTAATTTATCCCTACCCAATCCCACAAACAGAAATCTACGGTCTCTTGTGGCTGATTTGATATAGATTTTCAAATATTTAAAATAGAAACCTTTAAGATGACGTCACGTGACAGGTGATGACGTCATCATGACGAATTTCTTTTAGGACCTTCCTTGCACCAATGCCTTTCATCACTGAAAGTTTCATTGCAATTGCTCTTTAGGAACTATGCAAAAGGCCGCTTAGAACGAATTGTGCGTTATTTCAATGACTTCCGGAAGTCTGAAACATTAAAATAAAAAAAACAAAAATAACTAGAGCTCAATTGCATTTGTGAACAAATGCCAAGCTGTTTCGCTAATAATATTTTCAAATTACTCAAGCGAATATGAAAGTTTGTTGTGTGTACATAATCAAGTTAATAAATACAATATTGAATGCCTTGTGAGATCCAATTCATTGTCTATATATCTTGTAAAACTGTACCTTTAATTTAATATAACATGGCGAATGATGACGTCATGATGACGTCAATTATTTTTCGAATCAGTTATGACATATCAAGCCTGTTTAAAAAATAATTTAGATTAAAGCATGTTCCGTTAGTAATTTCTGACTTTAAGGGGCAAAACATGAAAAAATCATAACAAATCGTGTGATGACGTCATCATGACGTCATTACAGGTTTAACAGGAACTTGCCATTATCTAACGACTTGCCAAGTTTCAACTTAATCATACCTATACTTTTTGAGATATACGACTTCAAAAATTGCACCTTTAATGTGACGTCACGTGACCCCTGATGACGTAATCAATCTAAAACTTCACACATATGTTGGCTGCCTGACGTTCATCATGTGTATCAATTTTGAAGCGATTACAAAAAACTTCGCAACACACATCTTCTCAAAGTGCATTTTGAACAGTTTTCCAACTGCCGCTAGAGGGCGCTCTTGTGTATCGTGACGTCATCGGTATTTTTTTTTTACTGCACACCCTTGCCGGACACTAACATCGTTGAAAGCATTTTCATAACAGTTAGCACTTTTGAATTACAAGGCACTTCCGGTTTTGACTGGTTTCGACCGGAATTTATCCCTACACAATCCCACAAACAGAAACCTACGGTCTCTTGTGGCTGATTTGATATAGATTTTCAAATATTTTAAATATAAACCTTTAAGATGACGTCACGTGACAAGTGATGACGTCATCATGACGAATTTCTTTTAGGACCTTCCTTGCACCAATGCCTTTCATCACTGAAAGTTTCATTGCAATTGCTCTTTAGGAACTATGCAAAAAGCCGCTTAGAACGAATTGTGCGTTATTTCAATGACTTCCGGAAGTCTGAAACAGACAAATTAAAAAAACTAGACTTATTTGCATTTGTGAACAAATGCAGAGCTGTTTCGCTAATAATATTTTCAAATTACTCAAGTGAATATGAAAGTTTGTAGTGTGTACATAATCAAGTTAATAAATGCAATATTGAATGCCTTGTGAGATCCAATTCATTGTCTATATATCTTGTAAAACTGTACCTTTAAGGTAATATAACCTGACAAATGATGACGTCATGTTGACGTCAATTATTTTTCGAATCAGTTATGACATATCAAGCCTGATAAAAAAAGAATTTGGATTAAATCATGTTCCGTTAGCAATTTCTGACTTAAAGGCGCAAAAAACTAAAAAATCATAACAAATCGTGTAATGACGTCATCATGACGTCATTACAGGTTTGACAGGAACTTGCCATTATCTAACGACTTGCCAGGTTTCAACAAGATCAGACCTATACTTTTGGCGATATACGACTTCAAAAAGTGCACCTTTAGTGTCACGTCACGTGACCCCTGATGACGTCATCAATCTAAAACTTCATACGTATGTTGGCTGCCTGACGGTCATCATTTGTATCAATTTTGAAGCGATTACAAAAAACTTCGCCACACACATCTTCTCAAAGTGCATTTTGAACAGTTTTCCAACTGCCGCTAGAGGGCGCTCTTGTGTATCGTGACGTCATCGGTATTTTTTTTTAACTGCACACCCTTGCCGGACACTAACATTGTTGAAAGCATGTTCATAACATTTAGCACTTTTGAATTACAAGGCACTTCCGGTTTTGACCGGTTTCGACCGGAAGTAGAGGTCGCGTGAGGTCACGCACACTGAATAAAATGAAGACCTAATTTATCCCTACCCAATCCCATATACAGAAACCTACGGTCTCTTGTGGCTGATTTGATATAGATTTTCAAATATTTAAAATATACACCTTTAAGATGACGTCACGTGACAGGTGATGACGTCATCATGACGAATTTGTTTTAGGACCTTCCTTGCACCAATGCCTTTCATCACTGAAAGTTTCATTGCAATTGCTCTTTAGGAACTATGCAAAAGGCCGCTTAGAACGAATTGTGCGTTACTGCAATGACTTCCGGAAGTCTGAAACATTAAAATAAAAAAAACAAAAATAAAAACTAACACAAAAACAAGAGCTGTTTCGCTGCGCTTCGCTACGAAACAGCTAACTAGAGCTCAATTGCATTTGTGAACAAATGCAAAGCTGTTTCGCTAATAATATTTTCAAATTACTCAAGCGAATATGAAAGTTTGTTGTGTGTACATAATCAAGTTAATAAATACAATATTGAATGCCTTGTGAGATCCAATTCATTGTCTATATATCTTGTAAAACTGTACCTTTAATTTAATATAACATGGCGAATGATGACGTCATGATGACGTCAATTATTTTTCGAATCAGTTATGACATATCAAGCCTGTTTAAAAAATAATTTAGATTAAAGCATGTTCCGTTAGTAATTTCTGACTTAAAGGGGCAAAACATGCAAAAATCATAACAAATCGTGTGATGACGTCATCATGACGTAATTACAGGTTTAACAGGAACTTGCCATTATCTAACGACTTGCCAAGTTTCAACTTAATCATACCTATACTTTTGGAGATATACGACTTCAAAAACTGCACCTTTAATGTGACGTCACGTGACCCCTGATGACGTAATCAATCTAAAACTTCACACATATGTTGGCTGCCTGACGTTCATCATGTGTATCAATTTTGAAGCGATTACAAAAAACTTCGCAACACACATCTTCTCAAAGTGCATTTTGAACAGTTTTCCAACTGCCGCTAGAGGGCGCTCTTGTGTATCGTGACGTCATCGGTATTTTTTTTAAACTGCACACCCTTGCCGGACACTAACATCGTTGAAAGCATTTTCATAACATTTAGCACTTTTGAATTACAAGGCACTTCCGGTTTTGACTGGTTTCGACCGGAAGTAGAGGTCACATGAGGTCACGCACACTGAATAAAATGAAGCCCTGATTAATCCCTACCCAATCCCGCAAACAGACTCCTACGGTCTCTTGTGGCTGATTTGATACGCATTTTCAAACATTTAAATTATAAACCTTTAAGATGACGTCACGTGACAGGTGATGACGTCATCATGACGAATTTGTTTTGGGACCTTCCTTGCACCAATGCCTTTCATCACTGAAAGTTTCATTGCAATTGCTCTTTAGGAACTATGCAAAAGGCCACTTAGAACGAATTGTGCGTTATTTCAATGACTTCCGGAAGTCTGAAACATTAAAATAAAAAAAACAAAAATAAAAACTAACACAAAAACAATAGCTGTTTCGCTGCGCTTGCCGCGAAACAGCTAAAAACTAGAGCTTAATTGCATTTGTGCACAAATGCAGAGCTGTTTCGCTAATAATATTTTCAAATTACTCAAGTGAATATGAAAGTCTTTTTGTATTCTAAGCAGTTATAATGTATCAAGCCTGTTTAAAAAAGAATTTTGATTATAGCATGCTCCGTTAGCAATTTATGACTTAAAGGGGCAAAAAATGGAAAAATCATAACAAATCGTGTGATGACGTCATCATGACGTCATTACAGGTTTGACAGGCACTTACCATTATCTAACGACTTGCCAAGTTTCAACGTCATCAGACCTATACTTTTGGAGATATACGACTTCAAATAGTGCACCTTTAATGTCACGTCACGTGACCCCTGATGACGTAATCAATCTAAAACTTTGTACATATGTTGGCTGCCTGATGGTCATCATGTGTATCAATTTTGAAGCGATTACACAAAACTTCGCAACACACATCTTCTCAAAGTGCATTTTGAACAGTTTTCCAACTGCCGCTAGAGGGCGCTCTTGTGTATCGTGACGTCATCGGTATTTTTTTTTAACTGCACACTATTGCTGGACACTAACATCGTTGAAAGCATTTTCATAGCATTTAGCACTTTTGAATTACGAAGGCACTTCCGGTTTCGACCGGAAGTAGAGGTCGCGTGAGGTCACGCACACTGAATAAAATGAAGACCTAATTAATCCCTACCCAATCCCACAAACAGAAACCTACGGTCTCTTGTGGCTGATTAGATATAGATTTTCAAATATTTAAAATAGAAACTTTTAAGATGACGTCACGTGACAGGTGATGACGTCATCATGACGAATTTCTTTTAGGACCTTCCTTGCACCAATGCCTTTCATCACTGAAAGTTTCATTCCAATTGCTCTTTAGGAACTATGCAAAAGGCCGCTTAGAACGAATTGTGCGTTATTTGAATGACTTCCGGAAGTCTGAAAAATACAAATAAAAGGAAAAACAAAAACTCTAACAAAAACAATAGCTGTTTCGCTGCGCTTGCCGCGAAACAGCTAATAAAAAAAAAAACTCTAACAAAAACAATAGCTGTTTCGCTGCGCTTGCTGCGAAACAGCTAACTAGGGCTCAATTGCATTTGTGAACAAATGCAGAGCTGTTTCACTAATAATATTTTCAAATTACTCAAGTGAATATGAAAGTCTTTTTGTATTCTAAGCAGTTATAATGTATCAAGCCTGTTTAAAAAAGAATTTTGATTATAGCATGCTCCGTTAGCAATTTATGACTTAAAGGGGCAAAAAATGAAAAATTCATAACAAATCGTGTGATGACGTCATCATGACGTCATTACAGGTTTGACAGGAACTTGCCATTATCTAACGAGTTGCCAAGTTTCAACGTCATCAGACCTATACTTTTGGAGATATACGACTTCAAATAGTGCACCTTTAATGTCACGTCACGTGACCCCTGATGACGTAATCAATCTAAAACTTCACACATATGTTGGCTGCCTGACGGTCATCATGTGTATCAATTTTGAAGCGATTACAAAAAACTTCGCCACACACATCTTCTCAAAGTGCATTTTGAACAGTTTTCCAACTGCCGCTAGAGGGCGCTCTTTACTATTATTACGTCATTGGTATTTTTTTTTGAAAGTACATCTTAGCCGCACACTAACATCGTTAAAAGCAACTTCATAACATTTAGCACTTTTGAATTACAAGGCACTTCCCGTTTCGACTGGTTTCGACCGGAAGTAGAGGTCGCGTGAGGTCACGCACACTGAATAAAATGAAGACCTAATTTATCCCTACCCAATCCCACAAACAGAAATCTACGGTCTCTTGTGGCTGATTTGATATAGATTTTCAAATAGTTAAAATATAAACCTTTAAGATGACGTCACGTGACAGGTGATGACGTCATCATGACAAATTTCTTTTAGGACCTTCCTTGCACCAATGCCTTTCATCACTGAAAGTTTCATTGCAATTGCTTATCGGGAACTATGAAAAAGGGTGCTTGGAACGAATTGTGCGTTATTTCAATGACTTCCGGAAGTCTGAAACAGACAAATTAAAACTAGACTTATTTGCATTTGTGAACAAATGCAGAGCTGTTTCGCTAATAATATTTTCAAATTACTCAAGTGAATATGAAAGTTTGTAGTGTGTACATAATCAAGTTAATAAATGCAATATTGAATGCCTTGTGAGATCCAATTCATTGTCTATATATCTTGTAAAACTGTACCTTTAAGGTAATATAACCTGACAAATGATGACGTCATGTTGACGTCAATTATTTTTCGAATCAGTTATGACATATCAAGCCTGATAAAAAAAGAATTTGGATTAAATCATGTTCCGTTAGCAATTTCTGACTTAAAGGCGCAAAAAACTGAAAAATCATAACAAATCGTGTGATGACGTCATCATGACGTCATTACAGGTTTGACAGGAACTTGCCATTATCTAACGACTTGCCAGGTTTCAACAAGATCAGACCTATACTTTTGGCGATATACGACTTCAAAAAGTGCACCTTTAGTGTCACGTCACGTGACCCCTGATGACGTCATCAATCTAAAACTTCATACGTATGTTGGCTGCCTGACGGTCATCATGTGTATCAATTTTGAAGCGATTACAAAAAACTTCGCCACACACATCTTCTCAAAGTGCATTTTGAACAGTTTTCCAACTGCCGCTAGAGGGCGCTCTTGTGTATCGTGACGTCATCGGTATTTTTTTTTAACTGCACACCCTTGCCGGACACTAACATTGTTGAAAGCATGTTCATAACATTTAGCACTTTTGAATTACAAGGCACTTCCGGTTTTGACCGGTTTCGACCGGAAGTAGAGGTCGCGTGAGGTCACGCACACTGAATAAAATGAAGACCTAATTTATCCCTACCCAATCCCCCAAACAGAAACCTACGGTCTCTTGTGGCTGATTTGATACAGATTTTCAAATATTTAAAATATAAACCTTTAAGATGATGTCACGTGACAGGTGATGACGTCATCATGACGAATTTGTTTTAGGACCTTCCTTGTACCAATGCCTTTCATCACTGAAAGTTTCGTTGCAATTGCTCTTTTGAAACTATGCAAAAGGCCGCTTAGAACGAGTGTGCGTTATCTCAATAGCTTTTTTTACTGAAACAGGAAAAAAAAAAAAAAACTAGAGCTCAATTGCATTTGTGAACAAATGCAAAGCTGTTTCGCTAATAATATTTTCAAATTACTCAAGCGAATATGAAAGTTTGTTGTGTGTACATAATCAAGTTAATAAATACAATATTGAATGCCTTGTCAGATCCAATTCATTGTCTATATATCTTGTAAAACTGTACCTTTAATTTAATATAACATGGCGAATGATGACGTCATGATGACGTCAATTATTTTTCGAATCAGTGATGACATATCAAGCGTGTTTAAAAAATAATTTAAATTAAAGCATGTTCCGTTAGTAATTTGTGACTAAAATGGGCAAAACATGAAAAAATCATCAAAAATCGTGTGATGACGTCATCATGACGTCATTACAGGTTTAACAAGAACTTGCCATTATCTAACGACTTGCCAAGTTTCAACTTAATTATACCTATACTTTTTGAGATATACGACTTTAAAAAGTGCACCTTTAATGTCACGTCACGTGACCCCTGATGACGTAATCAATCTAAAACTTCACACATATGTTGGCTGCCTGACGTTTATCATGTGTATCAATTTTGAAGCGATTACAACAAACTTCGCAACACACATCTTCTCAAAGTGCATTTTGGACAGTTTTCCAACTGCCGCTAGAGGACGCTCTTGTGTATCGTGACGGCATCGGTAATTTTTTTTAACTGCACACCCTTTCCGGACACTAACATCGTTGAAAGCATTTTCATAACATTTAGCACTTTTGAATTACAAGGCACTTCTACTATATCTTGTAAAACTGTACCTTTAAGGTAATATAACCTGACAAATGATGACGTCATGATGACGTCAATTATTTTTCGAATCAGTTATGACATATCAAGCCTGATAAAAAAAGAATTTAGATTAAAGCATGTTCCGTTAGTAATTTCTGACTTAAAGGGGCAACATATGAAAAAATCTTAACAAATCGTGTGATGACGTCATCATGACGTCATTACAGGTTTGACAGGAACTTGCCATTATCTAACGACCTGCCAAGTTTCAACTTAATCAGACCTATACTTCTGGAGATATTCGACTTCAAAAAGTGCACCTTTAATGTCACGTCACGTGACCACTGATGACGTAATCAATCTAAAACTTCATACATATGTTGGCTGCCTGACGGTCATCATGTGTATCAATTTTGAAGCGATTACAAAAAACTTCGCCACACACATCTTCTCAAAATGCATTTTGAACAGTTTTCCAACTGCCGCTAGAGGGCGCTCTTGTGTATCGTGACGTCATCGGTATTTTTTTTTTACTGCACACTATTGCCGGACACTAACATCGTTGAAAGCATTTTCATATCATTTAGCACTTTTGAATTACGAAGGCACTTCCGGTTTCGACCGGAAGTAGTGGTCGCGTGAGGTCACGCACACTGAATAAAATGAAGACCTAATTTATCCCTACCCAATCCCACAAACAGAAATCTACGGTCTCTTGTGGCTGATTTGATATAGATTTTCAAATAGTTAAAATAGAAACCTTTAAGATGACGTCACGTGACAGGTGATGACGTCATCATGACGAATTTGTTTTAGGACCTTCCTTGCACCAATGCCTTTCATCACTGAAAGTTTCATTGCAATTGCTTATCGGGAACTATGAAAAAGGGTGCTTGGAACGAATTGTGCGTTATTTCAATGACTTCCGGAATTCAAAAGCAGACAAATAAAAAAAAAAAAAAAAACTTTAACAAAAACAAGAGCTGTTTCGCTGCGCTACGCTGCGAAACAGCTAAAAACAACAAAAACTCCAAGCAAAACAAGAGCTGTTTCGCTGCAAAGCGAAACAGCTAACAACAAAAACTCCAAGCAAAACAAGAGCTGTTTCGCTGCAAAGCGAAACAGCTAACTAGAGCTCAATTGCATTTGTGAACAAATGCCAAGCTGTTTCGCTAATAATATTTTCAAATTACTCAAGCGAATATGAAAGTTTGTTGTGTGTACATAATCAAGTTAATAAATACAATATTGAATGCCTTGTGAGATCCAATTCATTGTCTATATATCTTGTAAAACTGTACCTTTAATTTAATATAACATGGCGAATGATGACGTCATGATGACGTCAATTATTTTTCGAATCAGTTATGACATATCAAGCCTGTTTAAAAAATAATTTAGATTAAAGCATGTTCCGTTAGTAATTTCTGACTTAAAGGGGCAAAACATGAAAAAATCATAACAAATCGTGTGATGACGTCATCATGACGTCATTACAGGTTTAACAGGAACTCGCCATTATCTAACGACTTGCCAAGTTTCAACTTAATCATACCTATACTTTTTGAGATATACGACTTCAAAAACTGCACCTTTAATGTGACGTCACGTGATCCCTGATGACGTAATCAATCTAAAACTTCACACATATGTTGGCTGCCTGACGTTCATCATGTGTATCAATTTTGAAGCGATTACAAAAAACTTCGCAACACACATCTTCTCAAAGTGCATTTTGAACAGTTTTCCAACTGCCGCTAGAGGGCGCTCTTGTGTATTGTGACGTCATCGGTATTTTTTTTTTACTGCACACCCTTGCCGGACACTAACATCGTTGAAAGCATTTTCATAACATTTAGCACTTTTGAATTACAAGGCACTTCCGGTTTTGACTGGTTTCGACCGGAAGTAGAGGTCGCGTGAGGTCACGCACACTGAATAAAATGAAGACCTAATTTATCCCTACCCAATCCCACAAACAGAAACCTACGGTCTGTTGTGGCTGATTTGATATAGATTTTCAAATATTTAAAATATAAACCTTTAAGATGACGTCACGTGACAGGTGATGACGTCATCATGACGAATTTCTCTTAGGACCTTCCTTGCACCAATGCCTTTCATCACTGAAAGTTTCATTGCAATTGCTCTTTAGGAACTATGCAAAAGGCCGCTTAGAACGAATTGTGCGTTATTTCAATGACTTCCGGAAGTCTGAAACAGACAAATTAAGGGGCAAAAAATGAAAAAATCATAACAAATCGTGTGATGACGTCATCATGACGTCATTACAGGTTTAACAGGCACTTGCCATTATCTAACGACCTGCCAAGTTTCAACTTAATCAGACCTATACTTTTGGAGATATACGACTTCAAAAAGTGCACCTTTAATGTCACGTCACGTGACCCCTGATGACGTAATCAATCTAAAACTTCATACATATGTTGGTTGCCTGACGTTCATCATGTGTATCAATTTTGAAGCGATTACAAAAAACTTCGCCACACACATCTTCTCAAAGTGCATTTTGAACAGTTTTCCAACTGCCACTAGAGGGCGCTCTTTAATATTATTACGTCATTGGTATTTTTTTTGGAAAGTACATCTTAGCCGCACACTAACATCGTTAAAAGCAACTTCATAACTTTTGTCACTTTTGAATTACGAAGGCACTTCCGGTTTTCACCGGTTTCGCCCGGAAGTAGAGGTCGCGTGAGGTCACGCACACTGAATAAAATGAAGACCTAATTTATCCCTACCCAATCCCATATACAGAAACCTACGGTCTCTTGTGGCTGATTTGATATAGATTTTCAAATATTTAAAATATACACCTTTAAGATGACGTCACGTGACAGGTGATGACGTCATCATGACGAATTTGTTTTAGGACCTTCCTTGCACCAATGCCTTTCATCACTGAAAGTTTCATTGCAATTGCTCTTTAGGAACTATGCAAAAGGCCGCTTAGAACGAATTGTGCGTTATTGCAATGACTTCCGGAAGTCTGAAACATTAAAATAACTAGAGCTCAATTGCATTTGTGAACAAATGCAAAGCTGTTTCGCTAATAATATTTTCAAATTACTCAAGCGAATATGAAAGTTTGTTGTGTGTACATAATCAAGTTAATAAATACAATATTGAATGCCTTGTGAGATCCAATTCATTGTCTATATATCTTGTAAAACTCTACCTTTAATTTAATATAACATGGCGAATGATGACGTCATGATGACGTCAATTATTTTTCGAATCAGTTATGACATATCAAGCCTGTTTAAAAAATAATTTAGATTAAAGCATGTTCCGTTAGTAATTTCTGACTTAAAGGGGCAAAAAATGAAAAAATCATAACAAATCGTGTAATGACGTCATCATGACGTCATTACAATTTTAACAGGAACTCGCCATTATCTAACGACTTGCCAAGTTTGAACGTGATCAGACCTATACTTTTGGAGATATACGACTTCAAAAAGTGCTCCTTTAATGTCACGTCACGTGACCCCTGATGACGTAATCAGTCTAAAACTTCACACGTATGTTGGCTGCCAGACGGTCATCATGTGTATCAATTTTGAAGCGATTACACAAAACTTCGCAACACACATCTTCTCAAAGTGCATTTTGAACAGTTTTGCAACTGCCGCTAGAGGGCGCTCTTTACTATTATTACGTCATTGGTATTTTTTTTTGAAAGTACATCTTAGCCGCACACTAACATCGTTAAAAGCAACTTCATAACATTTAGCACTTTTGAATTACAAGGCACTTCCTGTTTCGACTGGTTTCGACCGGAAGTAGAGGTCACGTGAGGTCACGCACACTGAATAAAATGAAGACCTAATTTATCCCTACCCAATCCCACAAACAGAAATCTACGGTCTCTTGTGGCTGATTTGATATAGATTTTCAAATAGTTAAAATATAAACCTTTAAGATGACGTCACGTGACAGGTGATGACGTCATCATGACAAATTTCTTTTAGGACCTTCCTTGCACCAATGCCTTTCATCACTGAAAGTTTCATTGCAATTGCTTATCGGGAACTATGAAAAAGGGTGCTTGGAACGAATTGTGCGTTATTTCAATGACTTCCGGAAGTCTGAAACAGACAAATTAAAAAAACAACAAAAACTCCAAGCAAAACAAGAGCTGTTTCGCTGCAAAGCGAACGAAACAGCTAAAAAGGAAAAACTTTAACGAAAACAAGAGCTGTTCCGCTGCGCTACGCTGCGAAACAGCTAATAAAAACATTCTGTGTTACACTTAAATTGCATTTTGTTGAGAAGGAAGGATAAAGGCTTTATCTTTCCCTTTTATTTTTGTGTGTGCACAGACATCACCAAAAAAGCCCAGTATTGTGAGACGCTACGTCAGATCACCTCAAGGCAAGCCTGCAGCTATGGTGTCACTGTCCAGACCAGTCAGCAACTTCCATAGCTCACCCTGTCTAAATTTTGACGGTTCCTTGAAACCCAAGCCAACAAACCTCCACCTCAAGCGTGGGTATACTTCCGATGATTCCTCTACTGACTCGGACCTTCAGGATACTCCTCCTTTCTTGTGTCCTCTCAAGAGAGCAGCTTCTCCAATGCTGGTAGAGCTTTACCCATCTCCAAAAGGAGAAAAGCAACCCATCAAACGGCATGATGACCAAAGCTGTCTCAGAACACCTGTAAAAAAGACCAAGATCTCCAACCAACATTCCCTGGATAAATGCAGCCCCACAGCCATCCCAAAATCAGTCACCAAGAAAACCACCACGTTGAAAAACATATTCTCGGGCTGGTCAGATTTTTCCAATAGTGATGGAGAATTTGAGCCACCCGGTAAGCGAGTCGTGTGTACACCATCTAAGCAAAGCTGGCAGCAGGGAACATCACCCAGTAAGTGCAAAGGTTCTGGTTTACCAAGACTGTATAGGAAAGAAGAAGTATCTGTAGGGGTTCCCCTTCACATCCAAGTGAAGGAGTCAAATTGTAAAATAATAAACAGTGAAAAGCCAGCAGCATTAACGGATAAAGATTCAAAAAGTGGAGATTCAGAGTCTAGTGTCCTTAAATTTAGCCAAAGGCAGAGGGACTTAGTGGAGGCAGTCATGGAAGAGGACTTTGATGACGAGGCGATCTCTTTCATTCGAGACTTCACTACTCTGCACCGTGGGGCCCCAGAAGAGTACATGATGTACCTTTTGAAAGACGTGATGCTAGCCGATAAAATGGAGACTCCCACCATCCTAAAAGCTTATGGTGCGCTGATGCATATCCAAAACCTCCACCCCTCTTCTGCTACCACTTTGTCTCTTGACTGGGACCTGGTCACTTCTGTTATCAAAAAACTTGCCCTGGAGACGGACACCTTGAATAGACCTCGACTCGCTTATGTTCTTGTCTTTCAGTTTATTGTTGTTGTTCTCATGGAAGATTTTCAAACCATGCAAACAAACAACACACCTATAAACTCATTTTCCCACGACCTTCTGTCCACTGGTCATGTAAGGGATGTTGTACAGTGGATTTGTCAAATTATAAAAAACAAATTCAAGAAGAAAACACCATCAGCATCCCCACAACCCCCAGTGAAACCAGAACAGGCAGAAGATAGGAATATATGGACATTCCTCCAGCAGATTACTGGGCCAAGTGAGAGCACCAGACCCGCCACGGCAACCCCCAGTATGGAGTCCTCACAAACTGTTGGGTGTAGGAGTTATTATACTGTTCTGCAACTGCTTCAGAAGTTGCTGGTCCTAAGTTTTGCTGAAGGAAGAAACACCAGTGCAATGAAGATTGCTGAGGAGTTCTTATACCCATATCTGTACATTCCAAGTTTGGACCAAAGAAAACTTTGCCTTCAAGTAAGTTACATTGCAAAAGAAATATTTGTGTTCAATGCATACATGTACTGTAAGGCTACTTCAAAAGTTACTTTAGGTGTACTTGTCGAGTTCATGTAGTTTGATGGTAGTCTTAAGGCACTTCTATTACTATGAAATTATCTTGATTCAAGCAGTGAAATATTTTGCCTAGTTTTGCCTAATAAAACCAGGTTGCCAGCCCATAAGCCATGATGCCTAATTGTTGTTACTGAATTCACACAGACACATTCTTGTTTTAACAGTCCTGTGTTCTAAGCATAAAGGAGCTCTGTGAACCCTAGCCCAGAGCTTCAGTCTCAAGATATATTTCCACTTTGCAGACGAAAAAAATCCTTGACATTTTGCACCTATAATTTTTCAGCCATATCAAATGATGTACAATCAAAACATTAACAAATACATTGATGCTAAACTATGGAGCTAAATGTATTGCACATGTAATGTAGTAAGATTTATGCAAAATGTATGATGCCATATTTAACATGGTTAATTTTCCTTTTTAAATATAGACCTTAACCTGTGACCCAGTGAGGGCAAAGGTCATCGAGCTACTGCTTGATAATCAGTGTGATCCAAGTGTTAGAGAAGAGCAGCAAGGTGTTTTAACTGTCCGCAAGATCGTGGAATTTCATTTTCGATCACGACCAATGAGAGTGAGCGAGTTTGTGGAGGTGGAGGCCGACGTGATAGAAGGAGGTGTCGCAGGAAACAAGACTACGCGAGAGAAACGAATGGCGGAATGTGAGGAACAAGCAATGCTACTTTTCTTTCTCTTGCAGAGCTACATCAGGACCAAGAGAGGTAAATTTATGTTTGTAGCAAGAAAAGATGGAATCAAAAAGGTTGTGTATCAAGGAGCTGAAAATCTCCTGTGAGTACCAGGCCCGCAACCAAGATATATTATTATTTTGTTTATTATTATAATTATTTTTATTATTATAGTTATATATATATATTTTTTGGGGGGTGAGGGTGGGGGGAATATGAAAGAGTATGAAAATTGGCAGTTAGCATCAGGCAGCGACGCAGAAGTAGTTTTTGGCTATTAAATGAAGGCCCAATTCAAGCTATTTGGTATATTTTTGCACTTATTTTTGGGGGGCATCCTTTATATTAAGGCAGACTTTGTTTTCTGGGGTTTTTTTTGGGGGGGGGGCTGGGGGTTGTTCCGCCCCCCCTTAGTTACGGGCCTGGTGAGTACCAATTACAATAAAGTGTAGGTTAAAAGTCAAACTAGTTGTTGCTCCCAATGCTTTACATTGAAATGTGGATTAGATGGAAGGTGAAATGTAGATTAGATGAAAGGTGCAACGGGATTAGATAGAAGGTGAAATGTGAATTAGATAGAAGGTGAAATGTGGATTAGATGGAAGGTTAAATGTGGATTAGATGGAAGGTAAGATGTAGATTAAATACTGGTTTTCTTCAATTATTTCTGATGGGACAGGCAGGCAACAATTGTCCTCATTTGTTTGAATAATTGAATCATATCACAATAATTATAAAAACAGAACAATGCATTTAAGGTAAGAATTTTCCATCTGCAGATTAAACCAAAAAGAGGAAAAGCACCACCAATTAATCAGGTGAGGTTTGAGGTAGCACCATGACTCTGTAAATCTCTTTTGAGTAGTGTTGGTAGTGGAAAGAACCGATGGTTGACAATTCTTGAAAAGAAACGGTTGTTGAAACCGGTGGTTTCAGAACCAACACTACTCAAAAGAGATGTACACATGGTGCTACCGCAAACCTCACCTGATTATATTCCCACCATGCAAAGTTTCAAACACCACCTATTAGTATTAGGCCCTCTATTAACGTACAGGAAAATGTCCCTGACCAAGTATTAATGTCAAAGAAGTAAATCGCTCACTTTGGTCATCTAAGACTCAGCAAAACACCAACAACAGTAAATAGTGTAATGCAGAGTTTTGAGATGAGAATTTGCACGTACAAATCTGTACTCTTTCTCTGGTTGATGCAATCCTGAGCGTGGAGGCAGAGCGGAGTGGAGTGAAGAAACAATGTATGGGTCTGATCTTATTTTATTATAAGGCAACTTCTATCGGTACAGTTGTACAGAGGTGCTGGACCTAGCTCGTAGGTATAAAGAGGCGAGTCTCATGCACTAAGGCATAAGAGAAAGTCAAAGGAGTAGTCGAATCCAAGAGTGAAAGTTTAGGAGATGTTTTATAAGATTTTTGTGGTGGGGGAAGTGTTGATTTAGAAATTATGTTAGATTAGTGACATCATTTCCAAGAACAAGATTAGATGATTCTGGGTATGTTCACCTGAGTAGCTAACTTCACTGCTAACTTCGCTGTTAAATATTTACAGCCGAGATTCACTTGACAAAACAACTTGTACCTTGACAAATGTACCTTGCGTTCACACGAGACATGGTCGCAGTTAGCCAGCACAGAGTGTTTCGGCTTCCTGTGGTTTTCTTCACCACAGTAGTTGGTTGAAGAAATTTACAGGTTGGCTTGAAGAATAGCTTATTTAATGCACTTACATGTATGCAAAGTTCACATCCATTCTTTTATTTAAATTCACAGCAATTCGGAATGAGAAACGATTTTGTTTTGGTCTAATAATAGTACCGGTAATACCGGCATGAATCAACAATGACCAATGCTGCACAAAGTGCAGTGTATGTACCGTAATGTTAGTGCTAAAGCATGGTGCACACCACGGTATAGGCCTACGTGCAGCTCCACCAGGAGAAAACCTTTCTCTGATGGTGTTAGCTAGCAGCAAAGTTAGCAGCGAAGTTAGCTACTCCTGAACGTACCCCAGTAGTGGTTAACAGGGGAGTAATGGTCAGTACTGGGGGACCATGAGGTCATACATGTGTGTAGCCTAAGATAAGAATGCGTGTGGTGTGTTTACTGAGAAATGGGAGTGAGCCTTGATTTGACAGAGGATAATTTATAGGCCACCTGTTGACCTGTATACAACTATTGGGGGAATACTTGAGTAAATCGAAATTCTTCCTTACAATAGTAAAGGCCTCATGTTAATTGTTTTACTTGGCATAACAAATGAATGTGTTTGAGTATGTTACATGCATGTAACGTGCACACATCAATTTCTAAAAACCTCAGCTCAGTCAAATATCGCTGGATAGAGCTAAATGTATGAATGCTGTTCTCACAGTTTGATTCTTGAGTGATGCGATAGCAGCACATCAGATTTTCCAAGCTCTGAGACTTAAATATTGCATAGCAAAGTCATAGAGAAATAGAGCTTCTCAACTTATAAACTGACTTGTTGGTACTAATAAAAATACATGTTAATATTTGAATATTTTTCACAGAAAAATATCATCTGACGTCCAGCCAAGGTCAACAATCCCATGGTTTCCAGAATACCAACAACTCAGAGAATTGCCAGCCATCAGAGATCCCTTCAGTGCAGCATTGGTTGAGTGCAGATGATCGAGAGTGTCTGTGGCAGATGGGGGACCATGTTGAAGCACTTGGAGGTCATTTAAGATGCCACTGTGACCGACTCACACCCAGGACTAAACTCTTCCTTGCTCAGATAGAGTGTTTGAGAGAGATGGCATGCTGATAGGAAAGAGAAAGGCTGGGCTTGCCACCAAAAACTGTTTAAACTCTGACAGTGACAGCTAAAGTGTATGATACTTATATCTGCCAAACAATGCAAGAGACCACTCTGCAAGGAACTGTCAATGTACAAACTGAGAGCAAATTGGAGATAAAGTGGAATGCTTCATGAAGCAAAATATTTAAGGCATCTCTTGGAAGTCTGCCTCAGTTATCAAACTATTGCACAAGAATTGAACTTCATTGCTTGTGGGTTTTTTTATTTTATTTTTTTATTTAGTTATGTTTTATGATTTGTGTTTTATCTGAATTCATGAATAAGGGTGGTTTTGTTTCAACTGAGAAACTGAAATTTACACCTTATTATTGTTCCTGAGTTTGGTTTTTCATTTTCATAATTTTTTTATTTTCAACTTGAAATATGTCTGCTGAAATTAAATGTGCAGCAACAACGTTTTAGTAATTGTTGTTGCATTGTACAGCAAAGTGGAAAAAGCATACTATTATTGCCCTAACATGCATAGGCAAGTAAAACAATCCTGGTTTTTGCAAAGCTAGACATCAAACCTATGCTCATTTTACATTGCTACAGTTTGCAGGCATGAGATTTCTCACAATTTTTCCAGACTTCTTGGTTTTTCTCAAAATGTTGAACCTTCAAATTTCCTTGAAAGATGTGAAGCTTAAACCAAAGTGAGAAAGAAATGGTGGACACTGTGTCAAAATCTGTAGTTTTGTATTTCTGGTGATACAAAGAGTATGTAAACCTCCTGAATTGTAACATCTTGGAAGTTCTGGTTCTAGAATAACGGGGACCAGGCTGGCTAGCCATTTATCGGGAATTTTCAGATTTTGTCCGATGTCATCATCCCTGATAGGGAATGTAAATCTGGGCAATTGAACAAAATAATAGTTCACAAATACAGAGCCTTGTAGCCAAAATTGTTACTTCAAAATTTAAACTGCAAAGCAAAGGCTTGCAGGAAACCAGTGACAAGTACTGCACATGACATGATGTTGTGGCCGGTTGCCTATCCTGCCAAGGTTGATTTTTTTCTGAACACATTTGTGGCTAATAATAAGTTCAATGTATTGACCGTGCATAAAACTGACCCTCTTATGTTGAACAGCTCTATGAAAATGATCTTTGACCTACACTCTCCCTAAAGCCACATGAGTACTTAGATTCAATGAGGAATAATATCAACCATAATGGACATAATACCCAATGTGTGTTCATCATGTGTACATTTTTGATAAGAACACTTTTCTGTATGTTTTTATAATGTTCATGTTTTTTTGTTCATGTCGGGATGCAATGTGCACTACTCAGTTTGTGTAATTGCTTAATCTTTTATGACTAAATTAAAATAAGTGTTATTGATTTTGTATGTTTTCATACTGACCTACATGTAAATATGTAAGCAAGTTTTGTCGGGTTTTTTCTAAGAATACAATTGTTCTTAAGTCTGTGGAGTGCAATATGCCACTCAAACCAATACTATGGAAAGCTGGTACTTATCCAATCATGTACAGTACATAGTTAGTTTAGTTTGTCCATTTTCAAGTACAAGTACATGTGTTTTTTTTTATAAAGCCTAACAGATATTGAACACATACTTTAAATGACAGTACCTGTACTCTCCTGTCAGGGTTGGTTACAGGTTTAATAGCAAAGTAGAAGCTCAGTACCTGAATCTTGTTCAATTTCAATAGAATGTGCTCAATAGTTGATACGTGTTCAAGCTTTATATTGACATTGACAGTGACTACTGCTGCAGTCTGGCACACTGATGTGGCTATCGTTTGAGTTGTGGAAAGGTTGTCTGATATCTGGGTATTCTGAGCAAAGGTGACGCCATTAGTGCGGAGTGCTAAACAAAAAATTACACATGCTGAACTGATTACATGGTTCATTTGGGATCAGCATGTGTAATTTTTTGATGGCATGTGCTTTCTACTAATTGAATCTATTTATACACACAGCAAGGTCATTTATCTCAAGGATTGTCTACAATATATGCAAATTGTTTCTCTTTCATTATAGGATGTTTTTAATTGTTCTCTATTGACAAGCTGTATGAACCGTGCCCAGCTTAATTGTGCTAGTGTGGTGGTATACAAATATTGACTGCTTTGAGTGCTATGGTCAAAACAACAACTCCAGAGGTGATCCTGAAACTAGACCGCTCCAGGGGATCACCAATTTAGTTCTAACCATAGCATGAGTAAAAGCAGTCGCTATTTGTTTCATAACACTGTGCCTAGGCGTCTACGTACCAAGAAGCTGCTGTTGCTATGGGTGTAGTACAATGGCTGCTAGTCAAAGTAAGACATGTCATGTGACGCTCTCTAAACCAATCAAAAGGCAGAATATTTTTAATGGGCGTTATAATGTTTGCTAACTGTGTAGCACATGTTAAGTTGAAGCTTTTGTGTGGTGTAGTGTAGATTGTAGTTCAGAAATATGTATGTAGGTGTTTCTGAGTAAGAACCAGGGGATGTTGAAGATCTCAACATGTATTTTGCTCATCTTCAGGAGACGGTTTGTTCATCTTTAATACAAAGATGAGTGACTATTGTTTAAAATCTGAACCTACCTTGCCTCCGAACCAAACAGTTTGAAAAAACCCCTGATATGCAGTTTTTTTGTTTACTTGTCATTTTGGGGGGAGATGTAGGTTTTTTTATATTTCACTTGAATTGCAATTTATACTAGAACTTTTGTACTGTGATATCTTTTTCTCTATTAAAGGTTCAAAATGTTCATTTTAATAAAACTAGAAAGACGTGACAAACTGCAAGTTGTGACAAACTGCAAGTTGTTGGTTTTCATTACTTTATAGATTTATTTATGAACTAACAGGCATCTCTCAATTAATTGACAATGTTACAGTTTCACCAAGTAAAAACTAAATTCATGCGCCAAAGTTCTTTGGAGACCCTAAAAATGTTTTGTTATTAAAATTTAGCTGTTAGGACTGTTAAAATATTGTCCAATCCAATACTCTTCCTGCAGTGGTGGCCTTTTAGGAATGTAAGGACCTAACTATTTGCCCTACTTTGATCAAAAGTATTTGATATGGCTCTCTGTCTAAGATAGATGGGTGCTTATCTGGAAATAATTCATGATTAATCCCAGAGTTGAACAGAGTAAAAGTTGTTACAAACTATTTCTATTTTGTTTCAAGATGCTGGAACACTTCAACAAGTTTTTTGAATATTAATCATGTAGCATTGGTTGCTATGGAACCTTAGATCTGACATGTAGAAGAATTCTTACAGCAGAGATTATACTTGTTTTTTTGCAAGACTAATTCAACTGGTAAATCTAATAACTTTTAAAAAACAGAAAAAAATTATAGCCAATATACATTTATAAAATCACACCAATTATATACACAGTATACCTTACATAATTGTTTAAAAAGTTTTAAAGAACACCCCAACACCCCAAATACTTTAAGAAATAATTTTATTTGAAGAATACACACAAAGGAAGACATTTTCAAGGCACCTACAAATGTTTAAACAAGAATGTTCATAAAGAGATGCCTAATTTGACCATTACTTCATAACGTAAAAACTGCATACTATTCAGTACCCTTCAATATTTTACTACAAACGTTCATTTTTACACGTTCTATTTTGATAGATGTTTATTACAAATTTGACCAAGATTGTCGATTCATGTACCGGTACTGTTATCACTGATAATACAATAATCTTACTATTCACAGTGTCTGCCATGTGGGATAACAATCTAGTACGTGTTGTTTTAATTTCAATTTCAAAGAATTTGTTCCTAAAAATACATCAGAGGAAACTGGTTCCATCAGGATGTGTGAGGTAACCAGCTTTCTACTTTAGTAGCTCCAGCGATTTTACCAATACACAGCTCAGAATAAAAAGTTCACTACAGATACACCAACATCTGAAATCTAAAAAGTACACTTTAAAAAAATACTATAAATTTTAAACTTTTAAATAGTGAAAGACATATGGTAATGTAACATTACATGAATCTGAAATACTAAATGAATTACAACTTTAGATTACATAGTGCTGCATATGAATATCTTTCCCCCCATGAAACAATTATAATCATAACCTTTGTTTTTTAAAACAAGATAAATGCAAATTTTGTAGGATTTCCTCTAATCTTGAAGGACTATAACCTTTCGACTAAGAAGACAATCCATACGTACCTCATAGCCTGAAATCCAACAATTTTCTTGTCTCGAAATTTCATTTTTGTTGGTCTCGGTTATGGCCTCAATCATAAAATATAGGAATTCTAGAATAACACCACTGTGCACAACATGGTATACTCAAGTCCAGATTTTGTAGTTGACAAAGATTATTGACTTTTGAGAATTCTTGCAGTATATTTATTTTATCCCCAGCATTACTTGTTAAGTGGTTGGTTATGGCTACTGATGAAATTTAAGAAAGATTGCTAATGTGCAGTTACATGGGTCAACGAGAAGTGGATTTATCTGCTGTATATTTATTTTTATGCCACAGCCCTTTTTCAGTAATAGCAACATCCACAATTTGTTTTTTAAGGGCTAATGATTTATTTTTCGTGTAAGAGCGCAACAACAGTGTCATGAATGGAAAATTTAAAACTTTAATTGTCAAACAATCGTTGAAAGATGCTGCCACAAGTTACCTTCCCTGATGGTTAAGCAAAATTGTTAACGCCACGTTTCTTACACTCATGATAGCGACTGCACTCCTGCTCAATCTGTCTGCACAGTAAGAAAGCCAGGAGCATGACCAACAGCTGACAAGGAAACAAATACAATGATAAGTTACTCCTGATAACAACTAACCCTGTTACTAAGTCTGGTAATTTTTTCAAGGATATGGGAGTGAAGGGTTGATAAGTTCATTTCAAAATGTCCTTTTGATGCGGTGGTTAACGTATCACATCAATGTATCGTGTATCACTGTTCTGGTCGTGTTATCAACACGACCAGAACAGTTTCGGTGGTACGAGGTAACCGGTGGTACGAGGTAACCAGTGGTTGATGTGATAATACGCCTGGAAAAATCATTGTGAAGTGTGCATTCACTCTTGGTGTTATGCTGTGTGTGCCCTGTACAAGGAGGGACAAAATGTACTTGAATTCATGCTTGAAGTCTCCCTTTTACAAGGAATTGTAGTGTGATCTTCAATTCTTAAGCTTTGTCCTTTTGTCCGACAACCCAGGATTATGAGAGATTGATAGGCTGTCAGAATTGTTGCCCATTTTTCTCAGCACGGGAGGTAAGTCTAAGATTATCGCCCATGGCTTATGACTGTGGCTTATGGCCGAGGGTCCAGCTGAATCGTGGCGAAAAAAAAAAAAAAAAAAAATTCTTGAACAAGAAAAATAAAGTCATGTGCATTTTATGATACTTTTTTTTCTTTACTTGTTGTCATGGTTTTATTTTGACAAGGATATTAAAAAAATATATATATATATATAATTTTTATATATTAATCCCAGGTTAACTTGGTTAATAAATTGAATACAATATTTTAATCTGCAATTGCTTTACATACAGTGTTAGTTACACATTATTTATTATGACTAACCTGAACAGCAGCAACTCCAAGCACAGTTAAGCCAACAATATAACTCTTCTGATTCACATAGATCAGGAATTTGTCCACGCATCCAATCACATAGATTCTGCTGGATATTGCTGATTGTTCCTGAAACATGGAATAAAAATGTCATCGACTTAATATTAAAGTCAGACTTAGTGATAAAATCCTCAAACAGTTTGTAGTATCAAATCTCCCGACACTTTTAAGAGAAAAAAACCTACATGACATTAAATTTAGTGGGTGCTTTGTTTATTTAGTTCATGAATGATTTGTTCTCTCTTTATATTTATGTAAAGTTTGTGTTCCTGTAATACTGAAAAGTATATGGGTCATTCCATGCCAACTCACCTGATGGGTTGGCAGGCTCCGTCTGAGATTTTGCTCATTTAAAAAAAAAACATTCTACTATGGGTGTCATGAGCACACACCAAATATTAGAAACCTACATGTACATGTACTCCTTAACATTTCTGCGATATGACCCCCTACAAATTTAAGCCCCGCCCCTTCAAATTTACCTTTTGTGTTTTGGGCATTTTTAGAGGCCTATATCTACAAATTGATATAATACATGTAACTGCAAATTAATATACAGGGTGCCCTGGTACCTCATCAACTAGATTCTACTGTCAAAAGTAGCATAGGACATTTTTATATCAAGGTATAGGTCTTTAAAACTGACATTTTAGACCGCGGAATGATTTTTCGCCATGTCTGATTGCTTTTGTATTACATTTGGTTATAAACTAGGTGTGTATGTGTGACCTGATGTAAGGATAGACCAATCACACCTTTGATGGGTATTTGGCAGGGGTCTGAATGTGGGTCCGGTTTGTCAAAAAATGCCTTTTTCAAGTGGTTATTTGACAACGTGGGATATTACTGACAGATTTACACATTTTACCAGTTACATATATTATCTCAATTTGTACCGTAATTTCTTGCGTATAAGACGCGTCTTATCTGACGTTTTTTACCACAAAATCATCACTGCGCCTTGTATTCCGGTGCGCCTTGTATGATGTCGCTTGAGATTAAAATGACCGCGGCCGACGTGCAAATAATCTAGGCCCTATTTAATGTAGCTCCGGTCAGGTTAATAATGCGGTCGCCAACCATCAACTCACCACGCATTGTTGACGTAGTACATTATCAGTGCTCAACTCTCCAGACAATGTCGCCAGATTTTCATTCCGACAATTGCGATGTATTGAGCCGCCTTTGTGGCCACGTGTCCCTATACATAACGACCGTGAATTCATTCCAACAATGCAGCAACGTGTTCATCACTTCTTTTGTGGCCGCGATTTCGTACCGAAAATACTGCATTCAGATTAATCAGAACGATTGCGGAAGCATTCACCCAACCTCTATTGTGTGAACGGTGATTCACGCATTCACCCAACCTGTATTGTGTGAAAGGTGCGACCATGTCCATGGTTTACTTTAATCAACTTTATAAAAATAAACTGTAATCGTTACTTTTTAATTGATTGTATTTTATAAACGAAAAAACAATTATAAATCACGGGAAGTGACCCTTTTTCGAAACTAATTCTATGGTAGACCTTCAGCTTAGTTAATTGTTTCGTTTATTTTAGCTCAAAAGTTAGACATAAAATAACTGTAGTGAAAACAAAACCAACGAGAGAAACGAAGTCTTTCAATAAGTGTCTGTTACGTTTATTTTAGCTTAAAAGTAAGATATAAAATAACTGTGGAGAAAACAAACCAGAAAAACGACGTCTTTGAATAAATGTTTGTGGTATAAAATAAAGAAAAGGAACTTCTCATTAATTATAAATGTCGCGTCCCCATCGGAATGGCAGGAGATTTTTCCCGTATGGTAGCGCCCTCTGTTGAACAAACTCCCTTCAGCCCTGTGGTAGCGCCCTCTGTTGGTCACCTGTAAACTCCCTTCAACCCCTTGTGACACACGGGAGAAGAATCTCCTGAAAACGTCGCTGAACGGTAGGTTGTTTCAGTTTAAAATGAACTTTTCTACATGTCTCTACATGTTTCAAGCACATGTGATTTCTATTTATTCACATGTTGATTAGCGTGGTACTTTTAGGGTAACAAAATGACCCCTTTTTGGCGATGTACCGATACGGTCTGCTGTTTGCAGTCAAAGTGCATGTAAGATCATGCGCCTTGTGCGGCGGTGCGCCTTGTCTGTTGACGCTTGAATTTTGTTTGGTAATTTCACGGCCCTGCGCCTTGTACGCCCCGCGTCTTATACGCAAGAAATTACGGTAGATATAGGCCTCTAAAAATGCCCAAAACACAAAAAGTAAATTTGAAGGGGCGGGGCTTAAATGTTTAGGGGGTCATATCTCAGAAATGTTAAGGGGTAGGTTTCTAAAATTTGATGTGTGTTCATGGCACCCATAGGGGAATGTTTGTAAAAAATAATTGCAAAATCTGAGACGGAGCCTGCCAAACCTTTTAGAATTTTATGTGATTTGGCACAGAATGACCCATACAACAGTTTCCTCTTGGTGCAGAGATGCAACCTTCTAATTTCTATAAATTTCTCTATAAAATAAAAGAGCCACAGAGCCTTGACTTCCTGCAGGCATGATTTATACACAGCTCATTGAAAGACTAGAGATTCTAGTGATTGTTAGTAACAATCACAGAGCTGTTCCGGTACGTTTACCTTAGAAGCTTCCTGTTGGACCGGAAGTAACATTACGACTTTTTGACATTTGGCTCTTAATTTTGAGCTTCCTGTATGGACCGTAAGTAAATATCAATGTAGGGTTATCATTTTGAATAAAATTTTGCAAGTGTTGACAGCTACCATACAAAACAAACATTACGATTTTATGACTTATGGTGCAGGAGATATGATTGTTTTAGTAATAAGCTTTGAATTACCGTAATTTGACACCTGAAGACGTCACAGTAAAAAAATTATGTTTTTCATACTAACAAATTTTATAAGGTACATGATGATATGCAACTTATTCCAATCTAATTTATTTGGAAAATATTGTGTTTTTGACCAGCAAAACATTTACACTTTTAGCGCCATGCGTTTTTGTACACAGATAGAAAACGCGCAAAAAGTGACGTCATGATGACGCGACAGGTAACGTTTGACCGGAATTAACATCTACAGTACAAGACAAGTCCATAACTGAAAAAAGTTTGAGGATCGGATGTATACTTTTTGAGATATGATAGACACAAGATTGGCTAATTAAATATTCACACCGCTGTCACGTGATTAATTTAATTAAGAATTTTAATCTGTGACATCTAGAGGTCGTTCAGACACAGTACTAAAGTCGGTTTAACTCATGGTTCAACCAGATCGAGTTCAACTCTATGTGTCTGAACGGTTCTAAAGTTAGACCGAATCGGGTTCAACTCAGAAAAGTTAGACCGCCGAGCTGGAGGGTTTATCTTTAAACCGCTTCGGGTTTATCTTTTAACACTGCGTGTGGACAGAATCAAAATGACAACATCCGGTTTAACTGGTTACAACAGATGGCCCACTGACCTCCGTACGCAGCCTCAATGAACACGTCGAAATAAAAGCGGAAAGCGTGCGTCTTTCGTTTGGGTTATTTTCGTTTTGCTCACCTGTTATTTAGGTCTGATCAAGATCGATATGAACACGGTCGTGTATAATAACACTACATTTTCAGCCATGTCAGTTTGATTCTTGCTTGAAAATCATCACGTCAATAAACGAAATGACCGGATGGTGAATTGAGGAGTATCCAGAATTCTACAGATCACGAAAAATGCACCAGTCTCCTGACATCAGTCCAGTCCCACACGTGTAAAATCTCAGCACCCAGATTGCCATTTCCCCCCTTTTAAAACATATAGCTCATAACGAATTTTCCTATTGGCCAATAATATCCGTGTCCTACTCATCAACCAATAGGAGAATTCGTTAGTGTGTGCCTGGCAGAAATACCTTCACGCACGTGATCTGTATACATGCAGTCAGTACATGTGTACATCGATCCACAACGAAGTTGATTGTGAAAACAAACGTTGACCACAAGACGTAGAAATGCCAGTAGAAATACAAGGAAGAACATCATGCAAAATGGTCGTGTTTAAGGAGTTTAAACATGGGAAATTATTGCGCATTTTGCAGTGTTTGCAGTGCCGATATCCTGTGGAAAAAAGGATAGCGGACGAATTAAAACGACGCATTGTGACACTTCGGGACGATCGAATGGCATCTGAACATTGGGAAAAAACGCAATCTAAAAATGCGAGGTATTTAACCCCAGCTCAGTTTTAAAAATCCTGTTATAAAAAAACTGACTGCAAGTTTTGAAGGTTGCCAGCGTGCGCTGTCGCTGTCACTAAACACTATTTAGACAGGGCCATGTGTGTGCTTTTGTGAATAAACCGGATGTTGTTGTGTTGGGTCACAGTGCTGTTTGACCTCTTAAAACCGAAGATAAACCGTATCGGGTTTAACTTCGAGCTGTCTGAATGTAGTTTTATTTTTACGACTTAAATTAAATATTCACACCGCTGTCACATGAATAATTAATTAAGAATTTTAATCTAATTACATCTAAAATTTAAGTCAGGGCCTAAGCTTCCATATGGTATAAAATTTGACTACAGTTTTGTATTCCTTAAATTGACATTTGCCCGTTTGAAAAGTCCCATGTTAAGTCGATAGGGTTTTAGGGAAAGAAAGAATAACAATATGGTGACAAAAATAAAAATCTTGACGATTACAATAGCTGTTCCCACTACCACGTCGGAACAGCTAAAAACAAAATCTTATATTTTATGGAGATTGCACTGTTTGATTTTATCATCTTTTGATAAGTAGAAAGCGGCACATCTCAAAACTTGTTCAGCTGCTTCTTTTATCTTTTATAAATCTTGAATTAAGGTGGAAATTATGACAAAAAGTAAAAATTTCCATCTGACCAGTGTAGTATCTCGCCTGCCAGGAAAGCCCTGGAAGGTACAAGATCACTCTTTTAGTAAACAAATGTTACCTGGTTTTTGGGAATAAAAATCCGAAATTATTGATAAATTAGGGCCTACCTTGAGCCCAGTGGACAACACTGCTCTGTCATGGCATTTCACACAGCACACTGATCATTGTATTTCACACAACACATTGCTCCATCATGGCATTTCATTGAAACACCCCCACCAATGCGTCTTGACTTTTACCTTCTGTAATCTAAACACACTCACCTTTTGCTGAACATCAAATCCACACTGCGTGTTGATAATAAGAGGGTCCTCTGCTGAAGAACTTGTTGCTGGACGACAGCAGGAGTAAGGCACCCCACATTTCTCACGGCTAGGGTTAGAATCAGAGCAGTTGAAGTACCGATTCCGACTCCAATCCCTATATGAACTATCGCCACCACAACACTCCAACTAAACAAACAACAATACTCTTTATTGGAAGATTGAAAGTAACAATGATTCATACTTTATGGCTTGAATGTAGAAAGCTAACAATCACATGGTTTAGTTTTACAGCATTTATAAAAGTTTGATACCATACCTTACTTTGACCGACTAAGAGTATGAAGTAGTTTATGCAAACATTAACACTCTTGTAAATGTAGTATTTTACCCAGTACTTAATTTATGTAATTGTAATGGAATGAAAATGCAGGCTCCCAATTGTTGTGAACTTCTAATTTACCTATGTCCAGGTAGGACTTGGGTGAGTCTAGGACTCAAGAGTGGGTGGTTGACTGATGAGTGGTAGTAGGCTATACGACCAATCATTAAGCATTGAGATAGGGTTGTCCAGAGATTAGTGACAAACCAATTGTTTTGGACACCTGGCCACTGGACTCCAACAAAGGAAAGTTGTAAGAATTAAGCCACTAAGTTTCCTCACTTTGCCTCTGTTGGATATTTATGATGGATAGCACCAGCCCAGCTTTGAACCTGTTTTACAGAGAGCAACCAGGACAGCAGTGCTGAGTGTGTATCTTCACTCATCAATAACAGTATCAAAAACAGCCTCCTATCCCCTAAACAAGGATAAAGGAGCCTCCATCATTATCTTCAATGTACCCTTATTTCTTCAACCTCTTAGTTTTATTCATTACATCGATGCATGATAAGCATTGTACACTCAGTTTACTGTAACGGTAAAATGTAAATATTATTCTTCATCCCCGATACAGAATCAATATTGAGATAAAAAAAAAAGATAAGAAAAGATACAAACTTTATTATCCCACACTGGGGAAATTAAAACAGGTCTTGATACAAACAGTACAGACAAAAACATTAAAGTTTAGAACAATAAACAAAAGACAGATGGATCAAACCGATAACAGACATAATGAATATTAAGAAGCATAAATAATATATTGAAGAATATTGAAGATTTTTACTGTTAACAATATTGATACTCAATGTATCTATTCTCACCCCTCTTTGAGCAAAGTCTATCAGGTTTGTGAGGTCTCCATCATCTCTGTATTGCGTAATTGATCTGACCACTATTTCATCCACTATGCTTTTAAACTGTGGACAAAAATGACACCAAGAAAACCACATTGGTTATTGATAAGTTCAAGTTACAAGCTAGAAATGTAAAGAAACTTTAAAAAGGACTGTGCAAACAAACTTGTCAACATGCTTTAAAATATAAATTAAAACAGTAGTAATCAACAGTCACTACTCACTAGCTTCATATATGCTTTATGATCAAGTTGTGCCTACAATGATGGCAGCTTGCTCTGCACCAAATACAGGTCCAAGTAATTTTTAAGACGTTTTCTTGGGTTATCCGTTGTTCAACACTGAGTTACCTTGAGATACATGTACAGCTTGTTTCATTCTACATTTCTCCATTATTGGGGGTTTCGGCTATCCGCTGAAACCACCTTTGTTTTCGTTGAGATTTTTTCTTTTTTTTCTTTTTCTTCTTTCCGAAAATGCTCATAGCATTAACACGTGAAATTTTGTGATCGCTTGATCTCAGGAACTACAGCCTTTACAAGACACAAATAATACATCAAATGAAAGCCTGTGCCCTAACTTAGATCAAGAAGCAGTTGTTTTGAGTGTTTTTTGTTTCTTTCTTGACGATTTTACCGATTTAAACACGAATTTTGAGTGTATTTTTGTGTGCGTACATGGCACGTAACACCCGCTGTACATAACACACGGCCATCCATCCACGTGTCCACACGTGTCACACACACACAGCCAATGTGTAAGGCATACAATGCATCGTTCGGTGTGTTCATTGCTTCGCTATATTATTATTGGTTATCTAAGGCCAAACAAAATAAATGTTGTGTTTTCGGTAACCCGACCGACCTGGATCTTTGCGGCTAAGTTGCCGACCTCAAATCTTTTTACAAACTTTTGTGTAAGTCGGTTAATGAATTCCCTAGGCACGAACTATTCCGTTTCATGTTTTAAAAAATCTCCATAGACTTTACACGTGAATTTTGTGATCGCTTGATCTCAGGAACTACAAGACACAAACAATACATCAAATGAAAGCATGTGCTCTAACTTAGATCCATCAGCAGTTGGTTTGGGTGTTTTTTGTTTCTTTCTTAACGATATTACCGATTTAAAAACGTATTTTTGAAACAATTGCACGATATATGCCCTGTACAGCAATGTATAAAGCTATCCATTATACTACTATAGACCTTCCATTCATGGTGAACTTGTATAGCGCCCTCTTGCGTTTGGGGATTCAGTGTTCGGATTGACTTGAATGAGCTGTATGGCCCATGGAAAATCCGATCCGATAAATAGTTTGGCAATGAGAATGTAATTTAGGAACCGTGCGTGAACGGTAAGCTTATTAATACACAACAATTTCCAGATTTCGTTTTTAATTATTGTTCAAATGTGACCTTAATTCTTGACAATTATGAAGCCGAAACCCCAGTATTTGTTCGTAACAAATTCATGTCTAGTTATCATCCATGTTTACTTCAAGTAAGAAATATAAACAGCTTTTAAAGGCACTGGACACCTTTGGTAATTGTCAAAGACCAGTATTCTCACTTGGTGTATCCCAACATATGCATAAAATAACAAACCTGTGAAAATTTGGGCTGAATTGGTCATCGATGTTGCAAGAAAATGATGAAAGAAAAAACACCCTTGTTACACAAATTTGTGTGCTTTTAGATGCCAATAATAAAAGGCTTCGCTGAAATCTTTTATTATTTGAGTGAGAAATTACCTTTTTCTAAAAAACTATGTTACTTCAGAGGGAGTCGTTTCTCACAATGTTTTATACTATCAACAGCTCTCCATTGCTTGTTACCAAGTAAGTTTTTATGCTAACAATTATTTTGAGTAATTACCAATAGTGTTCAGTGCCTTTAACAGACATAAGAAAAACTTGCACATCTTATAAAGTTATAAGTTATAAATCTTATAAGTTGAAAAAGTAATGTTCTGTTTCTACTTTCAGACGAGTTCAGATAAGCCTAATATTCCAGTCTCTGGTGCCGATCCATATTAAAAATGGGGGGGGGGGGGGGGGGGGGGTTATTTTGACATTTGCATTCATTACCAATGTGAGATAAGTTTAGCATGAATTTATGTTTGCCATATCAACTTTATTTACTATCAACCGGCAACCGGTGGATCCAGTATTTTGCTAAACGGGTAGACCATAACAAAATGCAAGTACAGAGCACAAAGCTTTCACAGTGTGTATTCGCATGAGCCAAAGTATTTTTGATTGATGCAAGTTTATCATACTGTGTTCTCCGACACCAAAATGAAATAAAGCAGTGTTCACATTACATGTGCTATGTGAAGCCTACCATGGTATGGGTCCTAGGCCAGCTCTTTTTGAATGTGAAAATATCGTCTGCTACATTCCAAGCCTTTACCCTTAACTGCTTACCATTTGAGCAGGAGATGTTTGCAATGTTAGTGTTTTTTATATTTACTTTTTATCTCAATTGTGATAAAAAATAAGCGGGCAAAAATTAGGAAAGTGTGTGCGTCTTGAAGCTTGTGCAGGCTAGATCACGGAGGCCATTGCCTCTGTTGTCTCTGGTTTTGGCCTTGGTGCCCCTTCAAAAGTTTCGCATAAACTTAAAGGTTTTTGAATGAAAGTGCCCTAGGCAAAATGAAAATGGCCTTGCCCTCTCAAAGGTGAAATTCCAGGCCTGCTACAACAGACATGGGGTTTGGCAAAAACAAAATTTGTGCACCTCAGCTCCTGAATGTTTACACTATTCAAGTGCACTTACATTAGAAGACATGAGAAATGAAGAGTGCACAACCCATGTTAGGTTGAGATAACTACATCACTAGGTGTATCTTATTAGCCCATTTATTTGTTACTGTATGCTGTATGGAAAATTGGGGGGAGGGGTCTAGCGATTTATGATGATCTCTGACTTACCTGGTTGCTGTATACAAAGGCTAGGATTCCAGCGACTACCTCCAGAATGAAGATGAGCAGCATAAACAGGTAAAACTGCAGGATGAAAAGAAATTTATTTAAAGTACAAATCAACACTTTGTTAGGTGATAATCAAATCTAAACTCAGGCCTCAATATCACGCAGCTTTGCGATTCATCTGAAGGTGAGTTGTCAACTGGGCCAAATTTCATAGAGCTGCTTTAAAGCACAAGAAGTAGCTGACCACAATCAAGGTATGCTTAATACCACAACAAGGTTACCAGCCAAAATGCCAGTCCACTGTACCATTATACACAGACTAACAGTTTACAAAAGGGAAGCACCTACAATTTCCCTTCAAGTGTATCAATTGCTACTCAATATTAGCATTCAGTGTGCACAAAACATGTTCAGTCCAAATATGCTGTGCAAAAATGCCAAACATTTTACAAGTAGCACCCTGAAGGATTAAAAAATAAATAAACTGAACTTATATCAGGTTGATCTCCTGATGCATTAAATTCAATGAAATTTATACCCACAATATGAAATAAGACTAGACAACTTCAATCAACATTTTTGTTAACAGTCAATATAAACGCCTTGAATGATGCCACCAGCTCAAACAGCACGTCGAGGTCAAAATAATTTACCTTGTCCTTAAGAGTGTTTTAGACTTGTACATGTGTGCACATTTCCATAGTCTGATCATAAATAATAATAATAATAATAATAAAAATAATTAAAACTTGTAAAGCGCCATCTATCTAAGACTAAACTTATTCCGAGGTGCATAAAAACCAAACAAAACAAAAAACAGAGAGAGTAACAAAAAAGATTACAAATTAATTACGTAGCTTAGAAAGAAAATAAGAGCACATTGAATAAAACAGTTACAGTCAATCATAAGAAATATTGAACAGGTGAGTTTTTAGCAATGTTTTGAAAATGTCCAGAGACTTTGTAGCTCGGATATGTAAAGGAAGAGAGTTCCAGAGAGTAGGTGCAGATACAGAAAATGCGCGAACGCCGTTGGAAGAGGTTGTTTTAGGGACAGTTAAAAGAAGTTGGTTTGTAGAGCGAAGATTGCGAGTTGGCGTATATGGTGAGAGAATTTCTTTGAGATAGGGAGGAGCCCTATCATTCATAGCTTTCCAGGCAAGCAAAATGATTTTGAATTTAATTCTTTGACAGACTGGGAGCCAGTGAAGCTGTTTCAACACAGGTGTGATGTGATCATATTTACGTGTTTTAGATAATACCCGAGCAGCAGCAGCACACTTTTGTTACAGTTGACATCTTACAACCTTAGATTTCTCCTTGCAGACACTGTGTCAGTCTATGGGTCCATGTTAGTCTGATTTTAAGGTCTCAATGAAGCTTAATCATTTTTAGTAAATGGAGAGTTCTCTTAAAACCTGGAGTGTTTAAAATTGTTGACAGAGAATTAAAAAAATTCTACACAAGTCCTTTTCTGCTGGGCTGGCTCACAGGCCTGGAATTACACGGAGCCCACCTGGTCTTGGACTTGGTGTACCTTCAAATGTTTCCCATAGACTTTAAGATTTTCTATAAATGGAAATGCCCTTTGGAAAATGAAAATGGCTTTGCTCTCTCAAAGATAAAATTCAAGGCCTGGTTCGTCTGATACTTACAAACATAAGCAGGCAACAGTTCTCTCTGAGTGCTCCAAGGAATCCTGTGAATCCCAGAATGAATGAGACACTACCAACAACGATGAGTACAATAGAAGGTTCAGTGAAGACATCTAGGTAGGAGGTGATGTTGATTGTATTCTGTCTCTCGATCAACGCCCAGATACCAATGATGATCAGGCAAATAGAAAATAGCTGAGTAGAAAATATATTACAATCATTATTATTTGGGAGGCTAATCATCCTTACTTGTAGCTGAGAAGCTAAATTGTGAAGAACGCGGAGCCCTACATGTTTGAGCCACAGGCGTGCAACGAAGCATTTGGCAGCCAGCCACATCGATCTATGACCACGGAGCACAGCCAGAGATCAAAAGTGTTTGATTTTTCCAGAGGGAGGAAAACATATAGATACAAAACCTATATGTTCCCATCACTGGGTGTTGGATGGGTACATTATTTCCATCTACAATATCAATCTACAACCAGCCTGTGAACATTTCAAAACTTTTATGCAAAACACTAAAATATGGTTTGAACTGTCACAAATTATGCGTTTTACATGCATTTACTGTGTATGCGTGTACTATGTACTTTATTTTAGGTTTTTTCATGTTAACCCAATATTCTATTCTATAATTAACCCTGAACCAAATGTGATTATAAAAAATGTTCAGCTAAAAAAACAGTTTTAATATTTAAAGGTCTATTATATATAACATATTTCTGCAAGGACATATTTTGTCATCCTCAAAACATCTGCATTATTTCTGAGCAGTTAAAAACATTGAAAGTAAGTGTCAATACCCAGCCCACTATATTTTCCCTTTTCCCCATCCGGTATTTACGAACTGCAAAATGGATTGAAACAAGTCCCCCACCACTAACATCCAATCCAGCTTTGTACATGGTTTGTGTTGATTATTGTCCTAGCATTGACAATGTGCAGCTCAAAAGTGTCACAACCAGAAAGAGGGACGAAAGTTGACCAACTAGGACAGTCTTCGGTATAGTGCGTAATTTTCAAAAAAACTATTTCTCTGTTATTGTGTTATGTTTTCAGTGTATCTAAATTTATTAATAACTCAACATGGAGACCATACGTGCTCTTTTAATTTATTATTGTGTGTGTTTTTATTTTTGAAAGTGTAAAAATAGAGCATGACCATTCTTATGGAATATGACCATGAAAGAAAGAAGATGCTTCATTCCTCCATACTGTTTAGACCCAAGTCCATCATGAGTAGACTGTCAGGAGGATTTATTGCGACTTTGATTGAACAGTAAACTTAACTACAAACTACATGTATGCCTAGCCCAACTTCTGTGGTTGGCCATAAAAGTTTGGATGCGGCTAATCGTTGTCGTAAAGTGGTACTTGATCAATGGTATTTAATATTTTGTTCATTAGAAATGTGAAATGAGAACCGAACTACACTACATTGACCCAGTACAGTGGTATAGTACTCTAGCTAGAAGTGGGTAACTGACATCTGCGGTCGTCGTAGAGTCTACGACGAGTACGACCGCAGGTAAAAATTTCGAAAAAACGGAGTACAGTCCCCCAGTTACTGCGACTAACAACATTTTCCCTGCCTCAGTCTTACCATGGAAGTGGTCTTACCCTGTCACCATTAATGTATTTTATTCATTGAATGGTTCGACCGTGTTGACCATCCACAGTGTGCACAACAATGGAAATTATTGAATGTGAATGATTATGATGAACTGAGAACAACGTAGGTTTTTAACCTTCATTTCATTTCAATTTTAATACGAGTGCGCTTACCCATAAAAGAAAGTTGAGAACGAACAGTGAGTACTTTATGCAGGGGTTGATGTGGCTTTTGTTCAAATCTCTACCAGAATAATCAGCCATTTTGGAGAACCAATTTCTTCTAAAACGCAAAAAGACATAAATCAACAGTTCGTGGACTACACCCAATGTCCACACATTCCTCTGTGAATCACTACTTTTTCATTGTATTCTGCCGAGATGGACCTACGCACGCGCGCACGCAAACATAACATTCTTTACCGTTCCATGCGACAACGCAAATCTTTCATGAAACAGTTCAGACTAACCACCAGTCGACAAGCGAAAGTGGATTGAACCATTTTCTGAAGAGGTGAATCCCACTGAAGTTGCATTGATGACTTTGTGCGTGTGGTTGTGGGTTCAAAATACTGAATTCTAATTTGAAAAAAAAAAGAGCCCAGTCGCCATATTATGATGTAGAACTTTGCTTCAAACACAAGACACTAAGTAGCAGTGCTTCAAATCAATCCAACAAAAAATCGGTCCATAACCAAGCAATAACACTAATCATGGAGGTATTTCCACAGTTCCATGCACAAGTCATGGTGCACTCTGTGAAACTTTTAGTTACAAAACTTGGCTTGGATTTTGATCAAAGTTAACAATATAGTTAGAAACTTTTTAGGGGAACGTATACCTTTGGTTTTTGGAATGTTTGATTGTTTGAACTTATATAAATGTAGATATATATATACAATAAAACTAATCTGTGACAATTTCATTTCTAAAGGTGGATGTGTTTTTGAGATATCGCTTAATTTATCCGCAACTTAAACGTATCGGACAGTAACGATTCTCAGATTCAAATTTTGGGAGATAAAAACTGATATCTTTTTCAATAACCACATTACTTCAAAGTGAAATGTTTCCCAAAATGCTTTATACTATCAAAAGTTGTGGAACTTCTAACCAATTCAGTTTTTATTGCCAATGAGTTTATCAAACATATACCTTCACTTTAACATTGTTGTTTTTGCCTTGGCAAGTCAGATAAGAGAAATTAGATTGTTTTTAGCATAGCTTGGTCAGCTGATGTTTTAGGGTAAAAAAAACCCATGTAATAGTTTATCTATCCAAGACCTCTCTATTGTTGAGGACGGCCAAACGTTAGTATACCATTAAATGTGTTAATAGATGTTGTCATCAAATCCAATATTTCTGCAAACTTTCAATTAAAAGATATGCATCCCATCATTTGCCAACAAATTCAACACAATTTTTTAATATTTGTGTAACATTGTTACAGTCTGTTGTATCTTTTTTTTGCTTTGCATTTATGGCTTCCCATAGTTTTCCAACCTTGGTTGGCAAAAACTCAGGCTGTGATGTTGCAATAGAAAGGTCTCATACATCTCTTTGCATTGGCCATCATTACTCAGGTCAAACAATGCAAACATAAACATGTGCTCGCCAACAACTCTCAGCCAATGATAGGTCTTCATTGACCTCAGCGGGGGTAATGTTTTAAGCTTTTGGAGTCATATGCAAGGGGTCGATTACTCAAAAATACATAAAAATTAAGCCCCCCCCCCAATAGTCACTGTTATCACATGGAAAACTTGAATAACACTTAACACTTACAGTAATACATTTCAATTTAATAGACATGTGTTTATTCTATGTACTTTACAATAGTTACATTATTTTACATCTTGTAAACTCATAATTTTTTAAGGTTAAAAATAAAATGAAACTGATATATTTATTGCTGCAGTGATCTGTGTAATTAAAGCAATGTCTGGATATGGATGATGCTCTACTCACACATGAAACCCTGTATACCACTACCATTTCACACAGGAAAAGTTTGCTGAAGTTTACATTGGAATTCATATGAATAGTGTGCAGTAATTGCAACACAACATCAAACTAAATAAGTCAGTTAAAGAGGACTTCCGGTGAAGTTCTGTAGTCTTCTGGTATCTTCATAAATAGCATGTTGATATCAAGATATACGTAAAAGAACAGATTATTTAATATCAAGACTCCCTCTATCCCCAACAAAAAAAGAAAAAAAAACCCAACCCAAACAAAACAAACCAAAATAAATATAACCCTTCCCCCCAAATAAAAAAAAAATAATAATAATAAAACACAAGACACAAAACCAACATAACAATAATAGCAAATAATTAATAAACATAATAATTTCTTTCCAAACATCTCTCTTGGACAAGTGCCTTCATGTTGCACACAGATGACACAATAAGAAAAAGGTTTGGAAATAGGTAATGTCGAGGCTCAAAGTAGAACTTATTTTTTACACACAGATTTGAAATTATTGTTACGAATGTCTTGTGCCATGGATGTTTAAAAGATAACATTATCAACTTCCATTATTGCCTTCTATTTAAACGCACACTAGCATTTCATGTCCAGATCCAAAAAAAATCTATTCATAAAAATGAAACACATGTGTTGCATTCTTCAATTTCTAAACTTAAAATAGTTACAAGTAACTCATAAAATCTACAAAACAATTAAATGTATGCCACTGAAACAAATGTTGTTAAAATAATATAAGTTTGGTGTACATTACTCAAGATCTGGGTATAAAAATAAATTCCAATTCTAATAAACTAAACTCTAAATCTTTGTTATGGAGCACCCGTTGTTTTCGACCTACTCAAATCAATATTCTACAGCCGTGTCCGAAATGGGGGCTGCAGCTACAGCTAGATTTTTGCGTCATCATGGGTTGAAGTATAGAAAATTCTTAGCAACACCCTTAGAAACAGTCATAGTCGTAGCTGCAACCGCCAATTCTGATAATGCCTAATACAGAAGCTGGAAAAGTGGAAGGGACAAAAGCATGAGCCCCTTTCTTGTATTGAGAATCCTCACTTAATTTTGCTAGTGCATACCTGGAAACATGACAAGGGTTGCAGTCCTACGATTGAGGTATAGAAGAACAAATTTCACTGAAATCAGTTGAATACAATGTAAAATAAGAAAATATTCTACTCATTTGTAATGAGACGATTGAGAAAAATACTATACATGGAATTTTGAAACCATTTGCAATTTATCCCATAACTACACAAGGCTGAAAAAGTGTGATAAAATTAGGAGTATTCAAGCATGAATAGCAACACACACAAAATATTTTCACAAAGTTTGATTGTGTTCCAAAATTGAGGTGAATCATCCAAGCTCAACTTCATAAAATACTGCCCAACAATTGTTTTCTGGTTAAAAGAACATGACTGACACTTTGGCTGGTAACCTGTACCTGCTATGCATGATTGTTGTATGTTTAGCAAATTTATATGCTTGCTAGTGTTATGAAATGGGCCTGAGTGATAATGAAGCATAAGTACAGATGATATGCACACATTAACTTGTGGAGAGTTACCATTCTTCATTTATGGAGAGTTAACGCTTTTTATTTCTGTCCACAAACCTCAAAATCAAGTCTAAAATTGGCTTCCCATCATGCTATACTACTTCTACAATAAATCTTCAGAAGATACAAAATAATCTTTGTAAGCAAAATTTCACAGAGCTGCTTGGAAAACAAATCTGCTCAGCAAAAGGCTATGGGTAACAAAGCTCTGAGAATACTATACAGTTTTCTGGTTAGTAGCCATTTCCGCTAGCAACATTTTGTAACCCTTAGCAAATATTGGTGGAAGCCTCTCTATGAAATTTGGCCCACTGGATGAAACGCCTGATGTTGTTTGAATCCTCTTCACATTTTAATCTTTGCCAGTTATTTGCAGCAAATGAGTAATGACAAATTTCAGTTCACACTCTTGAAAAGCTTGAATCTGATTAAAGACATCCCTTCTCCTTCAAGAGAGACCATTTCGATTTTCATATATAATTATTTTACAGAATTTTTTATAAATTTAAGCATGTATATTGCATGGCTGCTTAAATATAGAACATATACTTAATGTTATGTTTTATATTCATAATTGTATTTAATGTAATTCTATTGTTTTGCCTTGCATTTGCCAGTTTTACAATTTTAAAATCATGTAACTTACCATGCAGTTTTGCAATTCGATGCAGAACAAGTTTGAACTTTAATAAACCATGAATAATAATATGATTAATAATAACAACAAATAAACAAGTGGCAATAAACTGGTCTTTTCTAGATAAAATGCCACATACACATGCCATAAAAACATACACATGACAGGCAGTACTGAAGCATTGATGTCAGCAAATATTATTTTAGGCAGCTCATTCAATTCCTTTTCTACTCATTCTCTAATAAGGGACAATATCAATGGATTCTAAAAAAACAAAACATCTTTGAAAAGTGTTTCATGCAAAATAGTCTCTTGGAGAAGTGAGATATTCCATATAGGACTGCCCAGTGCCTTCCTTGCCCGTGATCTTGACCTTGCACATAGGACTGCCCAGTGCCTTCCTTGCCCGTGATCTTGACCTTGCACATAGGACTGCCCAGTGCCTTCCTTGCCCGTGATCTTGACCTTGCACATAGGACTGCCCAGTGCCTTCCTTGCCCGTGATCTTGACCTTGCACATAGGACTGCCCAGTGCCTTCCTTGCCCGTGATCTTGACCTTGCACATAGGACTGCCCAGTGCCTTCCTTGCCCGGGATCTTGACCTTGCACATAGGACTGCCCAGTGCCTTCCTTGCCTGTGATCTTGACCTTGCACATAGGACTGCCCAGTGCCTTCCTTGCCTGTGATCTTGACCTTGCACATAGGACTGCCCAGTGCCTTCCTTGCCCGTGATCTTGACCTTGCACATAGGACTGCCCAGTGCCTTCCTTGCCCGTGATCTTGACCTTGCACATAGGACTGCCCAGTGCCTTCCTTGCCCGTGATCTTGACCTTGCACATAGGACTGCCCAGTGCCTTCCTTGCCCGGGATCTTGACCTTGCACATAGGACTGCCCAGTGCCTTCCTTGCCTGTGATCTTGACCTTGCACATAGGACTGCCCAGTGCCTTCCTTGCCTGTGATCTTGACCTTGCACATAGGACTGCCCAGTGCATTCCTTGCCCGTGATCTTGACCTTGCACATAGGACTGCCCAGTGCCTTCCTTGCCTGTGATCTTGACCTTGGTGCCCATTCAAAATCTTCACAAACACACATTTTTATAAAGAAGTGCCCTTTAATTCTTGACAAGAGAAAAATTCTGGGTGTTCATCAACAAGGTGTTTACAAAGCAAATTTCACATCGAAGTGTGAGAAATAAATTCATGTTCAGTATGCTATGCCATTTTAGCTTCACTTTAGGAATCTGCCAAAAACTACATACACAGATTTCTCAGCCTGTAGTTTCTTCAAGGTAATGAATTTTACATGGAAGTTTTACTTACATTACATGTAATTACAACATACATTAAACATTTAACACTTGTTATATAATACATGGAAGAGCTTAAAAGTTACTTGCACATACTTTTCTTTTATTTGAGAAAAACAAATTTATCAACAATGTTTTTGCAGAGCTTGTTCAAGACTTTCCTCACAACCAATGAATTGAAATACCTCCAACAACTTTTGGAAACAGCTACAAATAGGAAAGACATGGTTTGTGTTATAGGGGACACATGCAAAGACTGATTCAACTTTGTTTTTCACATGCATTCAGATACAGGGGTCAATTTAAAGGAGCTGGTTACCACATAAACATTTTTGCTTATCGGGGTTACCATGCTAAATGCTCCCTCATTACTTTTGCTTAGCTGAGAAATTTGCAAAGTACTTTCTAGTGGTATGCAGCTGTATGAAACAGGGGTGTCAATAGGACGAGTTTAAAGTAATTGTGCCCTGGTATTGTTCATACAAAGCTCTCAACAAAACAAACAGATTTCAAAACAATTTTCAATGTTAACAATTTTTATTTAGAGGCTATGACTACATTGTACAGGGGCAGCACCAAACAATGATAATCTTACTTGTGTATTTTTCAGTACAGCATTGTTAAAAGACATTATTTATCTCCAATGAAGGCTGCAAGCAAAAAGTCCAACTTCTATTCCAGAGTAATAATAATGGCGGAGTTATCAACTCAAGTTGATGATGAACTTGAGTCTAACTTAAGTTCCATTATTTTAAGACATGGGATTTGACTGAAATGATTTTAAACTTGACTTTAAGACTTCCTAAAAGAAGCTCTGAACTTGACCTGAAAGACTTGAGACTTTACTAAAAAACCTGTTTCTGCATGAGAGTGGCTCATGAGTTTGCTGCCCTCTGTTGTTAAAGACTTATTATGGCCCCCAGCATGATTAATGTGTACTTTACGGCTGATTGCAGCATTCATTGCTATTCCTTCTCCTTCTCTGTGTCAATCATCTGATATAGTTTATTCTGACCGATATAACTGATAACAGGATCTGGAACAATGTATTTGATACTTTCTTTACGTCCCACAGCACGCCTACAAATAAATACATAGTTAAACAAGAATTAATACAATGGTAGCCAATTAGACAGAATTTAGGTGAAAAAAGTTTTAAAACCTTGCAGCTGACGCCATTATAACTACTCCACCAATAAGGGATCAAATTCGCCCCATGTATTGCCTGCACTATAAATGGCAGATTGCCTGGTTCAATAGTTTACTATAATCATGGAGCTATACCATGCTATAGTGAACTAGAGGGGTGCACCACACTAAATAGGCCAACATTTATGCACCAAACTGATTATCATAATTTGTAGGCCCTCAACATCTTTTGAATTATAACGTTTTGGGGGTCATGCAATTAATAGATTGTGTTTTTGTAAGAATATATCATAACCTGGGGGTTCTGTGCTTCAACTTTTGAGGAGACTTGATAAATTTAGACGTCAAAGTTGGCCCTATTTGCCTTGGCAAATAGAGAAGTGCTTCACGAAAACTGGCAGCAAGTCGATTTGGGAAAAGCACATTTTCGGGGGTGTTCTTTTCTGGGGTAATTAGTAAAAATTCCAAACGGCTGACCTGCCAAAAATTGAAAAGTATTCTGAAGTTTAGTTGTCCGAAAATAAGTTTGATTGGTTGTCAAGAGGCTGAGAGACTTAAACTATTTTTTGAGTATTTTTGAGTATTTGGAATTTAGCATTGGTTCATATGGGAGTTTATTTAGTGTGGTGCACCCCGAGTTTGCTTTCCAATATGGGTTTGCTGCCCTCTGTTGTTAAAATGAAGTCAGTCCAGAAAATTGAACAGAAAACCCTTCATTGATAAGTGTACCTTCAAATCGATGTTTCACATAATTCAGACCGATTAATATAGTACAACTACAATCATGTGGCATACCTGATTTTTGTTGAGCTGATATCGTTGAAAATCCATTCAGTAACAATGTGAATATTTTTCTGAAAAAAACAAGTAGTGGAAATAAATACTTGGTGTCAACTGATAGGGCTTCAATCATTCAGAATATATTTGCCTGTCATGGCTGAGCAATCTAGCACACTGGAGTCAAGCTCTGGTGTTTCTGATCAGCAGAGTGTGGGTTCGAGTCCCTGTCTTGACACTTGTGTCCTTGAGCAAGACACATAACCATTGCTGCTCCATCTTTCGAATGGGGCGCCGTTGTATGTCCTGTGTGCTGCGCAATGTACTTATCATAACAAGAAGGGGATTGCCAAAGCATTCCTAGTATGGTTGGCTACACATTGCACCACAGCATCTTGTCAACCATCACAAGGTACAATAAATAATAATAATAAGACTTGTAAACAGCAAGCATCTTGAAAACTATTCAATGTGCTAAAAAGGGTCTCATACATAATTCAAACATAGCTCTGCATACGTCATAGAAATAATGCACACTTTGAGAAACCTGTGATTAAGCACTATATAAAAACTGTTATAACAATTTATATCTCTCTGCAACATGTACTAAGCAAAGTTTTGTGCAAACTGGCTTAATGAAATTTAGCCAAGGTTCAAAACTGTGCTTTGAAGTGTGCAGTGGAATGTGAAGGCAGCCAATTAGATACTTCACTCATGGACATTTATGTCATGGTCAGTTCATACACAACACCAAGGCCTGAGCTTATAGTGAATTTGACATCCTAGGTTTAAAGCAAAGAACTCTATCCACAATATGAACCGTGTATGATGTGAATTTTGCTTAAACGTATCCTTTAAGTGTGAAGCAGATTTCATTGAATGCAATGTTCAGATGTTCAGAGGGGAGGCTGAAGCTGTTATTTTGAACTGGTGCACAATTCACAGAACTGCCTCCAACAGGCTTAATACTTTGTTCATGTGAGGACAAGACAGTTTCTCCTTTAGTAAAGGGCACCTATATTAAGGAAATGAAAATCTGTACTGGAGCATTTCAAGGGGCACCAAGAAAATTACCTGGGGCATAGAGGCTTATGTTGCCTCCATGAAGTATCAAGCCTGCAATAACACACTAACTTTGCACAAAAAGATTTTCTGAATTAGGTTACCTGCCAAAATGCTTCAAACTTGTGTTATGATGAACCCTAACCACTTCCTTCAAACTGCTTAATATTGAGGGTTCTGATTAGCAGATACAGGTTACCAGCCAATGAATTGTGTGTTTGACTGGTTATGTGAACGCTAATTGTTGCTCTTGTTTTTTCTTGGCAGAGAAATTGTTGAGGCAATATTTTCTGCTAAATAGCAGAACCACAAGTGGCCAAGGTAATAAATAAAACACAAAAAGTGTGGAATTTGTGAGTGGCAATAAATTTAATCTTGTAAGGCTTAATACCGGCTTTGGACCAGCTACAGACAAAGAGACAAAAAAAGAAGAAACACAAAAAGTGAGAAAAATCATGACGAAAACAAACCATCTGAGCTTATTGCCTGGGGCAATTGTTTTTACAAGATTTTCAAATTTAAGATTCTCAGCTTTGAGCATGACCTGATGGTAACTGCAACGGTCTTTAATAGTCCGAACCAACCAACTACCCAAGGGGGATGGTGTAAACACTTGAGCTTGGTAACTTGAATGACGTGCTTGGCTATTTACCAAAGAGATTATTCGATGCCTGAATAGGTCTACTTATGGGGAAAAAGGCATTTCTTAAATATCAAAGTACTTTTTTTACACAGATTTGTGACGCACTTTACCGAATACACTTCTTCCATGGTTGAACAATACAACACTTATAGACGTTAGTTTTTTGTTAAAAATACCAATATTTTTGTGTTGCTTCGACAATTATTTTGAGGAAATCTGATCAGATTGGGTGCTATAGCTCTGAAATAAATTTTTATTTTTTCCAGATGAATATGAGATCTCAATAAACACGGATTGGAAATCCCCTTGTGTTGCAGCCACAGGGAGACAAGTTGCACTGCTCACAGGAACAACGACACTCTTCATAATATGCACGTTTTTTTCTTTCTCTTTGCATTCATCGAGTATTCTTTATAATATTCATTTGATTGAATTTGAGTGTCGCTCTGGTATGACACTTGATCAAGCAAGAATATACTTCTACTCAGATCAGGTGTACATGTACTCCTGCACATGAAGGGTGTAATGCAGGGTGCATTCAACTGTGTTTCTCTTGATACTCCCCAGGGAATGATTGTGTTCAGCACACCCCAGTGAATCCTTAAATATTTAATTTTGTATTCCTTTCAAGTGGGCGTTAATACAGGGCACCCCAGATGGCCACCACTGGGCTGATTCAACATGTACAACCAGTCAGGACCGAACAGAACAATGATTTAGAAACAATTTACCTGGTATCTGTAGAGCAGATCGGACTCATAGATGAACTTTTGTGGATTGGAATCAGATCTAGTGATTACAACTAGACCGTACTTCTTAACAATTTCAAGCATCTGGGTACAAAGAAAACATTCAACAGAACTTGAGAAAATATAAATTTATGGAAATCATTACTACATGAATCATGATCTAGTTTTGTTTATTATACAGTGACCAATAAGTACTAGGTAATTTTTCAGCCAAAGTGATTTAATTTATTATATCCTTGTCGAAAATGAAAAGTTTAGGGAGAGTTTTGTCATTTTCCCATGGTTAAAATTTACTTACATATATTTATTTGTTGAGGATCCTATATGGTGGGTGATGGGTTTGTAATGACCTCATATCTAAAATATGTCCACTGATAGCAAAGTTATGGCTTTGTTTTAATAAATTTCTGAGAAGTTTAGTTCAACAAGGTTTTGGTTGTCATTCAGAGACAATGCCATGAGCATTATTATGCAATCTTACATCTTCCTCTTTCCATAGTCCAGGTACAGAGAATGACTCCAGTAGATCAGCACCACATAGTAACTTGACCTGAACAGGCTGCAGGTTCATGTTACTTGTACATGAAGTGTAATGCATCTCCTCATAGTGATCATTATCTGAGGAAATTATCACAAAGTAAAAGAGAACTCTTAAGGTATATTGCAGCTTGAATCTTCAAAATACAAATATGCACAGTGGCAATTTCAATATTAAACTTACCCGTGATATCAACTATCACTCTATCTTAGAAAATGCACTTTTAAGAAAAAATTTCTGTTTTTCAAGGCAGCTGTTGAAAAATGATTGAATGAATTCACTATCACTCTATCTTAGAAAATGCACTTTTAAGAGAAATTGTCTGTTTTTCAAGGCAGCTGTTGAAAAATGATTGAATGAATTCAATCATTGCATTGTGGAAAGGTAGGTAAGGTTCAGAGTTTTCCCATGACAACCATTAGTCTTAAAGGATACAGTTGTAGCTTGTTAGCTTTTATCAAGTCCAAACAATAGAACAAAGAGAAGTTTTTGATTTACAGGGTTGACAGACTTGAGTGCGGTTTGTGTGTTCTTGTCTACATTTTCAATTTGAAAAGTTTTAGAAACAAATTAAAGCAAAAAGCACAATGTACATTCTCAATTGACACAACAATAAAGGGGAATAATAGAAAATCATTGAATTACACCCAAACCATTACACCCAGAAGACTTTAACAAAAGAATCAGACGTTATCACAAATTAAGGACAGCCTTCATTTTACAAAACAAATGTTTTAACTGGAAAAAAAAAAAAGAGAAGGCATCACTTTACGTAAACATATATTAATATCTGTCAACCAGAATTCACAACTAAACCTAAAGACGTAAAGATTAAATTAAAATGATTAAATCTCGTGTTTTAATAACTCAAATATCATCTATAACACCACATCTTTACATTCATATCAAAATATTAAACAGCTGCAAAAACATACAACTTGAAGAAAAAAAACAATATTTCATAAAGAAACAAGTACTAAAGATTAAACATAATAAAGAAACAAATTAAAGTAAATTACTCCCCAAAATGTTCAAAATAAAACTAACACTCTAGGGGTTGTCCAAAGTTTCAAACACTTTCAGGGCAGTACAGAAAGCACTAACTGACTTTAAGAGACCTCATTCAAACATCCTATGTTTTCTTAAATCTACATTAAGTTGTTTAAATAACAGTAGTAATGGGCACTTATTAAGTGCTATGATACATTGTATCAAAGCACCTTACACTATTACTATCCCTGTTTTGGGGGCCTTACATGCATGACGGAAACCATCCCAACCCCTTGGGAGCCTTACATGCATGACGGAAACCATCTCAACCCCTTGGGAGTATGCAGCACTGGCAGCCAAGTTAGCGCTCAGGTTGCTAATCATTCACATCAACAATCTGCCTCATCGCAGTAACTCATTTACTCCTGGGTGATGAGAAGCAATTACAACTAAGAATCTTGCCCAAATACACCATTGTCAGGAACGGGATTCGAACCCACATTGATGACTCGGCCATCAGAACTTGACATTGATGCTCTAGACCGCTTAGCCACAAGCAACATTGTATTCTAAATCTTTGAAAACCACTTCTGTTGCAGTGCTCTCTGTACTGCATAATTGTTAAAATACTGACAAATATGGACAGACCCAAAATAAAAAGGATGATTTTCACAAGAAACAAATCATTAAAGAAGGAAAAGTAATGTACAAAAAGTAAATACATTCAAAATACAATCTTCAAGAAATGTTCACAATGATACATGTATTATGAACAACACCATTCCAGTCCTGAATGTCTGAACACCATCTGTGCAGACTGTGCTACTTTCAAAAACACCTGTCTCCAACCAAACTTTTTGACATTTTTCAAGGCAGTGAAATAGAGTCCCACTTTTCAAGATGTCCTCCCCTCAAATGATTAATATTATCAATATTAATTTCCTGATTTGTGTCCAGCAATCTTTATAGAATGTTCAAAATCTATATTTTCAGAGACACACAAATCTCCCCCCTCCAGTAGTACTCTCTTGTGCTTCCTTAATGCTAGACAGAGTAAGGACCAACTTCTGTTGATCAGCACCTGCAATGACTGAATGCCCCCGGTCCATTCAAAAACGCTGTACCACAATAATTTTCCTGCAGGTGTTTTTGTTTCAGGTTACAACAGCAAACACATGTTAACTCGTGTACATGTAACTGTAGTTGTTTGGGCACCAGTGAAGTAGTATTGCCTAGAAGGCTAGGCCCAATTTCATGGCACTGCTTACCATAGAAATTCTGCCCTTATGTATGAGTGAACCCCTGTAGTTCATAGAATCATGCACTTTACAAGGCGCGAAAAGCGCAGAATCCTGCAGTAAAGCAGCACCAACACTGGGCCCTGGTTTCATTTCTTGTACCTTTTGTTATGCAGTCTACTTACAAAGCTATTGAATAGTCAACATTGCTCATGTACTGGAATGGCCCTGTTTTTTTAAACATCAACTACATGAATGATTAGACACTGTACACCATGCTATCCGTACCAGAAGCGCCTAGAGTACCTCCAAAACAGGACAGAGATGAAACTGTTCTTAGTGTCACCAGAAAGTCTTGCAAATTAAGAAGAATAGAAGAAAAAACATGTTTCAAACCATGTTAGTTATAGTTACTTATTTCTCATTCAATCTTACTTTATTTGTAACGAGGCCAATTTCATAGAGCTGTTAAGCAGGAAATGTTACTTGACATGCATGCTTGCTGAGAAGATAATAGAAGGGAACCTGTCACAAGCAATATACATCAAGCAATTTTTGGCTGGTTCCCTTTTCGCTTAGCAAATCTTTTCTGTGAAAAACAAATTTGGGTGCTTTACAGCACTACAAAACTGGCCCCTCTTATATAAGTCTTGTTCCTATGTGTTTTATCAACTGAGCTTTTCTTTTGCGTTATCACTAAACTGAACTACTGCACATTAGAGGGCACCGACTCACCTAGCACCCTCTACTGGTGGAGTTGCCACACCGCGTCGCATATAACCTATGGACGGTAATCATGCAAGAATGTCTTGCATCAAAACTACTGCTAAATTGGAACAGTTACCAAACACAACATTCCTTATCACCCAATAATCATCCAATAATCTTGTTGATGATTTATTCATCCATCAACAATAATTGTTAAATCGGTCACTAAATATATAAATGCCCAACAATTGTAGACTTTGGAAGACACTAGGTGGCAGTAGATGCTGCTGTAGAGTAAAGAAGTTGGTATGCCTGCGTTTTCTATTTAAATTCAAATTGTTCTATAATAATTATTACAGAAATAAACTCCTACAAAATTCCCACAAGTATCAGCCCATAGAAAATGCTTAATCACAAACCTGCATGCTGTATATAGCAATTAGACTCCTTCCGAAATAATTAAAAACTCCAATATTGTTCTCAAATATGGAACACAATTCAACTGCAAATGGTTTTGAATTTCATGTTGCATCATGAAGTATGAACAGGTTTTATATTCACAACTCATGCCGACATCTTAATTTTTCTCCCACTCAAATCCCATAACCAAATCAAATAACCAAATCCCAAGCTGGACAAAACAAATAGTCAGGTACCATTACATATAACATGAGAATTAAAACCATAGTATTTTTATTATGTATAAGGAACCTGAAAGAGATGGACCCGCCATAAGAAAGAACAGTACATGCCCATCTGAGATCCAGAGTAATATAACTCCGGTAAGAAGATATTGTCATGAAGCCTTGGTGACTATGGTCTACCCAGCTCTACATACTGATAGGTGGTTAATTCATTAGAGTAATTACAGATACTGAAACATTATCCTTGCTGGACTCTACTTGTGATCAGTATGACAGTCAACAAACAACTCAAAATCCCTCACCAGTTAATTTGGCTGACAATGGATACTTTTATGCACAGACAGTCCTCTACCACTGTGAGTGTCGACTTTTTAATTATACAGTGGCAATCCTGACAATGATGACATTTTCCCTTAGCTTTGTAGCAGGACCAGCTTATCTTTACTTCCACCCTTGGTATGGTTATATTTACTTCTAAGGAAGCAACTGCAACACAGTAAGTGTGAAGACCCCTTCCATGATGTCACACCCAGCTACTGGCTGCCTGTGGACTGCCATTTTGGGTGTCAAATTGCATGAAAAAATATGGTGAGCATACAGTCACACAGGGAATCTGACTCCCCAAATGGTGCACTACAACCAAGATTTATCATGGGTGATGACATCAGCTACGTAGCTTAGTACCTTATAGATCAACATGCAGGGATTCTGACTTCCCAAATGAAGCAACCAATGAATGAGCCAATATGTAAACTGTTGCTTAGTACCTTGTCATTTGCAGTTTCAGCTGTGAATACTGGGCAAAACCATGACATACTATTATACCTTGGTGGTACTCTACATTTCCATCTTTATACATTTTTTTAAATTTCCAGCATTGAGCATACTAAATATTTTAACATGAACGATAAAAAATGAACTCCCATAACGAGTTGCTCTATGCCATAACTAGGCAATTTTTATGATCTAGTGGTAAGAACATCTGCTTGAGAAAGCTGAAGTTTGTGGATCCGAATCCCACCAAACCAGCCTTTGAAATTCTTTCTGCATAACTGGGAGTATCAAATCATACATCACTATAAGGTCTGAATGGTTGGTTATCCCTAATACACCCATTTGCATAACATTCATGCAGCAGGTACCTCTTCATTGAGTAATACCTTGCTTTCTGGTAATATCATTGCTTCCTGTTATCCAGCCACTAACAGATTCACCTACATGTCCGTAAATCAACTTAAGTTTAACAAAAAACATGAAGTGAAGTCACCGTTCCCATTTTTTGTTCCCCCTCATAAAAAAAATTCATTGCTCATTCTTCCGGTTGTAGATTCTTTTATCTTTATCATCCAAATGAGAATTGCTGATCTGCATTTCTTGATTAATAAGATGAGTGAACTTTGTATCAAAGGTGAGTCCATGCATCAAGTCTAATTACAGAGACATGGCTTAATTGATGTATCGCTTCAGTCCTCCATTAAAGATAAATTTGGAACTGGAAATTTAAACAACCAATGATCGAGGAGTAAAATAGTCTGACCCCATTTGTGTCATCACAAAAATCTGTATTTGTTACTCACTCTGTATATAGGGAAGATGATGGCAGAAATTTAAGGTATACTCAACAGTATGCAGTTTGAAGAAGCCATCATGGAATCACTTTAAGTTCTGTTTCTGTGCGGTCAGCAGGCCTTTGAGTGCCAATGTGGTTAGGTTGAGAGCTTATTAAGTGCAGGGTATCATTAAAAAGCACTTTCTCCTACTCAGTAACATTCTGAGAAATTGGCAAGAAACAAGTACATGTATCCCATTTTGGTCTCCCAAACACAGTCTGAATGCTACACACATTCACTGTACACTAGTTTGACTTCCCCCAGCAATCTCTTGATCTCTAGATTTTTAATCTTGGCCACAAACCTATATCTTTGGGGTATTTTGCTGAAAACCCTGGTACAAAGAAAACACTATCCCCAGAGTCTGCTGATAAGAACAGCTTTTCTGATTGAGATACCCTCTGGACTAAAACGTCTTGTTTGAATTAATTTGATTTCTGGTGATATTTAAGTTGTTTGAGGGCACAAGTGAAATAATTAAGGCGATTCAACAAAACAGACAGTCACTGGCCATCAAAGAAAAAGACAGTCAAATTTTTTTCAAAGCAGATTCATAAATTTGGATCAAATTTTTATAGTTTGTACGTGTATCTTGCTGATGAAGAGTACATGCTTTATACAGTGCATAGTAATGGATCACTATGGGTTCTTAACTATATCCAAGTGTGATTTATCGCTACAATTCTGAGGAACCATTTGGCATCTCAATTTCAGTATTGTTCAGTGATACATGAGATGGGTTCAAAATGACAACAACCATTAGACTAACAGCAGTAATAGTGAATTAACTCAACTGCCATACAAATCAAAACTTATGTTTCGTTGAAATTTGTACGGTTTGAAAACACTTATGCAGCTAAATATCTTAACATTCAATGAATACACTTAATTTTAATGCAACAGATGGTATCTTCAAGATCAAGTTTCAATGTGCATTAAATCTATCTGATACATGTGCATACTCCATGACATAAGGGAATAGCAAAACCTATTACTTAGAGCAGAATCAGAATGGAGTGACCTTTGCTGTTCCTGTTGGTGTCAGTGGCCATGTTAAGAAACTGCAGTGATTTAGTTGTAGCTGCTGCTGTCATTTCACACATGGCCGTATTCCCATCACCTATTACTAATAACAAGAAATCATAAAGCCTTCAGATCTGACTGATGATATAATTATGTCTTCTTCTTCTCTTTAATGTGATATCTCATCATGTTAATAATGAACTTAGTCATACCAGTATCATCCGTCCTTATCAGCATTTTGTCAATCTCAATTATGCCTCAGCATGCTTTACTCCCAAATCTGCCTTATTGCAATGGTTATGTGCACCAAGTAGTCCTATCAAAGAGCAAGGAACAGAGGTCACCAAGTAGTCCTATCAAAGAGCAAGGAACAGAGGTCCTATGTACTCCTACATAAAGTTGCCTGCAATGTATTTTGCCATATCCATTTTCCTTTGCCTATACATATTGTATTTGGGTTTCTTTGAAAGTATCTAAGCATAATATGTTTTTGAACTTCTTCTATTCGAGTAACTGTACTATGCATTTGGATCTATTGGGAATATCTTATAAATATTTGTGTATGAATTGAAAGTACTTTGACCCAAATCACCTGATTTCATGTCCACAATAAATCTTGGTTGCATCAGTTTCCCTGTTACTGTGTTGTGAGCATTTTAGGCGATGTCCGCGGGCTCACAATATCTTTATGTGTACATGCAATTTGACACCCAAAATGGCAGACAGAGTGGGCAGACAGTAGCTGCATATGATGTCAGCGCAAGAGGTCTATACACATACATAAACGGCTATTTATGGGCATCCATGCATATTCATGTATGCACTTGGTTCTATTTTAAAAAAACAATAACTCAAATACATGTACTTGAGTTATTTGAAAGTATTCAAACTTGGGTTTTTTGATAATTTGGTCCATAGATGTAAACCTCTTTATGAGAAACTCCTCTTTCTACACAAGTTTTGTTTAAATCAGCGACCACTATCCTGTGACCAACTTGTAATCAAGTAGATGGTCAGTCCCTAATGAAGTGGACAAGAGTGATCACACACTACTGGAACTGGAGTTGTAGATAGTGATCTTGAGGAAATGAAGCATGCCTTAACAGCGCTGCAATTAATTAGGCTGGATACTGATTGGGTGTTCATGTGTTTCATTTGATATCAAGTAGGATCAAGTAGGATCTTAGCTAAGCCACGGAAAACATCAATGACTACTCAAAATACCTGCATCTTCTTTTCCTATATTTTGGTGTAATACTTTATTTACATAAACTGAGTTCTGAATAAATGGGAACATTTTACAACAGAAAAAATAAAAACCTCTATGTGTACATGTATGTTTATAACTTGTTCAAATGTGCACGTTGTATTTGATAACAAGAAAGGGGGTTTAAAAGCTTTAATTTCAGATTTTGTTTAAGAGGCATAAAAAACAGTAAAAGCATTTTTCATTTAGATTTGAGGATTTAGTAAAAAAAAATATCTTTTTCATAAACCTAGTTTCTATGTTAAAAGAGAGATTTGAAAATAGAAAACAAACTTCAAACAACTGCACAACAATTTTAACTGCTTATCTTGATAGTGAATAATGGTAATGGTTCTCTTCTTTTTGTGTAGTATTTGTATGTCCATAGTTTTGTGATAGAAGGCAAAGCTGAAACCAGAAGAGTACTCACACTTTTTAGACATTCACTGTACACTTGATGGTAAAAGACTGCATTAAAAACAGTAACTTGAGATGCTGTTTTTTAGGCAATTTGAATTGAGTGGAACCCGGTGCCTTTTTGTCTGAGATTATTTTCTTTACACAGATTTCAGAAGAGGGGAAATCCGAAAATCTAAAACAAAATTTCAAACAAACAAAATTTTCCCACTCAATTTTTTTTTCTCCAAATTTGACTTGCACTTCATACTTCAATCCAGACTTTTAGTAAGGCCGTGTCTGAATTGGTGGCTTTGGCTATGGCTGTTGCTAAGGACATTCTATACTTCAACGCATGAAGATGTGGCAATCTAGCCATAGCCAAAGCCACAAATTCACACAAGGCCTAACAACAATAACCAGAGATATTATTATTATATCAGACTGTTTGAAATCAAAGGCATTTTTTGTCAGAGGAATTGGTTTTATATTTCATACATGAGGCTCTGTACTTAGGGGAAAAACTAAAATCAAATACTCCAAGCGTAGAAAACTAAATTTGTCTTGCTTTTGATGTTACAGACTGGGGCATTTGAGATGCTGTTTTCAATTTTGCACATGAGATAGTATAGTCCATGAGCGTTCAAGTGTTATATTTGTTTAGTGAGCACTGAGTGCTTATGAATAATGCTGCAATTAGTAACTTTACCAATCTGTATGCATGAAAGGAATCAAGGCCATCTAGGATGAGAGAATAACACTTCATTCGTCAATAATTATCTGGTACTTGCAGGAAAACAAGTTTTGTCAGACATAACACACTGTAACACAAAATGTCTTACTTTAATGAGAAAACAATTTACAAAATTTTGCTTTGTGTACTCGAACAAATTTTCAAACAACTGTGGGGTTCTTTGTATTAATTTTGATGTATAGGTATTACCGATTTTGCCTATAAATTAATACTTTAAAATTAATACTTTATATCTCTTGAAAGTAATCACATCAAGTCGATTAATTCAGAAGTGAATATTTGTGCCACGTGGGATAAGTTTACATGTTCCCAACCCAAATAAAAACAACCAATCCACTGCTTAAAACAACCAATCCACAGCTTTTAAAAAACAACGAATCCACTGCTAAAAAAGTGTTATCTCAGATTTGTAAACTCATTTTGTTTATTAATGTTTTCTACCCAGTGGGGGATTTTTGATGTATTCCCTAATGAAAACAACCAATCTACTCCTAGCAGTTTCACAGAAAAAACCCTCTTTGATGAACTGAATTAAGTCCCACTCCTAATTCTAATCAGATTAAAGCTGCTGCTAAACCGCCTCCAGATCTATCCAGTGTGCTACGATCCATATAAATACCATGGGGTATTCTTTTCTTAAAAAGCAGCGATGAGTTTAAGATCAAAATGTCATCAGGCACCAGACGGAGTCCCTGCTACCCTGACTTTAGTCAACAACCATTCTCTCACTTCCGTCGCTGGACTAATTTGCTTTTAAACCGCAGCCTGGTTTTTTTAATGTCTCGGGGCGTTTTTCTTTACAACCCTGAGCTGACGAGGCTGGACAGCTTGAGAAGGTTGCTGATGGGATGTTGCCATGGTTGGAGAAAGTCATCAATTGTTACCTGTTCTGAATTCCTCCTATGAGTCAATGATAGTATTGCCAGTGTCCATTCCTTAAAAGTCAGAATTATATTTAGAACAAGTCAGGAAACACTTTTTTTTTACTGAAGTCTATTTTTTTATCACAATCAGATTATATACATTTTGAACAATCATTGCTTCACTTTCCCCTTAATGCATTTAAAAATCATGTATTAATACAGAAGACAATGCTTTATAAGTGCGAAATCTCTGATCGGGTGATCTGTTTTGAATTATGTAAACTGTACTTCCCCTTGCAAATAAAAAACAACCCATTGCTTGACTGAGATGGCACTTTAATGATGGCAGGACAAACCATGGTGCTCCGATCGATTCTTAAAACCAACAACCATGTCAAAGCAGAGAGTTTCAGCATGATTGCAAAACAAACACTTATGATGTTGGTTTGGAAGGTCTGGGAGACTCTCTATTGAGGAATGAGAGGCTGGGTTTGGGATCAGTTCTTATATACTCACTGCTTTTCTAGACTTGCTTATCACACATCAATGTAAGGGTTAAAACACAAAATATATATCTCTAACGCCATTATTACATCAATTTAATAATGTTGGTGTTATTATGACATGAATTGCAGAAAAAGGGTTTATCATTTTCCCAAGTCTTAATTATTTTATTTTTTTAATGATTCTTTAATGTTTATAAAAATAAAAATAAAAAAATAACAAATTATCAGCCTAATTAATGCTTTTCTTTTCTCAGAATGCTTCACATGAATCTTTAAATTGTAAAACAAACAACTGAAACCAGTACGATGTGGGCAGATCTTCTAAGTCCAGACATAGGCAGATGTTATGTACATGTACAAAAACATTCCTACATGGGTCTTGTTACTTCATCAGAAGATGTAGCAAAGCATCATGAGTTGATGGATTGTCAGTATTTCGCAAGTTCAACCACCAACAAGATTTATATTCTTGTTTGTAAGTGCTGTGGTGCTAATAACCTGTGAAACTAGATACATGTACATCCACAGACTGTATAAACGTTGCTGATGACTGACGTAAATATAACTAAAATAGCTGCAGGACTGACAACTGAAGGAAGAGCTCTTATGGTGATGAGTATAGCAATCAGTCAGGTATCAGTGGTATTATCACTATTATCACTATGTAGTTTGACATAGTGTAGGTAATAAGGCTGCGGTGAGCTAGTTTCCTGTTGTGCCAAGATAAAGAGTGGATTGTTCATCTCCACAGTGCTGATGAGATTGAAGCCAATATAAATAAACAAACTCTGAAAAGAAGAAACGTTGTCCCTACCAAACTTCAGTGTAGTGACAGGGTGTAACTGTATCCAATACATCCTACATACAATGTATTTTAATTTTTTAACAGAAGCAACAAGTCCGCAAAATATAATTTGGGTTTTGCTCTAACACCAATGTGCATTAAGCACTGTAGATGTATACTCGGTACTTTCCTAAGTCCCGTGAACAAAATTCATGGGCATTATCACTCATGTGGGATTGGAACCCAAGACCTTTGCCGTTCTACATATGTATTACAACTGGATCACCGAGCTAGCCTGGTGGCTAGGAGGAAGTTTGAATCCCATTATTAGCCGCAGGTACTGCAACAATTGAACAGATGTTAGTCTTTATCCCGAAGCAAAATAAACATTTATTTAGTCCAAAAAACATAAACCCGTATACACATACAGTGTATCAACCAAACTGTTTGAAAGTATCCCATGTTGTCTGTGATGTTCTACCAATGCAAGTTTACAAGGTCAATAACTGCACCCATCCTCACACATGTACATAAAACATGTATGTACAATGTAATTGTACATGTCTATTTCATTCATTAATGCTACAAAGTTTAATATTCTTTAAAATCCTCTGACAAGCTAAAAAGATGAATTCCTAAACCTTGTAGATTCAAAAAGTGAATTTCACCTGTCTTAAATAAAAATGTTTAAAACTCAGTTAGGTATGTTCAATACAATTCATTTGATTGAGTGTCTATCACCAAAAGACATCAGAAAAGGGCAAACCAAAATTATGCATTAATATTTAATGTGGCAAAAATAACCATTCAAAACTACTATTGATGTAGATAAACCATTGTTCTGCTGTTTCTTACCACTGTTAAGATCCTGGTTTTTGTTGCTCCTCCTCCTCTTACGAGCAGGTCTTACCGGGATAGTGGTACATGAGACGGGTGAAGTGAAAGCCTGGTTCAGGTCCTTAGATGTATCTGAATTTGCCTCATCACGGAAGTGTCTTAGTGTCTGGAGAGAAAGGAGAAGGAGGTGGTCAGAAAACGGAGCTGGTAAAACTGGAGATGCTTAAAATTTAAGACTGGTAATAGGCCTGTTCTGAACAGTGTTGCAAGAAAGAGTAAGAGACTGAAAGAGTAAAGTTTTACGCAATTGATATAAATATTATCAGCCATATTTCATAACTTTAAATGAAAAATAAAATGAAGACCAAACCAAACCAAGAATAAAAGGGCCGTTATCAGAACACTACATTTGTGACAATATTTATCATTATCAGATATTACAAATCTAGCAGGTGCCAACTAACCCTCCCCACATCCTCCAGCCATTAGCAGCATGTACATATAAGATTGCATAGACCGGGCATTCATTTACCAAATAAAAATAATATTCAGTGAAACTGAGGCACAGGATAAGAACAGCTCCCTTTCCCCTAGGGCTGACACGTATCCAATTTTAAAAACTACAAAGTGATCAACATAATCGAAGAGAGTACCCTCCCGCAAGACCCCTTCAGCAATTTCATCAGCGCAAGGAGTGTGATGCAGGGGGAGAATAAAAACACCATCAGGGTTAGACGTCGCTCCTGGTATCGATTGGGCAATCCTAAAAGAAGAAAATCAACTCGAGCAGCCGGACTTGTCACATGTTGATATGTGGTGGTGCCGCCACTGTCTTGTCAGTTAGGGGTCAGTTTTAAATTAAATTGTGGCTGACTATTCTTCCTGACTTGTGCTTCTGGATGGAAGGGAGGGGTGTGTTTGAATGTCACTTACTGCTTCAAGACCTGTTACACACACATAAACAAGTCCATGGTTGGTCATCCTGTTTATAAATTTTTACACTCGCACATCTTTGATTTATTCTCTCTTTTTTTAAAGTTATCATTTCTGTGCAGGGACAGATTTCGTACAAGATGCTTTTTAAGGCACACACATTTGCTGGGCATTGAAAACGTATTGCAAAGAAGTTCTACTGGATAGTAGTTGTGATTTAAAAGCTCCCTGCTCATTCATGTTAAGCAAAGGATGTCTTTTGCAAATATTTTCTGCAAGGCCGTTCAGTGATATTATCCCAGTATAAAGTTTGTACTTCAAATAATTCATGTTTTTAGTATTGAAACTGCAACTTTCTCTTAATAGCATTCTATCAAAGAAGTCCCGCAATTTCTCTAATGTGCAATGTAATAAAAATGTCAATCAATTCGAAGAAGAATCACTTTTGTCATTTAATTGCTCTGAAAGTTATTAAAGGCAAATTTGATACTAAAACAAATACAGAGGACTGAAATTGGTTGTACAATGTACACGCATAAATGTACATACAGTACTTATATAAATGTGCCATCATCTCTTATAACCTTGTGTACTTTCTGGTTTTAAATTCATATTTAGTTACATTTTTTAAAATTATACCTCCAACAACTTTGGGCTTGTGCTTTACCTTCTCGTTAGGTTGAATGCAATGTCCCACAGTGCACAGCATAAACAGATTCCCACATTAGACAACCCATGTCTTCTTTTAGTCAATTATCTAGGCTAATTGGATTGATTTATTGTACACATTGTCAAGACTCACTAAATGCAATTATTCTCTAAGAATAATGTCCTCCACTGTCTAATTCTATTATCCTTGATAGACCAGACTGAATTCTCACTCAATTATTGTTATATTTTATAAAGATTAAGAAGAAAAAACTAAGAAAAATAAAAAAATAAAATAAAAAATAGCGGTGACATTTCATATACTGTACGTCATTGTGGTTAGAAATTATCCGTTAGCGTGGGCAACTTGAGATTGAATTATGCAATCTGAGAAGATGATTCAATTACCACAAATGACCTAATGCAATAATGAAGCTGTTTGTAGATTTAACAAATCACCCTTGGTTTTCAAATGAGCCTAAAGAAATGCTCATAATAGACATACAATGTAGGGTGAGGTGCCCTTTACATTGTACATTGACAGTGTACCTGTGTAAAGAGCCATAGACCAGAGGCCTGAAATCTACTTCTATGCTTACATAAATATACACCACATATTGTACAACACATGTCAGGGGCCTGCTCTGGGCCCAACTTAATCAAACCTGTAAGCATTAAACAATTTTAAGCGCAGAAAAATCTTGCTCAGAAGGATCAGGTAACCAAGCAATACATTACATATTACACTGTTGCGACTGGTGCCCCACATAATTTTTGCATAGCAATGGAATTTGCTGTGCATTTTTTATTTTGTTTTTGCCTAACAGCTCTATGAAATTGAGCCTGGACTGCACCTAAACACTCGCCTGTCATACATTGTCTAGTAAAAACTGCTGTTGGTTAGTAAACAACACTTCATAACTTGGCCATAATAAAGTATGTATAATCTACCTGTTTAAAATGTTATTATGGTTTTTCTTTTTGGATTTGAACACACAGATTTTTTTCAAAACTTTTCTTTTGATTGTGAGAATTTAACTTTATTTGACCAATAAATCTAGTTATGATCACTACCAACTGAAAATGAATAACTCAGGCAAATCAAAAGAAGTTTACTAGACCGACCGGTTACTTTAAATAAAGTGCAAGGTCTGTCATGTGCATGTACACATGTAACAGCTTCACTATGAGGAGTTAAGGGTCAGCCAGAGGGGTGTTTGGGTGTCATGTAGACACTCTAGCCAATTAAAATTGGAGTACCGTTAATCTTTCATTTACATATTACGGTACTGTAAATGAGTAAAACCCACATCAAGATAAACAAAGTGAATATTTATTTAAAATTCATCCCTTGCTATGTACACACGTCATCACTTGCTATCAGATACAAACTTAGTCTTTTTGTACTTATACTGGTACCCACAAAATACCAGTTTATCCCTAGGGTTGACCATATGACTAATCTAGAAACAGTTAATGGTGTGTGTCATATGTGTAACCAATTCCATGTACATGTGTAGCTCTTGGGAATTTTATGCTGGTATGCTATTTTTACTATATCTGTAGCAGACATTATTAATCCCATCTGTAAATTATACCGTTAAATTGATAACTTGAAAGTTCTTACAGAACAACGCACTATAGATTACTATGTGCTGGAAGTTTTTGATTTGTGAACATTAATCTTAACCTTTTTTCCCCACAGGATTCAGGATACATGTAAGTACTGAGTATACAGTGCTTTTAAAACACACCTTGGTGTAGGGTACATAACATATTTATCCTTCAATGTATGTATTTTCTTATCAACCTTGAAATCTTGGCAATCTAGCTACAATGTAGCATACTGACCACATCTGTTACATTTGTGGATCTCAGTTCAAACCCCACCATTGGGTTTTCAATCTCTGGCCAAATATGTGGCATACACATGTGTTCTCTCCCCCCAAAATACAAAAACAACAAAAACCAAAACCCCCAAAACAAACAAACCAAATAAGAATAATAAAATAGAATACATCCTGATTATTAATAATACATAACAAAAAAGCAACAAATCTTAATATAAACATTACTTTTGATCACTGGTCTCTCCAATCAGGCCTATATGTTACAGCTGGGTAGTTTTGAGAAACTTTTTGTCTCATTACCAGACATTACATTGTAAACTATTCCTCTTCAACACATTGATCAATCAGAGCAATGACTATGCTGTCCAACACAAAACCTTCATACATTAAAATCCCATACAACATCTAAACAACCCGCAACCAATCTACATTGCTATATTGTTCATTTTATGTTCATTGCAGTGCACTGTTTATAGGATCAGTGATGGGGATGGAGACCTACCCATGTGTTATTACACACAAGAGTGAATTGCTAAGCAGTTGCTGTGGGGCTAACTAAGTAGATCTGTTTTTATGTGTACATAATAAAATAATAAATAAATAGAATGTGCAAGTCTCGCACTATTTGAACATTGGGACCCTTTAAAATTTGTTTCCTTCACGCGTTGAGGTATTGTGGGTGGGACCAAAGTGGTCTAAAAAATATCAATACGCACAAGACTTGTCGGTCTATTACCATGCAACCTGATTTTCGAGCAGATGCAACTAACCTTGGCTGTTTCTGTCCATCCTTCTTGTTCAGTTTCCCAAGTGTTTAGTTTGATCCAATCAGACGTCTTCAAAGCTTGTCTGCACATCTCTAATCTGTGCTTAGCTGAAACAAGACCCTGAAACAATACAAATACAATCAACATTACACACACACACGTTAAAGCATTAGATACTAGTTAAATATAAATAAATTTAGAATTATCACATTACAGATGCGTGTTGAGGCTAAGAAGTCTTGCTCACTGGTCTCAAGCTCTGGTGTTTCTGATCAGCAGAGTGTGGGTTCGATTCCCAGTCTTGACACTTGTATCCTAAGACACTTAACCATTATTGCTTCATCCTTTGAATGGGACGTAAAGCTTTTGGTCCTTTGTGTTTCTGGCATGGTTGGCAGCAGATTGCGCTGCATCACCACCTCAGAAACTAAAATAAACTTAGCATTAGCATACTTGTCTTAAAACATAATAAACTCTTATTAGAGGTGCCAATAGATAAAGTGATGTAAAAATTATAAGAACTGTGAGAAAATAAGCAACAAAAGACCGTTTATTGCAAACAGATACATGTAGTAAATACTAGAACACACTCCTGTAAGCAAAGTGCATAGTTGCACACATTTCAAAGTGTTCACATGAACAGGCAATTTTATGGTAAACTTAAATCCTGTCCCAGGCAGGAAAACAGGGGCCCAGTTTCCTGGTATTATACAAATTATTCCAACCCAGATCTACATACGGGTGTGCATGCATTCAACACTTTCCACAAAACAACTAAGTCAAATACAATGTACAGGTGGTACTTTAATTAATTTTAAATGTAGTCAATTACAAAAAGTGTGAACAATATTGAAGACAGGATTAGACTTTGATGAGGCCTCACCAGCAGATATCCACCTGATCTCAAAATGACAAATTTTGCTTATGGGGAGAAGATACGAACCATAAAACTGTTACATGATGTAATAGTATTGGCCTCAAAGATGGACATAAATAGGTTTTGCAAAGCAATCCACCATAGCGTAATAAGTAATTGTTCAATGTAAATGTAAATGTAGTTGGATGTTGAATGTTTCTCAGCCTGGAAGCCCTCCGACTCAGATTTGTGAATAGCAAACCTTGAAGTATGGGAAATGCCATAAAATTTGTGAGAAAAAAAAAAAGGCAAGCTCACTAGTCCTACAATGTACATCTTGAGATAGAGGAAGATTCGAGGGCAAACTTGACAAATATTTTATGTCTACGTACAATTGTTTAGTTTATGTATTGTTGATTACCACTGTTGAATCCCTAAAGCATTGGTTAAACGTGATCAGATAAGTGCGGCATCACATCCTTACAAAAGAGCCACTGAGCCTGGACTGCCTGCAGGTAAGAGTTGTACACACTCAATGGAAAAACAATTAAAATCTTACATTTCATGGAAATTGCACTGTACAATTATTATCAAGTTTTGATATATGCAGAAAGGGAGCACGTCTCAAAACTTGTACAGCTGTTATTTTTAGATTTCTTGAATTTGTGCTAAAATTATGATACAAAAATGAAAATTTTCCTGTATGGTAAGTGCAGCATCTTGCCTGCCAAGACATACCGTGAATATCAAGTTGAATCTTTTTGAGAAGTAACTATAAATAGTAAACTTGCGGGGTACAACCATGTGTCAAAATCTCTTTCTTGAGGATTGTTGACTCTGAAAGAGCCAGTGTGGTCTGGAGGATTGTTGACTCTGAAAGAGCCGGTGTGGTCTGGAGGATTGTTGACTCTGAAAGAGCCGGTGTGGTCTGGAGGATTGTTGACTCTGAAAGAGCCAGTGTGGTCTGGAGGATTGTTGACTCTGAAAGAGCCGGTGTGGTCTGGAGGATTGTTGACTCTGAAAGAGCTGGTGTAGTCTGGAGGATTGTTGACTCTGAAAGAGCCAGTGTGGTCTGGAGGATTGTTGACTCTGAAAGAGCCGGTGTGGTCTGGAGGATTGTTGACTCTGAAAGAGCCGGTGTGGTCTGGAGGATTGTTGACTCTGAAAGAGCCAGTGTGGTCTGGAGGATTGTTGACTCTGAAAGAGCCGGTGTGGTCTGGAGGATTGTTGACTCTGAAAGAGCCGGTGTGGTCTGGAGGATTGTTGACTCTGAAAGAGACCGTGTGGTCTGGAGGATTGTTGACTCTGAAAGAGCTGGTGTAGTCTGGAGGATTGTTGACTCTGAAAGAGCCGGTGTGGTCTGGAGGATTGTTGACTCTGAAAGAGCCAGTGTGGTCTGGAGGATTGTTGACTCTGAAAGAGCCAGTGTGGTCTGGAGGATTGTTGACTCTGAAAGAGCCGGTGTGGTCTGGAGGATTGTTGACTCTGAAAGAGCCGGTGTGGTCTGGAGGATTGTTGACTCTGAAAGAACCAGTGTGGTCTGGAGGATTGTTGACTCTGAAAGAGCCTGTGTGGTCTGGAGGATTGTTGACTCTGAAAGAGCTGGTGTGGTCTGGAGGATTGTTGACTCTGAAAGACCCGGTGTGGTCTGGAGGATTGTTGACTCTGAAAGAGCCAGTGTGGTCTGGAGGATTGTTGACTCTGAAAGAGCCGGTGTGGTCTGGAGGATTGTTGACTCTGAAAGAGCTGGTGTAGTCTGGAGGATTGTTGACTCTGAAAGAGCCAGTGTGGTCTGGAGGATTGTTGACTCTGAAAGAGCCGGTGTGGTCTGGAGGATTGTTGACTCTGAAAGAGCCGGTGTGGTCTGGAGGATTGTTGACTCTGAAAGAGCCGGTGTGGTCTGGAGGATTGTTGACTCTGAAAGAGCCAGTGTGGTCTGGAGGATTGTTGACTCTGAAAGAGCCTGTGTGGTCTGGAGGATTGTTGACTCTGAAAGAGCCGGTGTGGTCTGGAGGATTGTTGACTCTGAAAGAGCCCTTGTGGTCTGGAGGATTGTTGACTCTGAAAGAGCTGGTGTAGTCTGGAGGATTGTTGACTCTGAAAGAGCCGGTGTGGTCTGGAGGATTGTTGACTCTGAAAGAGCCAGTGTGGTCTGGAGGATTGTTGACTCTGAAAGAGCCGGTGTGGTCTGGAGGATTGTTGACTCTGAAAGAGCCGGTGTGGTCTGGAGGATTGTTGACTCTGAAAGAGCCAGTGTGGTCTGGAGGATTGTTGACTCTGAAAGAGCCGGTGTGGTCTGGAGGATTGTTGACTCTGAAAGAGCTGGTGTGGTCTTGAGGATTGTTGACTCTGAAAGAGCCGGTGTGGTCTTGAGGATTGTTGACTCTGAAAGAGCCGGTGTGGTCTTGAGGATTGTTGACTCTGAAAGAGCCGGTGTGGTCTTGAGGATTGTTGACTCTGAAAGAGCCGGTGTGGTCTGGAGGATTGTTGACTCTGAAAGAGGCGGTGTGGTCTGGAGGATTGTTGACTCTGAAAGAGCCGGTGTGGTCTGGAGGATTGTTGACTCTGAAAGAGCCGGTGTGGTCTGGAGGATTGTTGACTCTGAAAGAGCCAGTGTGGTCTGGAGGATTGTTGACTCTGAAAGAGCCAGTGTGGTCTGGAGGATTGTTGACTCTGAAAGAGGCGGTGTGGTCTGGAGGATTGTTGACTCTGAAAGAGCCGGTGTGGTCTGGAGGATTGTTGACTCTGAAAGAGCCGGTGTGGTCTGGAGGATTGTTGACTCTGAAAGAGCCAGTGTGGTCTGGAGGATTGTTGACTCTGAAAGAGCCGGTGTGGTCTGGAGGATTGTTGACTCTGAAAGAGCTGGTGTAGTCTGGAGGATTGTTGACTCTGAAAGAGCCAGTGTGGTCTGGAGGATTGTTGACTCTGAAAGAGCCGGTGTGGTCTGGAGGATTGTTGACTCTGAAAGAGCCGGTGTGGTCTGGAGGATTGTTGACTCTGAAAGAGCCAGTGTGGTCTGGAGGATTGTTGACTCTGAAAGAGCCGGTGTGGTCTGGAGGATTGTTGACTCTGAAAGAGCCGGTGTGGTCTGGAGGATTGTTGACTCTGAAAGAGCCCGTGTGGTCTGGAGGATTGTTGACTCTGAAAGAGCTGGTGTAGTCTGGAGGATTGTTGACTCTGAAAGAGCCGGTGTGGTCTGGAGGATTGTTGACTCTGAAAGAGCCAGTGTGGTCTGGAGGATTGTTGACTCTGAAAGAGCCTGTGTGGTCTGGAGGATTGTTGACTCTGAAAGAGCCGGTGTGGTCTGGAGGATTGTTGACTCTGAAAGAGCCCTTGTGGTCTGGAGGATTGTTGACTCTGAAAGAGCTGGTGTAGTCTGGAGGATTGTTGACTCTGAAAGAGCCGGTGTGGTCTGGAGGATTGTTGACTCTGAAAGAGCCAGTGTGGTCTGGAGGATTGTTGACTCTGAAAGAGCCGGTGTGGTCTGGAGGATTGTTGACTCTGAAAGAGCCGGTGTGGTCTGGAGGATTGTTGACTCTGAAAGAGCCAGTGTGGTCTGGAGGATTGTTGACTCTGAAAGAGCCGGTGTGGTCTGGAGGATTGTTGACTCTGAAAGAGCTGGTGTGGTCTTGAGGATTGTTGACTCTGAAAGAGCCGGTGTGGTCTTGAGGATTGTTGACTCTGAAAGAGCCGGTGTAGTCTTGAGGATTGTTGACTCTGAAAGAGCCGGTGTGGTCTTGAGGATTGTTGACTCTGAAAGAGCCGGTGTGGTCTGGAGGATTGTTGACTCTGAAAGAGGCGGTGTGGTCTGGAGGATTGTTGACTCTGAAAGAGCCAGTGTGGTCTGGAGGATTGTTGACTCTGAAAGAGCCGGTGTGGTCTGGAGGATTGTTGACTCTGAAAGAGCCAGTGTGGTCTGGAGGATTGTTGACTCTGAAAGAGCCAGTGTGGTCTGGAGGATTGTTGACTCTGAAAGAGGCGGTGTGGTCTGGAGGATTGTTGACTCTGAAAGAGCCGGTGTGGTCTGGAGGATTGTTGACTCTGAAAGAGCCGGTGTGGTCTGGAGGATTGTTGACTCTGAAAGAGCCAGTGTGGTCTGGAGGATTGTTGACTCTGAAAGAGCCGGTGTGGTCTGGAGGATTGTTGACTCTGAAAGAGCTGGTGTAGTCTGGAGGATTGTTGACTCTGAAAGAGCCAGTGTGGTCTGGAGGATTGTTGACTCTGAAAGAGCCGGTGTGGTCTGGAGGATTGTTGACTCTGAAAGAGCCGGTGTGGTCTGGAGGATTGTTGACTCTGAAAGAGCCAGTGTGGTCTGGAGGATTGTTGACTCTGAAAGAGCCGGTGTGGTCTGGAGGATTGTTGACTCTGAAAGAGCCGGTGTGGTCTGGAGGATTGTTGACTCTGAAAGAGCCCGTGTGGTCTGGAGGATTGTTGACTCTGAAAGAGCTGGTGTAGTCTGGAGGATTGTTGACTCTGAAAGAGCCGGTGTGGTCTGGAGGATTGTTGACTCTGAAAGAGCCAGTGTGGTCTGGAGGATTGTTGACTCTGAAAGAGCCAGTGTGGTCTGGAGGATTGTTGACTCTGAAAGAGCCGGTGTGGTCTGGAGGATTGTTGACTCTGAAAGAGCCGGTGTGGTCTGGAGGATTGTTGACTCTGAAAGAACCAGTGTGGTCTGGAGGATTGTTGACTCTGAAAGAGCCGGTGTGGTCTGGAGGATTGTTGACTCTGAAAGAGCTGGTGTGGTCTGGAGGATTGTTGACTCTGAAAGACCCGGTGTGGTCTGGAGGATTGTTGACTCTGAAAGAGCCAGTGTGGTCTGGAGGATTGTTGACTCTGAAAGAGCCGGTGTGGTCTGGAGGATTGTTGACTCTGAAAGAGCTGGTGTAGTCTGGAGGATTGTTGACTCTGAAAGAGCCAGTGTGGTCTGGAGGATTGTTGACTCTGAAAGAGCCGGTGTGGTCTGGAGGATTGTTGACTCTGAAAGAGCCGGTGTGGTCTGGAGGATTGTTGACTCTGAAAGAGCCGGTGTGGTCTGGAGGATTGTTGACTCTGAAAGAGCCAGTGTGGTCTGGAGGATTGTTGACTCTGAAAGAGCCTGTGTGGTCTGGAGGATTGTTGACTCTGAAAGAGCCAGTGTGGTCTGGAGGATTGTTGACTCTGAAAGAGCCCTTGTGGTCTGGAGGATTGTTGACTCTGAAAGAGCTGGTGTAGTCTGGAGGATTGTTGACTCTGAAAGAGCCGGTGTGGTCTGGAGGATTGTTGACTCTGAAAGAGCCAGTGTGGTCTGGAGGATTGTTGACTCTGAAAGAGCCAGTGTGGTCTGGAGGATTGTTGACTCTGAAAGAGCCGGTGTGGTCTGGAGGATTGTTGACTCTGAAAGAGCCGGTGTGGTCTGGAGGATTGTTGACTCTGAAAGAACCGGTGTGGTCTGGAGGATTGTTGACTCTGAAAGAGCCGGTGTGGTCTGGAGGATTGTTGACTCTGAAAGAGCCAGTGTTGTCTTGAGGATTGTTGACTCTGAAAGAGCCGGTGTGGTCTGGAGGATTGTTGACTCTGAAAGAGCCGGTGTGGTCTGGAGGCATTCTCCTGAAGATGTGCAGAGTATACTGTTAGAAACGTTAAGACTACACCGGCTCTTCTCAGAGCCAACGCTCCTCCCAAAAGAGATTTTTACACATGGTTGCACCCGCAAGCTACTATTTATAGTTACATGTACATTACTTTTCATTTCGACACCATGCAAAGCTTCAAACATCATTTGTCAATATTTTTGCTAACAAAGTGTACAGTTTATATGTAATGTATTTCAAAGACTGGTGGCGTTTCACCAATATCTATTCTAGTAATTCCAGTAATCACCAGAAAGCCTACAATCTCATACTTTTCCATAAATTCAGGCAAATAAAAAAAAAACCAAGATTTTCAGTACTAAAAAATCAGATTACATCAAGCAAAAAAGCATGGACTGTTTTTCCAGTTATTCAGTAAATTAGACTTCATAATTAAACATATTTTGTAACCTACACCTTAAGATCTGTTGTAGTGATAAGTTCATTATTTGTATAGATCTCCATTGGCTTGATACGCGCAATGAAGATCTGTTGTAGTGATAAGTTCATTATTTGTATAGATCTCCATTGGCTTGATACGCGCAATGAAGATCTGTTGGTAATTGAAGTCAGTATATAATATTATAAGCAATTAGCATTCACTGTGCAGCAATGAAAACAAGATGCAGAGCAAGGCATTCTATTAGGAAGAGTTAGAGACAACGGGATAGCGAGGTCAAAACACAGCCTGAGATTCATTGATAAGAGTTACAACATGTCTAGAGAAATAGAGGTTGAGAAATGGTAATGGAAGTACATAGTGAATGGATCATGTACAATACAGTCAAACATGAGCTGATTTTATATGCACTGCGCAAAGAGATGCATATAGAATGCATGCACATTAAATCACCAACGATAAACTTAGGCATCATTTAGAAGACCTTATCAACACATTTAAAACCAAGGTACATTTGTATTCTGGTAGATAAATGATGGCAAATTCAGTGACATTCCACTACTGTTGAATTGAGATACATAAAACTGTAATAATTTCACATAATTTATGGGTAAAAATGTTGTTAAATGTTTCAATGAGCAGTAAACATTTCTGTGTTTGGGTATTATGTAGTCACATTTATGCCATTTTGGCAGGGGAAGTTGGTAAATAGATAAAGTTGACCAGAAGAACCGGTTGACTAATAAGTCAATGGGAGACTTTTTTAGGAAGAGACTGTGAGAATGTTTTTTTAAGATCCTCTTTGTACCTTATTTGTTAACTTTACAATCTACTTCTTTTTGCTAAATTTTCTTGAATGTTTAATTTACATGCACTTGTTCCGTTTTAAATATTTTTATGATTTGTCATGTTCAAATAAATAATAATAACAAAATCATGTTTTCTAAGTCGTAGTTAATACCCTTCATATTGAAGCTTAAACTGTACTCAAATCAGTAATTAAATTAAGTTTGTCACTTTTGCAGGTTTGCAACAGATGATCATACAGACAACTGGTACATGAAATATGTTCAAATAATCCCAACAATTTATCTGAAATGCTTCCATTTTCAAGAAAAGCTGGAGATTCAGTTTAAATTTAACTCTAGCCTTTAAAATTAGCCTTTAAGATTATAAAAATGTTTTGTTTTCAATACAAAAGTACCAAATATAACAGAAAGTTAAAATCTTCCGACATTCCTGCCTAGGAGTAAACAACCGCGTAATTATTAAATCTTTAAACGACTGCCATGAATATTTGACCATTATTAGTATGCCCAACTGACTGTCATTTGGTTGGCCCAGCTGCGGTCAAGCGGATATTTCAGGGTAGACGTAGAGGTGTTCCGGTTTAGTAAAAGGCCATCCATTGAACTTTGCAAACCTTGCTTTAAGAGAAGGAGACACTATGGCGTCTTCATTCACATTTTATTTTTGAAGTTAGTGTGGGCGCGTGTTGCTTTATGCTTTCTTTCTTAATTAATGAGAGGATAAAACAAGAATTTAGATGATTTCAGAAACCAAGCAGCCACAGAATCCAATAAAAAAGCCCTCTGTTATTATAGCCTAGAGACTAAGCATGCTTTCATTGCTTCATTATTGATACAGCCAAATCAACACGGATTTTAATTTCTAATTACACAACTTTCTCAAAAGGTCTTTGTTGGTCCTGCCTATGTTTACAATGAAAACTTATTCCCCGTTTTTTCTTTTTAGAAGCTTTCTCAATCTATCGAAACCCATAATATGCCAATAAATTGACATAATAACTGACATCATACCACAATATGTACATTGTAAATCTTTGTTGTGCCAATTTTGGAGATTCCCTGTGTGTCTGTGCATTTTAGGCAACATGCGCTGTTTTTACACTTACCACAACTTTACATATAATTTAAATCCCAAAATGGCAGCACATCCCAAACTCTCGCCGCTTATGACATACAGAGCAAGGTTTGTCTGGCCTTCAACAGACTAGGGTAAGATTCACAAAGCTGCTACTACAGAAATCAGCCAATCATGAACACAAATTTTCATTGCTAAAAATAAGTCACCAACAAAATACCATTTTATAGACTGTCATTTGTCTTACAACTACTCAGCATTTTTTTCTGCTTTTAAACAGGAATATCAGAGCAAGCAAGGATGCTCCTTTTCTTTTTAAAGCAAAACCAAAATATCATTATATAAGTGTACCTTCTTTCCATAGGCATCATGAACCGGTGAGAGGATACCTGATATGACTTGGAAGTTGCCAACCCGATGAAGATAATCCTTGGCAATTTCTACAAGAGTGGAAGAGAAAAGACAAATAAACAGTCAGTGCATCTGCAGTTGTAATCTACACATAATGTGTAGCAAAATCAAACTCTGAACTGATTGATGATGCTAGGTTTTAGGGTATCAGTGCAATGTCATGTAACCTACATTAAACTGCTACTTAGCACAATACAGCACACAAAAGTTAATCAGTCAAAATATACCTTGTACAAAGTATCCTACATGCAACTGGTTCTTCTATTTTGCAAACTTAAATTGGGGCATGCCTACATAGTATGAATTTTTTTCAGAAATGTTTTCTGTTAAAAAGCTGTATGTACATGTAATTGGGCCTACACACTGTCTGTGTTAGATGCATTTTGCCATACTGAACATTCAGCACCCCAAGATAGTGTACAACACAAATTTAAGCTCAAAAAAGAAGAAGGGAATTTCACGACTAACGATCAGTTAGACAGTACCTTGCATGTATACATTATTAAGAATTGGTTAGAAAAACTACAATTTAAAATCAAAAGATCATACTCATAAAGTTATGTTGTACATGTACATCTTGTGCAAGTGCCACATAATATACAACATGATTCTAAGAGTTGAGCTTCTCATCAATGTTCACACTGTACATTTCAGGATGCAATAGAATTATTTAGTGTTAATAAATTGGAATTCATCATGGCTTTCTGGTTTTAAAATGCTCGGTCTGTTTTTTGGCAGATTTGACCCCGAAATAAAGATTTGAATTTTAAATAGCCACTTATTTTTTATAGATTCAAGAAAGTTATAAGATTTCATTTAAGGTAATGTATGAAGAAATCCACCTATGTTAAGTGGTAGTTAATTAAAAACTAAAAAGAAATTATTAATTATTAATTATTGTCATGATCCCGACATTATCACAAGTCCATCAGCCAACAAACAATTTTGCATAATAATCAGCAAAAATCTGGCCATGCGACTTTAACCATGACCCAAATAAGTAGCTCTGTCATGCACACGATCCCTCAAGCAACAGTAATCCATTCCTTGTTTTTTCCTTCTGCTCACAAAGACAAAACCGATCGTTCCATAAATGACCGGCACATCGTTTCCGGAACAATCCCAAAAAGCTTGTATCGATCTTGGGTTTTATAGCGTTGGGATGAGAGACGCTGTTCTAGTCTTAATGGTCCCCCAGGGGATTGTTGGGACTGCGTATGTATTTACCTGTTGTCACAGGGTTGGTTGAAATGCACTGCGAAATGGCCTAACAGTATGCAGATCAATGCAAATTCATTCTATTTTATCCACTGTGATGAAATGATCCATTTAAGATGAGATAAATATTTGTACTTTACTTGGGATGTGTTCATTAATTCTGGCTGTGTAAACAATGTGAATGCACTTTGGAGCTAGCATACATTGAAAAGAGATTAATATGGAAGAAATACAAGAAACAAACTATTGCCTTTGCCTCAAACAAAGTTTCAGGATAATGGAAAATCCCATTTGAGGAAGTTTTGTGATTGTTCATGAGTGAGAAGAAAAGTACAAAACTATTCACTTTAAGTATTAATTGAATTATGTTTATCTCTCAACTCAACAGAGAAGATGAACACATGGAGCAAATCAAATACTCCTGAGTAGTACACATTGAATGGATCCATCTGAAACTTTCACTACAGAACTTCTTTTAGGGACGTACATGTACAGCTATGTATTTAAGAAAGTGACAGTGCCTTTAAACGGTTAATTACTGGAAGTGACATTGTCTTTAACACGTACCACAAGTAGTCAATGCCCCACTTCCATGTACATGTGCACCCATAAGTACAGTTTATGCATGTGCATACACATACACATACACATACACTCAAGACACGCTAGTGACAACTTCTCTAAATGTCGGCTACAACGTAACCTTCAAACGATCCAGAAAACTCATTTAGACGTGGCCACTGGTCGAGTCAACGCTGGTGAAAATTCACCGTGTAATTTGTTACCATGGCGAGTGGAATCCAATTTGTTTAGATTTAATGGTGAGAAACTTCCGCACGGCTTCCTTTAATCTGAAAGTGGATTACTTCTTTGATTTGATACAAGTTTTCAGACCTGTAAACATGTCTGAAACTGAAAACCAAAACTTTGGTTTTCTTACAGGAAAAGTAATAGGGATATATGCAATGAAATTTAACCAATAAAAATATAATGTAGGCTCTACAAGATCTATAAATGGTGCACATTTCTAAATGATCCTAATCATATTAAAAGCAAGAGAGTGAAACATTTGGTGAAACAAGGGGGTGAACATGGGTGTAAACAAATAGATTTAGTCTAAAAAAATGATAAGTTACAAATTTGTGATAAAAACTTGTTTCAGATTTGGAGAATGTAATTATGCAAATATGAAAGATAACATAATGATTTACTTGAGAATATTATCAATTATCTTTTGACATGTTTATTCTCTTGTGTGTTCAATGCATTTATTAAGCATAATGACAACATGTATTGCAAGAAATACTACATTTACTTACAGAAGCATTCATGTAAACCATACATCAAAACAGCTCCTAACTTTTCTCTTAACCAGTTTGCTTCAGAGGACACAATATAACACTAAACTCCTCACAACACACAGCAGTGGGCAGGATAAACTTATAAGGATGCTGTCTGTTGGACCAGGCGTGGTTCGATGATCAGCCGTTACATAACAGTTCTCCTAAGATCTGATTGTGCTTCATAAACATGACCGTAAAACAACAAAACCATTACAATTTGTAAATGTCATTCAGAAAAAGTCTTCATATCATCACTGTTTTCACAAAGGCAATTTAGGCCATTCAACAAAACTTTCATGTTTGGAGAAAACCGCATTTGAAGTTAAACTATTTTTGAAATCACTGTTTCGGAAACGGTTTGTCATAGAAATGTTGACATTTTTCCAACCATGAAAGTGGAGATCTTAAATCATGCAAATCTGTTGCTAATTTAATTATAATGATTTTGGGTTGAACAAAGAAAAATTGACTAGAGCGGGATTTGAACCAACGACCTCCGGTTTAACGTGCCGGCGCTCTACCAACTGAGCTATCTAGCCCTATGTTGGCGGTCTCCCTATTTTGTCAATATCTTTGTTCGGGGGGTGCCAGTCAGAAGCCATACAACCGCAAACTACTGTGTAGCCAGGGATCACACCCAATTATACGATACAACCTGGGAAGCGGCAGCCAGGGGATCACCTTAAGGGGATGCGACTTTTTATATCAAATATCAAATAATAAACCACAAGGGAAACTGACTGGGTAAATGTTTAAATGATTTTGGGTTGAACAAAGAAAAATTGACTAGAGCGGGATTTGAACCAACGACCTCCGGTTTAATTTAATTATAGTTAGTTTAATTAATGAGTAATTAACTGTTTAACACAAGTGTCTCTTCGTGAAAACTGCAAAACGAGGTCAGTGTGCAGCGCGTCGTGTGCGCGTCGTGTACAAAGCAATGCGTAAACGACGAGTGTCTGTTCGTGAAAACTAAAATTTATATACATTGTAGGTCATACAAATTGCCCCTTCGAGAAAACTCAAAACGCAGAGTAGTCGTTTTTAGCACCGTGCCAGCGCTATGTTCAATGTTTGGTAAAATGGTCCTTGTGCTATTAGTGTAATCAAAAAGTGTAACATTTTTATCACTTGAAACTTGGGGAAAATGTTGATGTCAATAGTAACATTCAAAATGTGTAAAAACATTGATTTGCCAAAATATAATTTGTTTTTCTTCAGAAATTGCCTCTTTTTAAAAACGGTGACGACATGGGTGTCCAAATTGAGCTTCATTGAAGAAACAAATTATTAATGGCAAGAAAAAACAGTTGCTTTTTTATTGAAAAGGATTTTTAATCTCGAAGTGAACTGGTAAAAGACAAAAAAACATAGAAGTCGCTTTTGGATCTGTTTGCTGTTCCATTCTTCATAAAGTGACCAAAATGTTATGAAGTTTTGTTGCACCTCTGAAATGACGTGGATTGGAATGAAAGCAAAGTTTAGACAATTTGACACCTTGCTTTAGTTAAAGAACCATTCTAGCTGTATCCTACATGAATATTAAATTTCCAAATTGTTAGTAGCTGTAATGACAGGAGGGGAGATTTTGATGCAGAGGCAAAAAGACTTGATATGTAGAGTGGTAATATGGAAGTTGATTTGAAGATTGCAGTCAAAATGTTTAATTCATGAAGTGCAGTCCAAGAAACGTGAGGTAGCATAAACGAATAGAGTTATTAGTTGGATTAAATGAGCATCAGGCGTCTAAATCATATGGATGTACGTATGTATATCATGGTGCATGATTCAGTTTATTAAGTATTCTACAAGAACCTTCTTGATAATTTAATAAACAACAATCCACTGCATGGTGTTAGCCAGCGGGGAAGCTATGTACGACACATTTTGTTTGATTTATCTGTTTTCTTTGTATCATTTACAAGTAAAAACACATTTCAATCTACATACTGTTATGTACTGTAAAATGTACAGTGTACGTGTGAGCAATCGCGACATCCTAATATTTTTTTAATTTTCCACTAATGTTGAACACCTTAATTTCATAATTCTGGTTAAAATGCTACGCACACAGTATAGGTGTTCTAGTTTAGAGATATTGTAATAACGATTGCTTCCTCTTGGAAACTAATGATTACGCATTTTCAAAATACAAGTAATTAAGGTCTTCTTGAACATAGTGTTCATTGCTGAAATAAACAGTGTTTGAGTTGTTTTATCAGAGAGAAAATGTTTGAATCAATCTCATCTATTTTTCTTTACATACTTCCAGGCACACACAAGGCAAGGTCCCTTTCCTGAAAAGAGCACTTCCATATCAGAAAAGTCCATTGGACAATTTTGAAGCAGTTGACCTACATGTACCAGGCAAAAAGGCAATAGACAGCATGGTCGGAATGAACTTTTGGTGGTGGTGGTCATTCTTCATGTAGCAAGACCGTTATGACAACCCAAGAACTAACCAGTAAAAGCAGTGGCTGCACTTTGCCAACACTGCCGTCTGTCCAAGTTCCGTTACCGATTTCTAAAAATACATCTCTTCTTATTAATCAAATCTCCACAGCAACACTCAAGTTATTTGGATGATAAATGTACTGCAACCTACCCCAACATCACTTAATGAGTTGCCCATTGGAAGTTGATGAAATTTACATTTGAAACAGAGGTCTGTAAAAAGACTGACAATGCTGAAACAGTTCTCAAGAAGTGGTGCAAAAATAGAAGTTCTGAACTGAGAAGGCACTAGCACTGCAGTCAAACATCTCAAGGGAAAACAAATTTAAGACCGGATCTGCCTTTGATGCAATAAGGGATTTGCATCTAATCAAAACAACATTAAGCTAACTCCCAGAAACAAGCACACCTGTACACTTTCAGTAAACAGGCCTGAGTTAATTAATTAGTTCTTGTAAATTACACAAATACCCTATAGGTTAGAAAAGTGCAGGGAACTTTCTCACATTTTCTGGCTTCTCTGTTCTCTCACAAGCTTTTAAGGTGTTTTCCACAAAATACTAACTTTTGTAACAATTATCATAATAGGCCCGTTAAGTGCAATTTAAAATTACTATTATTGTTATTTTATTTAACATGCAATTCTCATACATACGCACTACTGCGTAGGAACATATTACATATGATTACATGCAACTAAGTTAAAAAAACAAAAATGCAATAAAGCCATTTGTCAACACATTTTCACACTTAACAGATCCTGTGGCTTCCAGCAAAATCAAAACTAAATTTGTCTCCATCTTTCAATGACGTCAATTTGTTTTGTCTTCGAGATAGGTGACATTTGAGTGACATTGCCCCCTTCCAATTCGCAGTAAACACTACCCACATACATGTAGTGTGTGGGATGACAAGTATTGTTGATTGTATGGAGTCAGGTAACGGATTAACTGCAATCTGCTCAGCAAACAGTCTACCAATCTTCATCATGCACTACTGGAGAAAATTGCTTATTTACAGCTCTTTGAATAAAAAGCAAACATTCTACATAAATAGTGAGCCAGAGATGAAGCAGAAGGGTTTCAGGTTTCTGTTGGGGTTTCTATTACAAATTTGAAGACTTTTGTTTTGCTTAAAAGATGTTGTTCTTCAAATAACTGAGGCTCACCAAACGAGTTTGATTTGCACAATACATGTACTTTTTTAATGAAAAAAACTAAAACAAAAGTTTTAGGCCTACAATGTCAATTTAAAGACATTTTTTTAATGAACAAACACTGGTATGCATCTCATAAATATATTTTTTCTAATAATCAAAATTAAAAGAGAATAATCAAAGGTCCAAGGTACATGGTATACAAATACATGTAATTTCCAATAATGAGAAATAAATTAATCTCAAGTAGCACAACACCTGAAACTCTCATCAACACAGGTCTTAAGGTTCTTTGAAGAAACTATCAAAAATAATAATTCATGTACACACTGAAAGCATTTATCTCATTTAAACAAAATGCTGAGCAGTAAGATTTTGTTACTTGATAATCAATTACTCAGTACTCAGGATGAATGTGCATCAAACTTTGGTCATATGAGCTCCTTGACACAAAGGTTTGCGATGGCACCATGTGATGCAATCATTTCTGAGCTGATTCTGATAAGGTTCTCAAAAAACCAATGTAGTTAAACTCTCAATGTTTTGATCATGTTCTGAATAATAAAAACATGCAAGTTTTTACACCATCAACTTATCAAGTGATTCTTCAATCCTTGAAGACAAAGAACATGTACTATGTACTTCATTGTGTTTGGGTAGAGTGCATTCTTTCCCATCCTGCAGTTCTCAATATACAACCAACCTGTAAGGTTCATCAAATTACATGGTCATGTTTTAGTGAAAATAATGAAAAGTGATTACGTTTTTGAACTCTAGGCAATTAAAGTAAGCAATAGTAATTAGTCTGGTTTTCAAATTTCCTGGAATTCGACAATATTTCTTACAGCAATTGCTGTGGTGCTCTGTGCTTTTGCTGGGTGCCGTTTGCCAAGTTCCAATACAAATCTACCTTATCCTCATACATGTACATGTCATAGAAGATCCCCCTTACCAGTGCCATACCCCTTCAAGAGTTAAGTTCAAGGTCTGTGGTACAGTAAGGTAGTGATATAAACCGTATTTTTTTTAATGAGTGAACTTTCAGAATGACGCCGGTACTATTTTTTCTAATATACCAATCTTTTGTCTTTAGCTTCACTCGCTCATCAATCAATCATTTTCCCCTGAATGGAACTTGAGTAAATTGAGGCGCCAAGATGATGCCCTTATTTCATAGCCTTTTTTCTCATCTTACTCCGAGTGCCTGACAGTCTGTGTTCTTCCACTCAGTTTCTCATGAAGCTACAAAATGACGGCAACATATCCAATATCTTCAATGAATGGAACAGTTGGTAGATGAACTTGCAGGTTAACTAATGTAACTTGACATGCTGGAATGAGTAATTCCTTTCAATCATCCATGATGTGCAGTAGCTGTTGTGTAAGGTTAATGAGATATTAGACAGACTTCCCTTCTTCAATCCTAGTACATGGTTTACAATGGGTAATACTAAAAAAACAAAAAACATTAGGTACATGTACATGTACTTAATAGTAGTAATAGTGGCTTCTTATACATTCCGTCACTCAGTGCTTATTATATTTTATCCTGCAAGGGATGTGGACCAACTTACAATGTTTTTACCTATTTTATTGTACCATTTTTGAAAGGGAAATATTCATGCCTATTCAACTTGTTAACATTCGCTCCACTTCACTAGCCAACATTTCATTGCAAAGTTCCACATAAACTGTTGGTTTCATTTGTTTGAATTATTGCATGTACATGTACTTCAGGAGAAGTAACTTTTCAGGATTCATAAAGAAAGCCACAATAGAAATATTTACCCCAGACCAGAGCCATTTATTGGTACTACCTTCTTTTATTATCAAGTTTATCAAGGCAGTCTGTTTTAAGAGGAATACATGTAGCAATTCCTACCTTTAGCTCCCCCGAGTTATTTTCATCTTAAATGTTTTCATCTTAAATGTTTTCATCTTATAGCCCCTTACCAAGAGTGGTTTTTAGCCTTGTTTAGGGTGAAATTGCATGAAAAGAAAATAATAAACATCCTTTCTCGTAGCATTTCACTTTCCCTGAAAGTTTTGGTGCAACAAGTTTTTCTCTATGGCTTATACTGCATGTACCTGGGCTAATGGCGCTCCTACAAGTTTGAGGGGAGGGGTTAAAGGTATAATCAGGGGTAAGAACCATTGCTCCCCAAAAAGTCTGAAACTAAGATCCAATTTTTATGAGGTATGTTGCAATGACAGCATTTCAAACATTCAAAAAGTCTGAATTCAGATAAAAGTCTGAAATTTCCCATCCCTGTATAATGTTACTACTGTTTGTATTCCTTGAGGGAAAGAGGCCATGAGATACATGTAGCACCTTTAAATGGATATATATATATGTATAAATAATTTCACAAACCCTTAAAAAAGATGCCTATTTGACAGTAAAGTATGTATTTTTAAATGATGTAGGTGATGGTAATGTAGCAACAAAAACTAGCACCCTGCTCTAACATCACTTCCTGGTGTAGAGCAGTTTGATACCATCAGTCTGAATTATGGATCCATAGCAGAATACAGAATACAAATATCAGCAAGCTAGTCAAGCGATAAAAAGACCGATTGCAAAATACCTGTACAGTGTTGATGTGGTGTGTTCTCGAATGAATGGATGAAGTTGAACCAAACAGTGGGTAATGTAGTACAGTACTGTATTTCAACAGGTACATGTAGTACAGTGCAGTATCTATCTAGGATAGTTTGTTCTAAAATAATATCTTTCAATGAATGCCACAAATGCCTTCAGTTTGTCATCTTATCTAGCAAGGCTCTACAGTATGGAATTACAGTACATGTTTTACAGGTTGTGTAGTTACATTTCACGTACAAGTAATAACCTTTCTAAATTATCGAATTACATTTAATGTATTCAAATTCTAAACTGATGCACACTTGGCACAATTATGGATGACCTTACAAAAAACTGCTTTATATCTTCTCTTTCCCAAAACAAGTTTCAAAAAGGCTGTGACATACAAAAACCCAAAGTTTTTACAGATTTGGAAGGCTTGATAATGTCTACCACAAAGCACCAAGTGCCATTACATGAACAGTTACACTCATTTGGTTCTTAACATTGTGTTAATCCTTTCAAATTGTGTACGTATATGACAGCGCTTTAAAAATTTCACTGTTCTGGATTCTCACACATGTGTGTACAGTAGTGTATTTATTAACTGTGGTGTCTACTTTGTTATTGTCTAAAGTATGCTCTCTTGATCATTTGAAATAAATTCCCAAACTTTTAATTCCTGTGAATGGTGGAAAGCTTCTTGCTTACTCCCAAAGGTCAAATAATGTAAAACAAATATTACGTGTCAATTTTTTAACAACTTTTTGCGACATCCCCTCTCTATCTACAAAATTTATGATGAGCATCTCTTCGAGGGGTTATTATTTTTTAATCATCTTCTACCCATCTCAGGTCAGTGAGCTGTGAAGGAATAATCGAGTGAGTCAAATCATGGAGTAGTGTAGATGATTGATAACAACATAAGAAGTGTACCCACTTTCACAGCACTTATGAGATGCCATATGGCACCTGTGGATAGTGCACAAATTTGTGTGGGTGACAACTACATGTAAGTGATATCAGTTTGTTGAGAAAGGTGCAATTTTTTACGCAGTAATACAGGTGTATGGCTTTTACTCTTAGTTGCACCCAGTGGCTTAACCAGACATTTTCTTTTTGGGGGCAAGCCGGGGCAAAGACATAATTTGAAGGGGCCATTTAATGTATCAAACCATTAATTTGTGTGTTTTTTCAATCTCATCGGGAGGTGGGAAGAGGGTAAATGGGCTGCCCCCCCTCCCCCCTCTGGTTATGCCACTGGTTGCACCTTATGTGGCAACAGTTACAGTTGTGGGACAGTACAGAGTTCTCCCTGAACAGTGGTTTGCTGGCCAATGCCAGTTTAAACACCCGAGGTCCTCTCCAAATGGTCCAGCTGGCTAGTTCAGTTTTGAAAAGAATCCCTACTGTAATGATAAAAGAGAGATTTCACCTTCGCATGTACCTCTGTCTTCATCATTAAGGATAGGCATATTTTTACATTTGAAAAACCTATTTTCTTGTAGACCACAAGAGTCCATTTTTGACTTGTAAATGTTTTGGTAAAAATCTCTCTGAAGATTAGAAATATCCAATTGATTTGTAATCACTTGACCTTGCTCAGTAACTATACGCCTGCAATGTTTCCTTTTGCTGTTCCTTTTCTCCATATTAAGAAAATATTTATTACTCTTCTCACCCTTTTCAGACCACCGGATTCTTGCCCGGACAATAATACCATCCACAACTTTAGAGTCAAGAACCTCAATATCAAGTTTAACCTTATCAATCTCATGGAGCGTAACTTGTTCTGGATTATTGGCGAGTTTTTTTTCTAAGTGATTCAGCTTACTGGTCAGATCAGCCTTTCTGTCCCTTTTCTTTTTGCTCTTCTTTTTGGCATAGTCTATGGTGTAGAGCCTTGCTTTATATTTAACAAATTCCCATTTCACTTGAACATCTGTGATTGTAGGTTCACTGGTCCACTGTATTAATTTCTTTCCCATCTCTGTAACATATTCAACATCATTTAAATACGAATTATTAAATTTCCAGTGGCCAGGACCTTTACCAGGGTCTTCATACAAGCTAATGACAAGTGAAATGGCAGAATGATCAGTTCTAATACCAGGAGAAATTTCTGTGCGAGTAACACTATCAATTAAGTTATGAGAAATCAAAAAGTAGTCCAGCCTACATTGAATCAAAGGGTTCCGTTGTCTCCAAGTAAATCTATTCTCATTGGGATTTTTATATCTCCAAATGTCTATCAAGTCAAACAAATCAATGACATCATTAATTTTATTAATAATACACTCTTTGGGTTTGTCTGTACCACCCTTTTTGTCAATATCAATATTTAAAATGCAATTGAAATCACCACCTAAAATAATGTTGTCTCTGTTTTCAAAATTTCTTTCAAGGAACAATTGTTTCAAGTCGGTATAAAAACAAGATTGACACTGTTCTGTATTGGGAGCATAGATATTAATCAGCGAAAAATCCTTTTCAGCTTTCACAACATCAATAATCAGAATTCTACCTCTGTCATCCCTAAACACATTGGTCACATCAATGCCTTTACCATTACGAAATACAATAGCCACACCTCTGCTATTGCTACTACCGTGAGAAAAGAAAATTGTCCCTCCCCATTCATGTTGCCATTGCCTTTCATTTTGTTTGACACTATGGGTTTCCTGAAGAAAACAAATGTCTTCTCCAGATCTTCTGCACCAATTAAAAATACTCCTTCTCTTCTTAAAATTACAAAGACCCCTCACATTCAGGGACACTATTTTAAGTTTCACACTCATATATTATGTACTGGTTAAAAGAAGTATCAAATAAAGAAAAAACAAATTTGATGGGCCCAGGGAATAAATAAATGGCAGATAGTTACGGTTATGTTTACAAACAAATTTGTACAGACAGGTTGAGTGCTTATTACAAAAAAAAAAAAACACAACCAAAAAACACAGAACAAAATTCGAGTCGTATAGAACTTTTCTCATTACCAAAAAAAAAAAAAAAAAACACTGTCCACCTCCGAAAAGGGGGATGAGTTAACATGGAGAGAAAAGTCCGATGACAATCAACTCGCAGTAAAAAACTGCGCAATCTGCAGAGACGGGTTGGAGAAAGAACAGACTTCTTCTACTTACTTCCTCTGCCTTTTCCGCCACTTGTTAAAGTCCCAATGGTGTCCACCGAATACGATTTGAGAGTTCCATCTGGTAACTTTGTTAGAAGGCAAGCTGGAGCTGTCCACGGAATCAGGGCAAAATTTCCATCTTTACGCATGGTGTTTCTTATTTGGATCAGTTTCTTTCTGTCATTTCGGACAGTCTCCGACACATCATCAGTTATAAAAACTCGACTTCCTTCATACCGATTGTCCTTGAGAAATCTCGGGGCCGATCGGAGGACTAACTGGTCCCACTGGCTAGTCACTGCAAAAGACTAGTGAAATAGCTTGCAGACCAGTGAAATGACAAGCTAACTGGTCCCACTGGCTAGTCACTGCAAAAGACTAGTGAAATAGCTGGCAGACCAGTGAAATGACAAGCTAACTGGTCCCACTGGCTAGTCACTGCAAAAGACTAGTGAAATAGCTGGCAGACCAGTGAAATGACAAGCTAACTGGTCCCACTGGCTAGTCACTGCAAAAGTTAAAGGCAAACCATTCACTCTCAGTGAACCAATTTACATTTTTTAGTTGCACCCAGTGCAATTTAAACCAGGGGCAAGCGGGGGCAAAGACATCATTTAGAGGGGCTATTTAATGTACCATTTATTTGTGCATTTGTTATCTCATCATGGGGGAAGTAAGGGGACAAGGTGCTGCCCCTCCCCCCCTGGTTATTCCACTAGTCAGCTTTTTTAGTGTGTCATTTGTGTTTTAAATACACTGCAGTTGAAGGACACCACCAGTGAACCAGTTTACATCTTCTTAAAACTTTTTCATGGTAGATGTACCCCACACATTTATCTTCATGTCACAGAGTGAAAAATTTGAACATCAGACAGATCTATAGCCTCCCCCCATGATATACACAAGCTTCAACCTATATCATATTTTAATGCAAGTAATGTTGAAAACTATTATGTTAATTTTAAACATTGGCAAGTTTAACCTGACATATTGAAAAGTATGGAACAATGCTGATCCTACATCTAGTTTATTATGCATGTTTGGTTGTTTATTTGCTAATAAAAAGCTAGATGAGAAGTTTATGAAATGTTAAAGCTGTGACTTTATCATTGATTTCCAATAGATCTTGTTCAGAACAGAGCGCCACTAAAAAGAATACACATGATCTCTCCTGCAAACACACTCTACACATACTTGTAATAATTAAAACTCCCGGGGGAAAAAAAAATCTTATCAGTCTTTAAGTCTCAGTAACTTTCAAATAAGGTTCTTAAATATTGTCTGTACAATGTACACATTTGTACATCTGTACCTTTTGGGTCAAAGTACTATTAACAAGCTGAGAGCCAAGTAACATGGTTGAGATAAGCCATCCATGGCTAATTCCCCTCATAGTCATACATGAACAGCATTTGACAGGCCCAACTTGTGCAGTAATTACTTCATGAAAACCTACACTGTATGCAGTGCAGTTTACTTGTACTGTACTTCTTCTACTCCATCTTTCTCAACTGTAAACAATTGGATTTCAATTTCTGACTTTGAAATTCAGACAAAAATGTTTCCCTAAATTACTTGTTGAACAAGGTGTAGACTTTAGACTATGTACACAGTGCATACATACCACAAAAGTGAATTCAGTGACTGCTAGTTGAAGTATATAAGGCCATGCATTTCAAAGTAATATCAAAGTTACATGTAGGTTGATGTCCAATAGAAGACCAATTTGTTATTTGAATTTTATTTGAATGTTTTGAGAAGTAGCAATACAGCATAAAAGCTAAACCCCAACAAAAGAAAACAACATACAATTCTTAGCTCTCTAAACTTTTTTCAAGTTAACTCACTGTAACAACTTGCCAGTCACTTATGTACTTGGTACTTATTGTTTGCTATTTGCAAAGAATGCCACAAATGGCTCAAAATTTACAAAACTTTTGTAATGTACACATTGTAAAGCAATGCATGATGTTATTTAGAGTGTCCTACTGAGTAACAAATGAATTTGGATACAACAATAATTTACCCTCCAAGAGTGATTATAGTATACATGTGTAGAATGCATGCAAACTTGTACAAAACCCACTTCCAATTGTTGTGAGATCAATGTAGGGTTTTTTAATACCTTAATACAGTACAAGTAGTTTGTGAACGGATTTAAGCCGACCTTCGTTTCTTTCCTTCCTTCCTTTGAACATTTCCCTCCCCAAGTAAAACTTTCTTGATATGACTCAACAATACACATACATGTACGTACGGACTAGACAGAATACATTTCCCATACAAGTTTACTGGAAAAAATATATTGCAAAATCAATAATATCTGAGCATGTGACAATGAAGTACGGGACAGTACAATTGTACAAACGGAATGAACTTTATAAAACCAGCCATTGTTGTTCAGTACGGTACAGTACAATTGTACAAACGGAATGAACTTTATAAAACCAGCCATTGTTGTTCTTAAATGTACATAATGTATGGGATTGAGACTCCTAGGTCTTTTTCATAGCACTCCATCCTTGGATGGGAGTCCACAGCTTTAAAATGTGCTGTTCTTATTTGTGTTCATTTGTATCAATTCAACTAAAGATACAAGTTGACTACTGCGGCTTTAAAAGTACCCCTCATCTTAGACACAAACTGCATTGTTCTTCACTTTAGCCTCATACATAGTGCTATGAATCCTTTGCATCAAGAAGTGGATATTGCAATATTTATGGAACTACATGTATGCACTTGAACATGAGCATGTAACCAAGCCTGCATCCCTTCCATACCATGACAGTGACACCAAGGAAGACAATCATTGGCTTCAGTTGGTCAAACAGTACAATTCCTAGAAAGTGTTGTATTTTAAACAGACCTATCCAATGTGAGAAACTGTTCAATTTCAATGTCCTTATATTAATACAATGTGTGTTTATAAATGAAAGTTTTGAGTAAAAATTCCAAAGTTTTTGTTTTCAGGCTTGTCAGGTCACAGGTGATTTGTGGCTAGCCCTACTAGTGGGGCACAGTTTTGACAATCTGGTTGTCATGTTAACGTAATGCGAACAAAACAAGAGTAGGTACTACAACAGGCTATACACCAGTACACCAGTCATGCCTGTATATTGAATTTGGTAACTTTTCAACTTCTCTTATGTTATGACAAGTAAAACAAATTTAGAGTTGAATAAAGAAAAATTGACTGCTTCCCAGGTTGTATGGTAAACTTGGGTGTGATCCCTGGCTATACAGCAATAACAGGTTGTATGGCTTCTGACTGGCACCTCCGAACAAAGATATTGACAAAATAGGAAGACCACCAACATAGGGCTAGATACATGTACCTGTAGCTCAGTTGGTAGAGCACCGACACATTTCCAGAGTTCGTTCGTTGGTTCAAATCCCGCCCTATTAAATTTGTCTTTGTTCAACCTCGAATCATTTCAAATTTACCCAGTCCGCTTCACTTGTTGTTTATTATTTGACAAGTAAAACTGCTCACCTTTTTATACCAAGTTTTCAAACCTTTAAAATTTATAGGCCCTAATGCAAACTTCTTGTATTTTGTAGGTCTTTTGGTCTTTTATTAAAAGTTTAAACCCTTCCATTTCCTGGCATATCTTTTCCAGTGACTTTTTGTTTATTGTAATTTTGAGTGTATTTGTGCAACGTTTTAAAAATAAACTACAAAATAAATAGTTATTATTAATAATAAAAATATTGTTTTCTCAAATATTACAGAATGTTTTTTCCCCTACCAAATATTGAAAGATGATGCCACTTCAAAAATATAAGGTTATGGAACTTTTACGTACTTACATGAGAACATGTTGTTAGCCAGAGGGGTGTCTTTTGGACACCCTGTTACGTTACCCTGTTTTAAGTTTGGACACCCCGTTTTCTCTGTCATTTACATGCAAAAATATTGAAAATGAACAATTTGGACACCCAGTTTTTATATTTCTAGCAAATTTTGACACCCTTTTTACAAAATCCTGGCTAAAATCTTGCATGAGAAATGTTGGGTCATGACAATTAATTAGATTTTTTTTTCAATTAAAACTTACTTTTAGGTATATAAGTAATCATTTCTTTGGGGAGGGGGAGGAAAGGCATTGATATTCTTTTCACAAGTGTCTCAAATGAAAGTTAATAACTTCCGAAACCACAGGAAACTAAGCTATATCTAAATCATTTTTATTTTTTACAATACATAAAAACAAAACTAGCAACAAAATGCTATGCAACGATGCATAATTTGAATTATAGAATGCTGGTCAACTCGTACACACACCAACCTGTACGTACATGTACGTCGTACACAAACTCGAACACCCACCAACTCATATGAAATTGCATTTCTCAATGTGCTTAAAATGTGGGTAACAAAGTACAGGTTCATTGTTGATGAAATTTCATCTGAATGGTCTTGCTGTTTTTATTTAAATTTTGTGTTGGTTCTGAATTTTAAATAATTTGTTCATTTTTAAAAGGGGGGGGGGTATTATTCAGACAATCGTATGCTTTTTTGCCACACTGATTTTATCAAGAAAGAACCAACAGAAAGCCACTGGTTTCTACATTGCTGTGTGGTTTTTTAGAAAGTTCTTTGCTGTAAGTGTAAGAAAGGACCAACCAAACTTTAACTTTTTAAAGATTTTACTTGTCGTTTTTAATATTTTTTTATTTTTTTTTGTACTACATTTTACAAAGAAAGTACAACAAGAAGTAAAGTACAGTCGTTTGACCAGTTCTGGATCACTTTTTGAATTCACATTGTTTTTTGTTGCAATCTCTTTGACATCTTAAACAAAAAAGTTAATCAGTTTACCTAAACATGTCATAAAACTCACCATCCACTGACAAAAAAAGATTAGTACTTTTGAAGAGGCTTTGAGAAAAGTATCGTCACCTGTTTCAATACTGTTTGACCAGTTCAGGATCAGTTGAATCTATTCTGAATCAGTAGCGTGCCCTTTATTGCAAACCCATACTCCAATTCATAAAACTGTCTCCCAAGGACATGAAACTTCAGAAGTGTGTTGGCATGGACTTTGACTTCCTTTCTTTAGTGAATGTCATGCAAGTGTCTTCAACAGCAGCGTAAAAACCCAGCAACAAAAACACAAAACAATAGCAAAGGCAATTGAAAAAGTGAAGTGCACCTAGTAAAACTTATAAAAGCAACATTGAGCCTTCCAAGTTTTTCTCAAAAAAAACCAAAACAATCTACGGCTAAAATTCCGCAGCACGCCACCACTCTAGCTCCCTCAATATCTGGCCGATTACTCTAAATTTTAGTCTTACCTGTCAAGATGGGTTAACTGAATATATACAGCAAAAAACAGTAAAATTGAACAATTCTAAAGGCCTTAAAAAGGCGTCAGAAAATCGCAAAAGCTTAGTCGAAAATAAACACCATTTTGTTTTCGTTTTCCTGCTGTGTGTGTGTCCGGGTAAAAGTGCAATACTCCAATGAGTCGGTCATCGTTCATGCGCATTGGAAAATTCACCAGGACTTGTTGATTTATGGAATGGGTAAGCCAGCTACAGTGGCCTCTGATGTGATGAACATACTGTACCCCTTGAAGGATGATTCAAAAAAGGGAAAAATAGCCCAAATTCCACATAATCATAACTATTGCCGCTACAAACATACCCCCATTGAAGGATGATTCAAAAAAGGGAAATAATAGCCCGATATTGCCCTTATGAACATGAACTTACCCATGACTTGTACTAATGAAATAATCCAAAAGAACCTTTCAAGTGACTAATATGTAAAGCAGGTTTTAGTTCATAAACTCCTGAATATTCAGTTTATGCAAACTATTCGACAATAACTGCTGATTTTAATATTCATAGAAAATTAAATATTCATTATGACCTTTTACTAAACAGGTAATGGGAGAAATTTGTAGAACTATCAAACCAATTTTGGTATCAATCCCTCATAGCCTAGCGGTAAATAGGCTATGCTCTTGTGCATATATTTGTTCTCTCTTGATACAGGTTCAATTCCCGGTAAGTACATTGTATTATTTAATTGCTTGCAAATGTTCAATTCCTTCCACAGAGAGTGAGTGAATGATGGGGAGAGGTAGTGGGGGAGGAGGAAAGAAGACTGGGGAGAGGGGGAAAGAAGCGTGTTTTTTATTTTTCAAATTTTAGGATTTTACCTTTAAAAAATTTGTTTTTTAATCGGTCCCCTATGAAAACTATTTATTTTACATTTTGGGGTACTAACCCTATCGATAGAATACATCCTCAGGTGTATATTGGTTTTAAAAAAACACACAAAAACGTCCAGAAGGTGGTGGCGTGCTCCGGAAACTTTTCCCAATCTACAAGAATTTGTTGAAGTCATGTTTCTCAAAAGCAATAAATAAACTTTCTATTTTATTTTGTCCTCACTTAGTAGGTTAGTACGGCACCATTTGACGCAATGAGATGTCGAGTAATCCCGAACTGGTCAAGGGTATAATGCCCCCCCCCCCAGTATTTACGTGGAATATTTTTTACACATTCTTAGCATTTTACATAAATGTTTTTCACCCTGGCGTTCAAATTCTAAAGGTGAGAACTTTTAACAACATTTTTCAACCCACATTTTTAAACAAAATAATGATCAATATCTTAAACAAACTTCAGGAAAATTGCCATAATTTATTTGCCGATGATGTTTGGCACCTTATTTTGTGGTTTAATGGATGTTATTCTTCACATGTATCAACAGAAATTGGTAATGTGAGAAGTAATTTAATTATTTGGTTATTTCAAAGTTGAAGTGATCCCGAACTGGTCAATGATCCCGAACTGGTCAAATGACTGTAGTAAAGTACATAAAAATGGAAAATAACGTAAAGTTGCATTGTAATTGTATTAACTATTATATTAATTTCTGAAAGAATTTGAGCCCATATCTATTGTATCTGTTTTTAACTTTATAAATATAATGAGTAATTGAAATCAGAAATTTTTTTAATCAAATTTTTGCCAGAACGAACTAAAAAAAAGAAGTGCTTTAGCAACGTTATGACAAAACGGAAGTGAAGAACTCATGAATAATCCTCATCATGAACTTGGTAATATGATGGTATGGTAATGCATTGCGTCATTTGATTTGGCCCGTCTTCATAATCCTATTTTGGGCCGGCCACTGTCTATTTACCTGTTTTTACCTAACACCATCTTCAGAAAAAAACATATACGTTTCAAAAGAAAGTATTTTACACAAAATATGCTAAAGTGTACTTACCAAACATCCGCAGATGCATGTTAGTTACGGGGTTAAATGACCCACAAGCCAGCAACACGACTTTCGTGGGCGCGGCCATCTTTTCACATGAACACTGGGTGCTCATGGGTAATGGATCCTGCACCGCGGAATCCGAAGTTTTATTAAACTTTCGACTGCAAATTGAGATAAATTTGAACTTGGATGGCATCATAAAAAATAATTTGCTAAGAATTGTTTAACTTTTAATACTTGATGTTAAAAATAAACGATTCTTTTATTTATAGGAAGACGACTGTACATTACAGTCTTTGGGAAAATCGAACGAGGTAGCAGGCTGGCATTGCACGTGCGAAATGTTTATGAAATGAACTCTCAATTTGTTTAGTCTGGACGTTGTTACATCGGTGAAAATACTTGTTAGATTAAAATTATTTTTGGCTGGAAGACTGTTTCGTCAAACGAGTACAGAACTTGTAGAACAACTGTGGAAATTTATAAAATGATCCGTTGTCCACTACGTTCGCGATGGATTCCTTCCAGTTTTCTGAACGTGAACCAGAGCGGCCGGCAGTGTGTGCAGAGTCGCGGGCCGGGATCGAGTGCCAAGCACCCGGTGCAGATAGTGAGTTGCGTCCACGCTCCCCGGAACAGTATGAGGTTAAACTGGGCACCACTGTGTACTATGGACAACCTGTCACCGCCCACGCGCAGTAGACAAGGACAAGTGAAATCACCCAAGCGGTCACTGACAAATCTCGGTTCAGGCACTTGTTTACGTCCATGGATCAGGCCACTGCCATTACACTCAGTGAATAATTATCAGGCAGCAAATTTTGTTAGTGATGCCTCATCAAATAGTGGCAAGAAAGCATTAAGAATCAGAAAGTCGAAAGTGGGTCAATTATTAGCAAGCAATCCTATGAGCAGGGGAAAGTCGAGGGAAGGTAGATTGCGAGAGAGATCAACAACTCATTCCCAATATATACAAGAAATTGAAAATGACGAAATTGACATTCACAGCCCAGAGGGGGCCCTCCAAGATTCCCTACCTACTGAAGATGAGATGGATCAAATGTTGTACAGAAACAGCAAAGATACTTCAAAACTAAACAAAAAAGAGTTGCATCGAACTGTTGATGACGTAGAGGAATTGAATACATTTGATGAGCAATATTTTCAGAATGTAGCAAGTTATAAAAATCAATCAATGGTAGATCACAGCAGCCTCCCAGTCAAGCTCACATCTCCTGATGAAACAAGCAATGATAACAGAAATGAATATGATCGTCAATATTTTGGAAGTGTTCAAGATCATGTTCATTTCTCTAATGGGGCAAGAGACAATCAGAAGAATTCCACACTAATGTATATAGACACAAACTCAGCAGAAAATCACATTGATAACCATGCTTATATGGCAAAGGCAAAGGAAGCCATGAAGCTTTTTGATAAAAAGTTAGGAACGTTGTTTGAAAGCAATACAGATAAAGCAGGAAGTATAAACCTCAGATCTCTGTTTGAACCTCATGAAACTTCAACCTCATTCAAGAGGATAGAGGATGATCAAGATCACCACAAGGAGGTTACTTTTGAGATGGAGACAAACTTTGAAGACACATCGATAGAGAAGATATCAAGCAACAGACCCCTCAAAGCAAAATTAGAGGCTGGGCGCATGTTCATGGAGACAAAAGAGGAGTTCCGTATTGGGGATCACAACTTTGCTGACCTTGAGCCCGAGATAATTAAAGCTTTGAAGAATGCATGGGAATCTAAAAGGATGGTCAGAAGAAATAAAGAGAAGACCAAGATATTCGGAACACCAGATCCTAATTTACCATCTACCAACATTCCCTGCTCAGGATGTGGAGCTATCTTCCAAGGCAACGATGCTAAGCAACCAGGCTTTCTGCCAAGTGAAAAGTTTCAGGAGCTCCTGGATAAGAATGGACTAGAGAGGGCAGTATGTCAGAGGTGCTGGTTAATGACACATCGTCAGATGGCTCTAGATATCAGCATCAGAGAGGATGACTACCGGGATATTATCAGCTCCATCAGGAAGAAAAAAGCCCTTGTATTGGTCCTTGTAGACTTGTTAGACTTCCCGTGTAGTCTGATACCAAACCTAAAGGAGCTTGTAGGGGAAGGGAAACCTATGGTTATAGTGGGTAAGACCATAATAAGGGCCAGGGATTAGACTTAGGGGCATAGACCCATCATTAATGGGAATACCTTCAAAGACTTCGATTTTCCTTGTAATCTTGGTTGTGTTTTTTTTTTTTTGGGGGGGGGTTAATTATCAGAAATAGTGCGGAATATATCCACCATTTTCACTTTTTACTTGGTAAAACCTTCCCAAATCCTTTGATATCCTCTTTGCTGAAATGAAGGATTCAGAAGGACCTAATAACTGCTTACCTCTGAGTTGGGCATTTCAATCAATTTGATTTGGAGAGGAGGATGGAGAATTGAGGTCACCTGTATTAATATGAAACAATGCCAATGGGATTGAGGTTTTAAATAAAGAATACCATCTTATTTGCGCAGATACAATTTGATAGGTCTATCAGACAGTGTTGTAGGTCTCGAGACCTCAAGACCTTTTTTGGTGGTCTCGGGTCTCGTCTCAGTCTCGGACTGCAAAAGTCTCGGTCTTGGAAGAGCTGGTATTGGTCTCGAAAGAACTGGTCTCGGCCTCGGTAGGGCTGGTCTTGGTCTTGGACTCGGTCTCGGACTTCCAGGTCTCGACTACAACACTGCTATCAGATGTAAGGTTACATCTTCAGGTTGATAGAGTTTGAATGACCTCTGAACATGTGTGTTGATGCGTAAAATGTTCAACACACTTGAGTGGTCAACAATTCGGTCACTAGCAATTGCTCAAAGGCTATGTCAAAACAATTTGGTAATGAAATGGTTGAACTTCTTTGGGTTAACCATTGCTATATCACAAACAAATAATAGTAATAATGTTACTTTCATAATTTATTTGTTCTTCAAACTTTATTTTAGGCAATAAAGCTGACCTGCTACCTAAGGATTCTGAAGACTGTTACAAGCGCATCACAACTCAATTACTACAAGCGTGTGTAGATGCAGGGGTGTGTAATGGTGACAATGTCAAACATGTTGGTCTCATCAGTGCAAAGTCTGGCTTTGGTATTGAAGATCTCATCACTGCTTTACAGAAGAAGTGGGGCTCACTAGGAGATGTCTATCTAATAGGTATTCAAACATAAAGACTATACCATTAGGGCACTTACAGACCATGTAACCTATGATATCACATGTTTACATAACGGCCACAAAGCCTTGCACACAACAGTTCAATAGAAGAAAACATAACATCCTGCATTTTATGGAGATTGCAAATGTGCTGTATAAATATTATCAACTTCGAAAATGAGGAAAGGGGGCACATCTCACAATTTGTACAGACCCCGCTGTTATTTGTGTAACTCTTGAATTTATGTACAAAATATAAAAAATTCCAAATGACCAGTCTAGTATCTTGCCTGCCAGAAAAAGCCCTGGAAGGAACAAGATCACTCTTTTTGTAAAAAGGTTAAATTTTCTGAATTTGAAAAACACAAAGTGTTTTTGTAGAGAACAATTCAACTGTTATGAAGGCCTGATGATGGAGGAAATTGCCTTAGTGGCCAATGTTAAATTAAACATTTTCTATATTAATTTCATTCTGAAAACTAATACTACCTTAAAATAAAAGTACCTCATCACTGCCCCCAATAAATTTCTTGTTGGAAGTGTTCATGCTTATTTCTACACTGGCCAGTGATCTATTACCACAGTAAGTGCAACAACAAATCTGCTCCATCAGTAAAACTAAATCTTTTACATGTTTTTCCTGTTGTTGCAACATTTCATTAGCCTTTTGAGATATAGTGAACACTGTAGGGGTGCACCGATTGTTGGTTTGAGTTTATACAGACAAATTAAACCAAACCTAATAAAGTCTAGTGCTACATGTATGCCCACATATCTAAAAATGACTTATTGCACTGTAATTTTTGTGGTTCAAAGTTTACAAGTTATCATCAATTAAAATCTTGATAAATGTAAATCATAATTAGGGTTCTTAGTGAGCTTTACAGGCAAGAAACACTGCTAGAAGTACAACTTTTCTAACCATGTTGTTAATATCAACTCAACAGGGACAACAAATGTTGGGAAGTCCACATTGTTTAATCATCTCATTAAGTCTGACTACTGCAAAGCCAAAGCATCATGGCTGATCGGTAAGGCAACAATCTCACGATGGCCAGGCACAACTCTCAACCTACTCAGGTATAGTTCATTTGTATTATACAGCATTTATTTCACACTGACATGGCTGAAAGAAAGGCTGTATAGGCCTATAGACATTTTTTTGATTACGGATACATTACATTACATTACACAACAGAAATGTTCTTTTGAGCATGTAGGGAAATGAAAGAAGCATACTGGTTGTGGGTTTCCCCTGTTGGAAGTTCATCTTTGAGGGGTCAAGGCCATTTCAATTTGTAAAGGGCACTTTCATTGGAAAATCTTAAAGTCATTTAGAATCTTTTGAAGGGGCACCAAGGCCAAGACCAGGGGCTATGGCCTATGTCGCATATTCAAGGTTTGCATTGAACACTAAACAGACCATGAGTGTACAAATACCAGATGACGAATATTACATGGTGATCTAAAGATCATATCTTTACAAGTAAGAATCCAACAAGTGGTTTGTAACTTTTTTTGTAAATTCATGCATTGAGACAGGTAGCTTGAAGACTTATTTCATGCACTTCCACTTTGTCTAATTGACTGTTTTGAGTAAACTTCATCTGTAGTTGACATATAAATCACCTTTTAATGCTCTACAAGTGCCATGCCAGTGCAATGGCGATAGTGGGGAAAACATGTTACGAAAACATTAAATGTCATAAAGTTTCATGTGCAGAATGCTCACTCCCCCACCCTCTTCACACCATACCCCAGACAGCACTTTAAAATATAGCACTAAGGTGCAAGTTATTTGTTAAGTGTGTCTGAAATATTGTACAGCTTTAGTAATGGTCAGGAAAATGTGGATTGGTTTTTAGTCTGAAAGCTTCCATTGTATAAACTTGGCATTAATACTAATTGTCTATTTAAAAAATTCTCCCACCTGAATTTTGCCATGCTTTAAGAAAATTATGCCTCTATACTCTGGTTATACTCTAGTTGATAGTTATTCTATCAATTTACCTAAATTGAAACCACAGTGCATAAAAAACCAGGAAAATCATACAATATTTTTTACCGTTTTCTTCAAAATGCCACCAAATATCAGGTTTCCAGTTGTAAGACCAACTGCAGAGAAAGAGGCTTTACGACGCGACAGATTACAGGCAGAACGGAAACATGCAAAGGCTGAGGAAGAGTTGAAGAAGAAGAAGCGCAAACAGGATATTGTGAAGTTGGATGAAGAGGCTTATGTTCGAGGTAAGAAAGGGTTGATGAAGAAAAATCCATCAAAGGCCAAAGGTCAAATGACACTACTGAAGAGAGATATTTCTGGTATGTTAAAAAGAGGCTCATTATCATGTAAGATCAGTGACTCAAGATGAATACAGTGTCACCACTTTCCTTTTTATTTGCGGCTGTTATAGCAAAGTGGTGACTAAGATTCCAAATAAAAAAAATTATTTTTGCAAAGGAGACAAAGTTGAATTTCAAAATGAACAATAAACTTCAATTTATTTACAACAACTAATTACAGAATTATTTACAAGTCTTTGAATGGTACAGGTTATAGTTTGGTGTTTGCCAACTTCAACTTTTCTATAAATCAATCACTGGGAGTGATTTTCTCTACGTTCTTCTCGTATGAACTCTAACAACTCACTCCCACTCACATCACAAGCTTCAGATATGGCGCGAATCTTTTCTACATCCATTTTCACACAGACCAGTACCAACTTACTAACGATTGTAGTGGACCTATGTAAGGGGGGACCAAGGGGAAGTTTGCAACACTCAACCTGCAGGAATATCACAACATATAAAAGAGTAAACATATATGAGCAAAGCATAGTTTACAAAAAGTCTTGGCAATACATTGTGTATCAAAACTGTACTGCAGTTACTCTGTCAATATTGCAATTCATTTGTCGGAATCTTTTATCATTTTTCATTTTCACGGACAAGCACCCAATTTGTCACCACTTTTCTTTTTATTTGCGGCTGTTATAGCAAAGTGGTGACTAAGATTCCAAATTTAAAAAATTATTTTTGCAAAGGAGACAAAGTTGAATTTCAAAATGAACAATAAACTTCAATTTATTTACAACAACTAATTACAGAATTATTTACAAGTTATTGAATGGTACAGGTTATAGTTTGGTGTTTGCCAACTTCAACTTTTCTATAAATCAATCACTGGGAGTGGATCACAATTGACTACTTTATTATAGCTTGTACCATTTGTCCACTCCAATCATTTATTCCTCATAAAATGATTGTGTTCAATCCAACCTTTGTATATGTTCTCTCTCTGAAAGTACATTCGAAGTATTTCATTCCATCAACTTCAATTAAATTATTCTTCTATCTCAAATTCAGTTTAGTTCGCAATTAAAAGATTGCTAATACATTTAAAATAAAATTAACTACTTGGACCTTCTTCTGCAATTTGGAGGTCTCAGCATCCACTATTATCTACAGCCTTCTTGCTTCATCAAACTTCCGTTTAAGTCAGGTAAAAAAAGGTTGTCACCCAGACTGCTCTGTCCCACCATTAGGGTTGCCACACAGGCTCTCTCTCTCTCTCTCTCTCACGTACGCACCCGGTACTCCCGGTGTACATCAGCGGGTTTGTCCCACGGACGATTACCCGGTCTCTACGGCCATCTGAACATATAAAATAATAACCAAAACTATGCAATATACATGTACACATAATTTAACTTTTACGAGAATCATCACGTTGAATCGGTTTGCTCGAAACATCAATCAAATCTTTGGTAAATATAGAGTTAAATAATAAGGTACATGGCGAGTGCTTTAACTTCCACACTTCTAGATACCTCAACTATTTACAGAAAACAGAATCTTCGATAAACACTTATTTACTCTAAATATTAATGATAATATTAATAGTAAACTTACGGCCATTAACTGGAGATGAACTTCCTCTCTGGAGGCTGAGTGTGGCAAACGTCGAGTCAACAATGGACTGGTGGAAATTAGCGGGGCTAATATTTGGCACTGAGGTTTGCCAAATCTACAAAACCATGGGTTACTTGTACCCGAAGATAGCCTAGTTGCTGCTGGTCTGCGTTATCACACACTCACATCGGGCCTCAATTCTCTCTCTAAAAACCTCTTCCTTCTCTCAGAAGATCAATTTGTGTTCTCCCTGAGTTTCTACTGATTTCATCAGCAATCACATTCACATTCCCTCACTCACAATAAAACACATTAGCACATTCCCAAGATTCTTGGAATTCGGGTTAACAACAATGACCATGGCTATCTAACAAACAAAAACTGGTATACGTATTGTGACGTCCAAGTCATGCAGGCTGCGCCTATAATTATGTGGTAGGATTATGCAGTTTGCCTACGCGAGATTGGCTAGAACTTTTAGCCTCAACCAAAGTAAAGCAAGGGGTGTTTGCGCTGGCTAAGTGGACAAAAGATGCATACATGTTTGAAAACTGAAAGGAATTTGTGACATACAGATTCAGCTGAGAGACAGTGGACTGAAAGAACACATGCCAGTACCTAGCCTTTTTTTATTGCCTGTGAGGTAGGGTAAGGATCTTTTTTTATTGCCTGTGAGGTAGGGTCAGGATCTTTTTTTATTGCCTGTGAGGTAGGGTCAGGATCTTTTTTTATTGCCTGTGAGGTAGGGTCAGGATCTTTTCCTATGAGCTCCTGATAGTCATTAGAGTTGGTCTGTTTGACATGGTTTATGTAGCAATATTGATTACTAACAAAGGGATTTATGTAGCAATATTGATTACTAACAAAGGGATTTATGTAGCAATATTGATTACTAACAAAGGGATTTTTAGATAATGTGTAGGTTTAAACATACAGTCTCAAGAAGGAAGTTTGTTGTTGCCTTTATTCTTGTAGGTTCTGTGGGAAGATCTTATGACATTGTCATAAAGGAAGAAGAGAAAGAGTTAGACGACAGTGATCCATTCTCAATCACAGTCGGCAAGGTTTCATCTTCCAGCCAACTTGCTCCTAAGGTTAAAAAGGCTGTGAAGGAAGAGCTTCCGTTTACATTCAGCAAAGAAGAGTTTGATCGTGGCCGATGGTTTTATGACACGCCAGGGATGATCAATAATCAACAGGTAAGGGTCGGTCTTCCAATCTGTCTTGAATCACAATGGTCTTTTTACAATATGTGTAGCTGCTGTTGTTTAATGTTCAAAACAAATTCAAATGACTTTTCACATCTTCCAAAAGTTGAAGTTAACTAAAATATAAACTTGTTTCTAGACCTGTGACTACTACTGTTTTTACTTGTCATTTACCCCCCCCAAAAAATTTTTTTTATAATAATTAACGCCTTGTTGTTGAGCATAATGCTCTCTGACAGTAGAGTGTTGGGCTTTCTCAATGCAGTGTAACTCATCTGTATCTGTCACAAAACTAGTCTTTGTTGTTATGACATGTTTTTCTTGGAACTTAATGTGATTCTTAAATGAAATGTTTTGTTTCTTTTCTTATAAGATTTTGACCAAATTAACATCAGAAGAATTGAAAGCTGTGGTGCCAAAGAAGGCTCTTCTTCCGAAGACGGTTGTCATCTTGCCTGGCAATACAATCTTCATCGGTGGAATGGGTCGCTTGGATTATCTGGAGGTAAGAAGATGGTTTATTTCCTTGAATCTGTTTGGTCAAAAGCCATGTGAAAATGATGCAGTGACGTCACACATGGCTAACTGTTTTCCCACGGTCTGCCATTTCAGGAGTCAAAATGCATAACAGGGAAAAACTGCAGACAATAGATGTGCAGCCACCAAAATGGGAACAACAATTTACCTGTAACTTCTTTAACACGTAAATGTTTTTCAAGCCATTCATTTTTGGAAGCTGTTTGCTATCATTTTGTTGTAACTGTCAGAAAAGTTAAATAAAACTTTCTTTAAATTTGTTTTAACCCTTTAGCACTCACGCATTATTAAACATAGCGTCATTTACTCCTCAGCGCGCCATGGAAATTCACAAGATTTTCGGCCGTATCTAGAAAACCTCAGATAACTTTCGTTGTGATTATTTTCTTGTGTTACAAGTTGAGTTTATTTTGTAGAGGATGAAATTATCTTTTGAATGATTTTCACAGTTGTTTTGTTTGCTTTCCCAAATTGAAGCTTTGGGGTTGGAAACATATAAGACAAATCAACACAAATTAGAAAACACTGTTTGTGTATGAAGTAAATGTTTGTTACGTGGAAAGTTCAGCACACAAGTTTTCTCAACTGTACTGTCGTCTCAAAGCGTGAAAAGTTACAAAAGTGGAGGTGGATAGAGTCAATTTTTCTTATGCGGACCATGTGCTATTTTTAGACTATTGTCATCTTGAAATCGCGCTCTATCTATGGCTGTTTGCTGCATGTTAATGGCATGTGTGAAACTCAAAATACAACTTATCAAACTTCGAGGGCGGTTGCGGGCAGTATGTGGAGTAATAGGCAGGGCGCCTGCGGGCGGTATGAGGGCCAAAGGGTTAAACTAAAAACAACATGCTATTTTCTTCTCACAGTTTGCAAAATGTGAGAAGGGAAGAACATTATGAAACTCAAAATACAACTTATCAAACTTCGAGGGCGGTTGCGGGCAGTATGCGGAGTAATAGGCAGGGCACCTGCGGGCGGTATGAGGGCCAAAGGGTTAAACTAAAAACAACATGCTTTTTTCTTCTCACAGTTTGCAAAATGTGAGAAGGGAAGAACATTATGTTTTGAGTTTTAATAAGTCTTGTTATACGTGTGTTCATGGAATACAGAAAAATTAAGTCACCTGCGCCCCACAGTGCAGGACCCACAGTGCAGGAGGGTTATCATTTTCCATATTCCACTCGCACTTGTGTATAATGACTCATGTTTATTGTCAAGGCTATAAAACATTTTTTGTCTTCTTTTTTTCTCTCTCTCTCTCTGTCTCTATTTAAGGGTCATAAGGCAGCATTCTTCACAATCTTCACTTCCAAAGCTTTGCCAATCAGTCTTGTCTCAACAGATAGAGCTGATGAGCAGTACCAACACTTGATGGATACTGATCGCTTAAAGGTACCTAAATCACAGGTTTTGCATGATGCTGTTTTAAGTTCAGTTTAAAACTAATTGGGAAGTCCTGGTATACAGGGTTTTCCAGAAACTGAAATTACTCAGTACAAAGTTGGCACAGATAAGGCAAATCATCTTAACCCTAGCAGTATACTAGGTCGATAAATCAACACACATTTTATACTGTATAATGGCAGGGCTGATTAAGTTAGCCCTCTTTGTGTTTATGCGGATATCTGCATTTTTAATTCCCGTCCGCTTTTTTCAGTCGGCTCTGCTTTTTTTCCCAGGTGTACCATGAATACTAGACTCTGCTTTTTATTTTCAAACAGTGCACACTTCTTGCACAGATCAGGGTGTGATTTGGTAAACGGCAGAAAAACATGGGGCTATAAACTAGTCTGAAAAAAGCGGCTACGACTAAAGCATTGGCTGTTGCTGCTGTTGATGATGCAGAGGGCAGTGTATGCTTCAATGCATGATGATTTGCTGATTGAGCCGTGGCTGTTTTCAAAGCGGCTAATTCGGATCGTGCCGAAAATCAGAGCTGATTTTGTAAAGGGTCACGTTGTCTCAAGTTGGAAGGTCAATGGAAGGTCGAGCTGTCTGTTCATCGTAAACATGCAGGTTTAAGGACTAGAAAAATTTATGAAATTTAATCCACATTATCCACTATTTACGGGCATTTATGTTGAACAATAGTGAAGCAGAAGTCTAATAGAATGGCAACCAGCGATCGCAATTTTGTGGACATTAGACCTCAAAATGGCAGGTAAATATGATACAGATACCATGCTGTTATGGCGTCACACCCCACACACACCACACAAGCTAAACAACCAAAAGATTTCTACGTTTTTACGTTTTTTGTTCACTGCCCACTCCCATGCCTGGACAATGCATTGGTATTGGGTACAACATACCACCTGACCTTTAAATAACCTTTTTGAAAGTTCAAGTTGAGATCAAAATATAGTTTAGAAAGTCTGCTTTGAAGTCGGCTTACGAGTCAGCTTTGTGTGTGCCCTGACGGCGGTAATTGTTTTAAAAAATAAAAATAATTTGCAACTTTAAAAAAAAAAAAATTGTCATTTAGAGCTGAAAATGTATGGCACCTCACGTATTTAATACAGGTCACTCCTAGGATTAAGAAATAATATTATGTGAAATGGTGCAATTTTCAAGTACAGTGTGTTTGCTTTAGGTCTTTCAAAATATTTAGGCTTAGACTTTCGAATGCGGCTTATACACCGGGCGGCTTTATACGCCAAAGACAACAATGAACAATCTGTCATAGCGTTTCCTTGAAAGTGTTGTGGCCAAGCAGCCTAGTGCATTGGATTCAAGTTCTGGTTTTGTCAGAGTGTGAGTTCCAGTCCTGGGCCCAATTTCATAGAGCTGCTTAAGCACAAGAAAATTATGCTTACCAGAATGAGGTTACCAGCCACACACCCATGTCACGTGTACTTTTTGTGACTGGTATCCTGCTCATTTCTGCTTAGCAGACAATTGTTAAGCAATATTCTCTGCTTAAGCAGCTCTATGAAATTGGGCCCTGTATCTTGACACTTGTGTATCCATGGCAAGATACTTATCATAATTGTTTTGTCCCTTGATTGGGAAAGCTGTAGTTCCTGTGTGCTGTGCAATTCATGGAAAAGAATCCATGCACTTGAGTGTATCATTCAATTCAATTCACTTTATTTCCATTCCATAACGAAGGTGAATAGACAAGGTAGTGTATACAAGATAATATAATACAAGCAATACAATTAAGATTAAACAAGTAAATACAATGTAATACAAACAAGGACAAGCAAACAAACACAAGCAAACAGGAAACAACAAAACAACAAATCCAAAGACAACAACATGGTAATGGAGATGGAGGGGGCCCATAAAAAGCAGAGCTTGTCGAGTACGGACCCCCATAACTAAAAAGCAATGAAATAAGCAATTGTGGAAAGTAGATGTAAATGAAGCAAAATAATGCTACAAAAGCAAGCAAAAAAACAACAAAACAACAACAATAAGTATGAAATAAACTAAGCAATAAATTAAGTAATGAATATTATAGATGAAACTAGGCAAATAAACCGTCACAAGTCTGACAAACCAGGAACAAGCAGTCTAGTCGCAGATCCGACGAACCGGCAAACAAGCAGCCCAGTCGCGAATCCGACAGGCCGGCGAAAAAGCAGTAAAGCAACAACAGCCACTCGCCGGTCCGCCAGACACGGGATCGGACCCAAGCCGCCCACCCAGGGGCGACACCCAAACCGCCCAATCGTGGTCTGCCAGACATGTGACGAAACAAAAATCTACAAAATAGAAAACAAAAGAGAACATGCCAAGTAAGGTGTGACGTAAAAATAATAGTAAACAACAAAATAAGTTAGACAACCAGAATTAATGAAAAGGCATGATTAGGCAAGGCCATACTGGTATACAATAATACATAAAACAATAGCATGTTAAACATAGTTATTAAGGAGGAACTGCTTAAACTTTCTTTTAAACAGACTTAAAGAAGTGACGCTAAGAAGAGGTTTTTGTAAAGAGTTCCAGAGTTTAGGTCCTTGAAATTTGATACTTTTGTGAGAAAGGATGGTCCTGGTAAAGGGAATGTGATAGTGAGAAACTTGACGGGTATAATGAGAGTGGATGGACAGATTTTGGGAGAAAATGGAGGCAAGGCAGGTGGAGAAGGGGCTCCCTCTGGTGATTGTGGCATGTATTGGCAGAAATATGCACCACATCCCTTGTTCAGTTGCTGAACAGGTTTTGACAAGTATAGAAAAAAAAGTAGACGTTGATGATTACAAACTGACTCAGTGACTTATTTATCCTGAAACAGATTTCTGTGTGAAAGGCCGTCACAATTGTTACTGGATTTCATTTGTAATTTTGTCATTTGTCAAAATACAAAAAAACACTGTTTTCTGGAAATACTTACAATGAGATTGTTTTTGGTTCAGGTTCCTCTAGGGGGTAAAGAGCGATTGAAGACTCTGCCTCCATTGCAGCCTATGGAGATGACAGTACATGGAGTGGGCTGGAAGTGCAGTGCTGCTGATGTACTCTTTTCATCTGTTGGTATGTAATTGAAATAAATAAGAAAGTGCAACCCAATTTCCTTCTTTTTCCCAAAAATTTGAAGTGGCCAAAAATAAAGGGTGTGTTCTTTGAAATGTGTTTGAACAGTATAAATCTATTGATTTGTTGTGTAGATAGTTTCAGACTAAAGGTAATCCTAGAATTCAAATCAAGTTGTTCATGTTTGAGAAGACTCCACCAGTGGTCATGGTGTACAGTCTCTATGCACAACAACAATAAATCATGTATGCATAGAACCACTACTACTAGAGTGGCCATATCTGAATTGGCGGTTACAGCTACGGCTACAACCGTTTCTCTGGGCGTCCCTATACTTCAAACCATGATGACAAATATAGCCATAGCTATAGCCACCAATTCAAAACCTGCCTGTGAGCAGCAGTACACTAGTCTCTTAAAGTTGTAGAACAAAATTTGATCTCAAGTCTTATTCCCCAACCTGCCCCTCCCCCTTTTGTAGTCTCACCTTCTGTTGCTTTTTGCTGGGTAGTACTTTACACTTCATGCAAATGTGAAAATGTACAATTATTTCAAGTTGAAATGTGCTTAACTTTTGCAAAACATTCACCGTGAATTATAGAATTTTGACATCAAATTCGCTTTGCGTTGACATAAAGGATGAACGTGGCTGTGCTTGATGCTGATTTCCAGGGGTTTTAACATAATTGTTATCTCTGTTTTGTTTTCAAAGGCTGGGCAGCAGTAACAGCTGCAGAAGGAATGGAGGTCAAACTAAGAGCGTACACCCCAGGAGGGTTAGGCTGTCTTCTTAGACGCCCCGCCCTTCTTCCTTATGTGGTAAACTTAAGAGGGAAGAGGCAGGCTAAGAAGAGCCCTTTCTTCAGGGTGGATAGAGAGAAGCTGTTGCGCTATTTATAGACTGAAAATACATCATAAAATGTCTTTACAATTGTAATCTTTATGTAACCGACATTTTACACACGAAAAATTACACAAGGTTAACTCTCAGGATGCAGTGGTTATAACTTTAATAGAACGCACTTTTAACGAACGTAACAGAAAACCCCCATCCAGCCCAGGGCAGACTGTGGAGTGAGACCACACCAGCCTCAAGGACACTACGAGTTCCTAACTCATAAACCAGCTTATTTAAAGAAACAAAGAAGCTCAAGGATGAAACATCAACCGAGTCTTGCAGGAGAGCGAGCAAGTTTTAGATAGCCTTGTCTGCTGTTACCGCTGGTGAAATGTAAAGTGCTGCACCCCTCGCAATGCTCGCTTGCTCGCTTGCACACTTGCAGCCCAATGACCCACATTACCCCCACCCTGGATGACGATGCTAAACTAGTTGCAAGGACATAAATCGTCCAGTCGGCTGGACCTCGAGAGAATTTAAGAATTGCTTTTTTTTTTTTTTTTATGATGAATGCTTGGATTTGGGGTTACATGGCTGCAAAATTTAGAATAAGAGTACATAATAGGCAAAATTCAGAATAAGAGTAAATAAAAAGGAAAATGTTAGTAATTATGAAAGTTAATAACTGTACACAACACAAATATGGCAAGGAATTAATCGGTATAATTTGCCCGGTTACATTTAAAAAGTTTCTGGGTTGTACACAAATTACGGACAAAAAAGTAAAGTAACATACTTCCTGTCAAAGTCTTTGTGATGCATTAATCTTTGTCAATAGAATCTTGAAATATATTATTGATATGAAAGTTATTGATTTGAATATATATATAGAACAAGAACATTCTACATTGCAACTCATTTCAAACAAAAAAGGGGTTGATGCTGTACATTCGCAAAGTGTTATTTGTTACACCAAGCATCTAACATGTTACACAAGGTGCAAGAGTTCCATTGATAGAGAGCATTTATTTGCTGTAAACCTATAAACAAGGTGGCAGGGTCGAGTCAATCAAAAGCAAATTTCAATGACCTATATTTGCCAGTGTTAAATATTAGGTTTACAATATTGAATGTGAATTTCAAATTTTTAAAAGTTGATTTGCAACAGTTGGTTTTGATATACTCTGAACTTTCTCCATGCTCTTTCTTAGAAAATTGCATATTTGTTCCAAATCTTATAAAGAGTTTTTTAAAGAAACCCCCCCCCCCCCTTAAAACAAAAATTAATAATTAATACAGTTATATAGTTATAGTTATTGCTGAGGCATCAATGTCTAATGTCTGGTGCCCTTCAGCATTCAACGATTATCCAACCTTTCACAGCTGTACAATACGCCCTTGTATAAGTTGTAGTGGATGCCATGCCAGAATACAATCTTGTACATTTTTTTGTTTAGTCTTTCCTCAAAATGACAAAGATCTACCTGGATATTATATTAAACTAATAATGAATGTTTAGTGCAATGACAGTGCAATGACAAGAATATTTCCATGAGTGGTTGAAAGATGAAATGTTCTATTCAACTTGGCTCCTCCTCATTGAATGGAGCATTCCATCTTTCTCCCAGTCATGAAAATATTCTCACCATTGCACTTACTAACATTCATTATTTATATAACATCCTTAATTGATGTACCTTGAAGTCACCCTTGCTGTATGCATGTACAAACATATTCACTCAATAAGCATCTTTGCGAAGCACAACACAGGCAGATTAGGAAGCTTTATTAATGGCTGACAAACACACGCATGAGAAGCTAATCACAAAGTGTGTCACTACATGGGTTTAGAAGAATCAACTACATCTTGAACCATGACTACTTGCTAGAGTGTGCACAAAGACTATGGAAATATTCAGTTCATCACAATGTTCACAAATATTTACATTTGTATTTTTCTGGAAAAAAATAAAAAATAGTAATACAACTTTGTTTCATTTGTTAGATAGCATTTATTATTTAGAAAAATACTTTTTGTTTTAATTAGTATAAATGTTATTAATGAGCTCTGAAAATTAAAAATATATATTGAAATAATGTGGTTGGTGATCGGCTTTACAGTTTGCATTATGGTGTTTTTTAACAGACTGACTTTAAATTGATGCACAGTCTACATAGTTTGCATATGGAATCAACAACTCTGGCCAGAATCAAACAAAATTACACAAAGAAAAGAGTCCGAGTTTATACTATCCACACAAAGTATACAGAATTTGTACACAATATATCCTGGTTCACAAAGACGATGTGGCAGGAGATTCTGTCCCCCATACAGTGAATGTGTAGAAATGTCTAATAAGCGCCCTCTTTTGAATCAGCTTCCTTCAGCCCATTTTAATTTACAGTATAGTGGACACACACACACAGGGGGACAAAATCCCACATGGCATTGGTCTTTATATCACATGTTAATGCACCCACATGGTCTTTGACCAATCAGAATGCACCCACATGGTCTTTGACCAATCAGAATGCATAAACTCTCAAAGTTTTTTTTTTTATTGCATCTTTTAAATAAAAAAAATATACTAATAATATCGGCAAGAATTAATTTACTATGAGAGTCAATTTCTGTTAAATACTACTAAATATTTACATGTAAAGAAGGTCAAGGAAAGTGAGATAAGAGTTGAGGACTAATTCAACAAGGAAGCTTCATTATCTTGGATTGATCATCCTTGTCAAACATATAATCTGATAAACCCAAACCAAAGTCACCTACTTGTGCATCTTCTGGAGTAAAGGGTCAGTTTGTCATCAGAAAATTGGGCAAAGAAAACTTTTCAAACCACTCTCTTACAATGATACATCTCATTTGATGGGTTACAATGGAGAATTCCTATATGGGAGTCCTAAAAAGAGAAACGGATTAGTACCACAATTCTACTGAGGTTGCTTGGTGAATATGTGACAAGCAGTAACGGGTATTGGTTGTACCATCATCTAATTGTTACAGAAGATTGACGGGCGTGGCAACTTCTCCAGACGTCTCCCATAATGATGCACTTAATCGTCTTGCATGAGCTGTAACATACTGGATTGGTACCACAGATAGATGAATGCATAGAAGCTCACAACAACGAATCATACCATGCGGAATACCAGGGAAACAACGCTCCACTAAGTCCCTGGTAACAAAACACAAATAAATGTCATTTTGTGTCTACTGGTAATTGGTAATGCAAAATATAATAATACGTGTAATCAAATCTTTCTCAAAGTTTGTCAACTCCTTAGGAATTGTACATCTTCAAACGGGTCCCATTGCCAAACTGACCAATCTGTATTCCACTAGCAAGTGCCCAACAACATGGTCACAAAGAATAGACGTGTGCATCTACATCCCCAACGTACTGCACCAAACCCAAATTGTATACAGTAGCAATTTAAAAAGTGACATTGTTTAATGGGTTGTTCAATGAACTTAGGAATAGAGCTGAATGGTTGAGTCTATTTCAGCCAAACATCTGGTGAAAAAGACACAAGTGCTGAGACTGGCATGAATGAAGACTTTGCACCTAGGTTATGATATGGTGTGCCCATTGCAAACTGCTCAGCCACAACACTAGACTTTCTGACCTCACATTGAACTTACTTGAAGAAGTTTCCCGTCAAGATACCAGGAATGTCGGTATTTTCTGTTTTCATTGATCGCTGGGCAGCTACTAGCTTTCCCTTCAATATAAAAACCATAACAACAAATTCAAAACTAACAATTAATACAAATATTTAACTAAATGCAGCAGTAAACATTTGGTTAAGTGTAGGTAAATGCGGTTAACATAACTCTTGTTAAATGTTTCACAATACTGTGCTGCAAATTGCTAACAATCCAGAAATGTTCAAAAAGTCATTGTGATACTTGGCATTAAATCTTCACAAAGTATAAGTGGGAATCAATGACCAAGTAACATGTGCCCCATTTTCTTTTATTCTGAGGACCACAATGGAAATAAGTCTTTGACTATTGTTTGTGTTATCCTCGTCAACTTTTGGTTTCTTGTATGTTTGATTGTATTTCATTGCTTTTTTGCTTTGTTTCTCAATGTGTGTATTTGAATGTATTTTCTTTGCAGTTTGCCCAAATCTGATTGGATTGATAATGAATTTACTGGTCTTTAAACAGTGGTTCAATGAGCAAATATACATGTATATTGAGACCTGTCACACTTACCGTCACATCCTCAAAGTATATGTAATATGAGAAATAGAAATCGCCTTGTCTTAATGCTGCTGTGTAGAATCCTTGCATTACATACTCATGCATTGTAGGTACTATGCTCCATACCTACACAAAGGCAAAATACGCTGGCATTAGATATAGTATGTACACAAACATTATTCAGATAAGCTGCTTGCAAGATAATTATTAGTCTGGTGCACTAAATGTACATGCAGCATACATGCATTCCAAACAATAACATCAGGGTTGCACCCCACAATTTTGCTAAATATTCTATATACACAAAAAATACTTAGAAGTCTCACAGTTTTTTGCTGCAAAGGGGAAATTATCCATTGACTCTTGAACTTATATCCTCTGTTCAGTTTGATATGGGGAGTCCCTGGGCCCGTCGAGTTATTCCCCCTCCAAATAAAAACACCCCTGCACCGGTGTAGTTTTCCAAACGTCCGTCAATCTTGAAAAATGTCCCTACACCTTTCAGCAAATAGGACCATTTATTTTGGGGCCTACGTCATTCAAAATACCTTAAGTTTGCAGTCAATAACCCCCAGGTCACAATTTGGCAATTTGTTTACACTGTATCCCTTTTATTGGGTCTCAAATCTGTCAAATAGAGAATATTTTTAGGACCTACAAATTATTAATGAGGATGACGATCAGTTTTCTCCCTATTTAGTGGGGTGCACCCTCGGGGCCCAATTTCATGGTTCTGCTTACCGCGTATCTCTTTGCTTTCGGCCATAGAACCACAGGGCACCAGTGCCATAGAACCACAGGGCACCAGTGCCATAGAACCACAGGGCACCAGTGCCATAGAACCACAGGGCACCAGTGCCATAGAACCACAGGGCACCAGTGCCATAGAACCACAGGGCACCAGTGCCATAGAACCACAGGGCACCAGTGCCATAGAACCACAGGGCACCAGTGGCACAGAACCACAGGGCACCAGTGCCATAGAACCACAGGGCACCAGTGCCATAGAACCATAGAACCACCAGTGCCATAGAACCACAGGGCACCAGTGCCATAGAACCACAGGGCACCAGTGCCATAGAACCACAGGGCACCAGTGCCATAGAACCACAGGGCACCAGTGCCATAGAACCACAGGGCACCAGTGCCATAGAACCATAGAACCACCAGTGCCATAGAACCATAGAACCACCAGTGCCATAGAACCACAGGGCACCAGTGCCATAGAACCACAGGGCACCAGTGCCATAGAACCACAGGGCACCAGTGCCATAGAACCACAGGGCACCAGTGCCATAGAACCACAGGGCACCAGTGCCATAGAACCACAGGGCACCAGTGCCATAGAACCACAGGGCACCAGTGCCATAGAACCACAGGGCACCAGTGGCACAGAACCACAGGGCACCAGTGCCATAGAACCACAGGGCACCAGTGCCATAGAACCATAGAACCACCAGTGCCATAGAACCACAGGGCACCAGTGCCATAGAACCACAGGGCACCAGTGCCATAGAACCACAGGGCACCAGTGCCATAGAACCATAGAACCACCAGTGCCATAGAACCACAGGGCACCAGTGCCATAGAACCACAGGGCACCAGTGCCATAGAACCACAGGGCACCAGTGCCATAGAACCACAGGGCACCAGTGCCATAGAACCACAGGGCACCAGTGCCATAGAACCATAGAACCACCAGTGCCATAGAACCACAGGGCACCAGTGCCATAGAACCACAGGGCACCAGTGCCATAGAACCACAGGGCACCAGTGCCATAGAACCACAGGGCACCAGTGCCATAGAACCATAGAACCACCAGTGCCATAGAACCACAGGGCACCAGTGCCATAGAACCATAGAACCACCAGTGCCATAGAACCACAGGGCACCAGTGCCATAGAACCACAGGGCACCAGTGCCATAGAACCACAGGGCACCAGTGCCATAGAACCACAGGGCACCAGTGCCATAGAACCACAGGGCACCAGTGCCATAGAACCACAGGGCACCAGTGCCATAGAACCACAGGGCACCAGTGGCACAGAACCACAGGGCACCAGTGCCATAGAACCACAGGGCACCAGTGCCATAGAACCACAGGGCACCAGTGCCATAGAACCACAGGGCACCAGTGCCATAGAACCACAGGGCACCAGTGCCATAGAACCACAGGGCACCAGTGCCATAGAACCACAGGGCACCAGTGCCATAAAACCACAGGGCACCAGTGCCATAGAACCACAGGGCACCAGTGCCATAGAACCACACAGGGCACCAGTGCCATAGAACCACAGGGCACCAGTGGCACAGAACCACAGGGCACCAGTGCCATAGAACCACAGGGCACCAGTGCCATAGAACCACAGGGCACCAGTGCCATAGAACCACAGGGCACCAGTGGCACAGAATTTTGTGGTAAGCAGAGCCATAACAGTGGGACCGGTGATCTGGCTAGTAATCCCCAAGCTTGACTTATTGGTGTGAACTTTCTTGGATCCTTGTGTTGATCCTGATTCAGGATGAATTGGTCTCAACAAATCAGTACAAACCTAATAAGCCATTTGCCAGTTTGATATTTAATAAATGTCATTTACAATGACTTGATTGGTCACAAGTGAACACTCGCATTAGATTCTCTGGACTAAAGACTATTTTGCTATGTCAAATGGTTCAGGGCAAACTTTTTTTATAGCAACCTCCAAATGAGTAAACCTTGGTACTATTGTGCCATACTCAGGGTTCTGCCCACGGTGGTCGGTGCCGGAAAACCCGACCGGCACTCATGATTCCCCGACCGGCACTCGCAGAATTTTTTCTTTTTCCGACCACCACACATTTTCCCTTTTTTTTGCCCATTTCCTTCAAAATATTTTGAACAACGTGTAAAACAAATTATTTACCAGTAAACAGTTTTATCCAAAGTTTCGAGTAGCCTACTTCTTTGGTTTGAGTCTATTTTAATGATCCAGGATCGAGCATTCCTCCCGCCTGTACGATGTACAATATATCCAACGCACGAAACCCGCATTGATTTTGCAATGGTTTCCAGTCACGCTGATTATAGCTTTACGCTTGGAATAACATGATACCAGTTTCATCATGTTGCGAACCCTATTCTACAGCGTTTAATACAACGGAAATGAACTGCAGAGTAAGCACCATGCTATAGATGCTGTAAATTGTTTTCCCATGGCGCTAAAGGCGTGCGCGCACTGAGGGCCTATTCAAGGCACAGCTGCAGGGCGCACGTGTGTAACCACTCCGTGCACGATCGAAAGGAAATTGACTTGACTGTACTAGGAAAAAAAAAATTTCCGGCACTAAACAAATCCTGGGCAGAACCCTGCATACTGTACACATTCATTAAAAATTGTGTATGGGTGTTCAACATCTCGAACCATGTGTCATAGCAAATGTCTCTTTAGTCTGAGGAATTCAAATTTAAGCAGTCACTTGTCACTAAGTAAGTCAACGTACCAAACACTAATCACATCTAGTTTACAAATGGCTGACTGAACTAACCTTCTCTTTTACTAATGATGATGCTTCAGATTGCACGTTCCCATCAGACGTACTGATAGAGGGCGCTGTGATCTGATCGGTCTTCCTATCAACGTGTATAAAATGTACAAGACCTGGGAAATCTTCTAAGTATGTAGTCATGGTGATATTGCGCTGTGCCTTGATGGTTAAGTATTGTTGATAGTGATACAAACTCTCTCTTAGTAAGCTTTGTGAGTCTTTGATGGCTTCTGCATAGCGCTTGGACACACTCTCTGGGTTGGATTTCACATTGAAATATCGCACCCTGAAAATGACTTTAAGTAAACGGCACATCTCAGACAGAGCAGACTCTAACCTGGACAAAAATAATCAGATACCAAACCAAATATCTCAGATTTGGACAGAAATTATAACAAAGTGACAAACTTTTTACATTAATCAATCACGACTGTGACACCCAACATTCAAAGTCTGTCAAAAATTGATTATCAAATAATAAACCACAAGGGAAACTGACTGGGTAAATGTTTAAATGATTTTGGGTTGAACAAAGAAAAATTGACTAGAGCGGGATTTGAACCAACTCCCGCTCTTGTCAATTTTTCTTTGTTCAACCCAAAATCAAAAATTGATTATGGTTGAACTTCATTGAAACAAATAATGTAAACAATCTGTTACCATTTGGATTGCTGCATTGGTCATTCAGTGTGTGGCACAGTGTACTACTTGGTGAATTAATGAATGAGGGGTAGGGATGCTTCTGTTGTTACGAGTACTATTGCTAAGCAGTTGCTATGGTAGGTGGTGATTAATGGATTTGTCTATAATGCATTAGTATTTGTATATGATGCCTGGAATAGTAAGATCTGTGATTACCTTGGTGAAATGATCACTGTCCTGTGAGTATCAAGATATTCCTGTAGCCCAAAGCGTTTGACATTATTCCAAGTGTCTTTCAAATCATCCTGATGCCTGTTCATGCAGTTTGTCTGTAATTAATGCAATTATTTTGACTAAGTATAATAAGTATTAATGACACAAAGTTTACTATGACTAGCCCATAAACACAATCAGAGATTTATCTGAAGCTTAGTTCCTGACAAGGTGCACATTTTCAGAATAACAAGACTCTTTGGGCGAGTTGTGGAATTTCTTAGTTGAGAATTTTTCAGTTGAGAGCTTGAGAAAGAAAGTATTCCAGTTGGTAAAATCTTGACATTCTGATATTGATCCAATTCACCTGATGTCATCATAACAATCATCTTGGGTTGCGCCATCTTATGAGTCAATGTCCCTGTGTGTTATACAAAGTAGTGTGCATTTTAAACTATGCAGCAATTTACAAGCTTACAATTTTTGTTAAGTGCACTTGACTTAACTGAACTCCCAAAATGGTGAGCATTAAAGACAGTGCCATGTGTGGCGTAATGTAGGTGAAAAGGGGTAATAGAAAGATGAAATCATTCTGCAGTTACATTACAGCATGTGTTGTTAAAATGCATGATACAACAATAATTTTGCACAGAGTCAACATATTGGTGTAAAATGGAATTCATGTATACTAACAAAATTAAAAAGAAAAATTCATTTGACATAGAAAATTACACAAACGGTAGTAAACTATCCAGATAAATGAGTTACCTTGAATTTCCTGGCATGGTCACATATTTGTTTGACCATGTTATCTAAAGACTCGATGAGTAAACGTGGTGAGTAATGCAAATGAGTCTCAGAGTCATTCCTAGTCTGTCCAATCTGAGTCAAGATATCTAATGTCTTGCTGATCATCTTAGCGAGTTGTAACCTCACCTACAGGTAATAATAACAATAGCATAAACACAAAACCTGTATACACAACTACTTTACCTGTTAATCAAGGTGTCATTCCTGAAACCATCTCAAATCTTTCTGAATAACCAGACCTGGCAATCAAATTGGCACACAGGATACTAATCACTCACATCAACAATCTCTACCCGCACAGGTACCAATCTGTTCATGGGTGATCAGTGTCTTGCTCAGAGATTACTCCGTCACCAGAACTTGAGTCCGATGCACTAGAGAGCTTGACCATGACACATGTACAACCATCAAAATTAAATAAACAACTGGAACATCATCACAATATTGTAAAATATTTTTTTCTTTATCTTTTAACCCTAGCAGTGCCCTATATTAAATATGTGTAATGTTATGCATATTATGGTGTAAATTATTGTTTCTTTATCATTGCAAATAAAAATCTTAAAAACCAATGACAGTAGTTAAGACATACACATGTTTTAAGTTGACTTCCAAACTTTATTTTGAACTTGAACTTTCAAAAAGATCAATTTAAGGTCACATGGAGTGATGGCCGATGGACCTTGAATACAAAGTGTGCAAATTCGGCCCGGGACACTGCTAGGGTTAACAAGGTTCTCGATTTATTTGCCCCTTTTCTCATAACAGCTATCCCTAAGACATGTGTTTATCTTTGAAACTAAATATCCAGATATTCATAGGATGAACATCTGCCTACTATCCTGTCGAATATTTATGTATTCTTTATTATTTTAGAGATCATAGCTCTTCATAAACTGACCTCACCTCAATGACAATGACCATTGTTGTCCCAGGTAGAATAGGTACAAACTGTAAGATATGAGGGGAGTATTTACAGGCAGGCAGCTGTAGGAATGCAGGCATTCGTACACAATCTCTTCTACCATTATCTACATTCTCACTAGCAGATACAGAAACTCCTTGCAGTGCTGATGGTGTAGCTACACCCGAACCTTGACTAACTTCCTCACTATCATTAGGCAACTCTTTCACTTCTTTCTGAAGAATAAATCCAGTCATTAAAACTATCAATTCAAATAAATGTACAATCCTGGTTCAAAGTGTGGGCTTTTGTGCAGAATGGAAAACTAAGCTTCAAATGTGGGGGCTAGATATCTCAGTTGAAAGAGCACTGGTATATCTACTAAGAGTTCATTCATCCAAGTCCTGCACCGGTCAATTTTTCTTCATTTGCTGTTCGATCAAATTTCAACGAGGTGTTTTGAGTTGGCTTTATTTCTGTTGGCACTTGACAGACATCACAGGATGATTTGATTTGACACGGGGAGTTGGTTTACAACTTGACCAGTTACAGTGAAACATGTTTTTTTTTAAAGCTCAGTGATAGCCATGGAAACATAACTGGGTACTCATTTATTAATCAGGTATCCAGTTAGAAAACAAGGATCAGGGTACCTGGCAGCTGATACAGGTATCCAGTTTGGAAAACAAGGATTAGGGTACCTGGCAGCTGATACAGGTATCCAGTTTGGAAAACAAGGATTAGGGTACCTGGCAGCTGATACAGGTATCCAGTTTAGAAAACAAGGATCAGGGTACCTGGCAGCTGATACAGGTATCCAGTTTAGAAAACAAGGATCAGGGTACCTGGCAGCTGATACAGGTATCTGGACACTCAATGTACTGTTAGAGCCTTCTAGTCTTATTTTCAAGCCACTGACATACAGGCAGTAATGAGTGTTTTATTTATACCTTGCCGATTTGCTTGTTTGGTGATACACTGACTGGAGGTGTACTGAACTCAGATTCTCCTTCACTTAAAGAATCTGACGATGTACTGCAACCCACAACTCCTTCTTGTTTACTCTGTTCTTTTGGTTTGATTGGTTGACTTTTAATCCCTGATGCAGCATCATCCAGCAACTCATTGTCACTGGCATCGTTGTCTGAATCCACAGGACTGTAGTAAGATGACTGAAAGTACAATTATTATTATTATTACAATTATTATTATTATTATTATTATGCATTTAGGTACGCTATTCATAGTACAATACATTCTTTGATCAACATTTACACAACTTTTGAAATTGCAGAGTTTGTACAATCCTGTAGTAATCAATGGAAGACCGAGATGCTAGGTGGCATGATGGCATGATGGCATGATAGCACATGGTGGCACATCAGTTAATTATTCTACTGAGTATAATGTTACTCTAAGGGGCTGTCTGAAGTGTTTCTTACAGTTGTGCAAAGCATACATGTATGACAGGGGAAGGGGGCCAGAGCATGACTTTTGACACTACACTACTTTAAATGGACAGTGCACACACCATGCACTACATGTATTTGCACACACAAAACTTTGCCATGAGGTCAGTACTGCCAAAAGTCTTTACTAGCTAAATGATTAGTTACACAAAGTACATATAAACTTTTAATAATGAAAAAACAAATGTTGATAAAAAATGACTTTGGGGTTGGGGTTATTTGAAAAGTAACTATCTGTAAGAAAATGTTGAAAACTTTGGACAGCCCTTTAGCACGAGTACATTTTTTAGATAAATTGATTTACCCAGTAAGTCTCATGAGGCAGTTCTCAATAAGGCAGTTCTCATTTGTGCACACCTGGGACGTCTACCCTCAGCTCAATGAAATCAACAATGGCTGCACACACTGGCTAATAACCACTGTTACAACATAATCCAACAGATACTGCTTATTGCAGGCTTTATGAAGTGGCATTTTGTGAATCACTAACAACATGAAAAGTACAATGTGATTCAAAAACTAATCTGGACCTTATTACAAAACACTACAGCTGTTGAATGTTTAGACTGCATTGAATGTGGTGTTTTGTAGATCCAGTCATGGTTGGAATACATACCGCATCATCAGAACCTTCTTCTCCAGCACTCAAGAATTCATCACTAGCACTAGACAGATTCTGACTGAAGGGAGTCGGCCATTCACATTGTGCCACACTTTGACTTAAGAGATTCTCTAGTGTCTCTGTAGTAGGATAGAAGCTCTGGGCTAGCAATGTCGTCAGCAGGATGTCTGATGATTGTAACTCAGAAGCCTTGCGGCTACATGATAATAACAACAATAATCAGACATTAGTGACATTAACCCAAGTATCAAAGCCCCTTACACTGTTAATATCACTGTCAGCAGGCTAGTAGTTATCCCATTTGCGCAAAGCTGAGTTGTGTATGGGAGGCGGATGTGCTACACTTTTTCATAATCCACTAGCGCGTATGAATTTATTATCCAGCAAACTTGAAAACAAAGCGAAAAAAGACACAAAACAATACCCTTCAGTTTCAACTTTTTTACGGTTTCAATCAAGTGTGGTAATACATTTACTATTTCTGAAGGCTTGCAAATAGCAACATTTCAAAGTGACTTCCAATAAAATGAATTTCAAAACATTTAATTAATGAAATGGTTGAACGTCAAGTTAGTCTCGAGACTCAATAGTATGTAATTATATTTTAATGTTTAGCACATATGGGGAAGACAATGTTACTTTTATTTGTAAATTGTGAGGAAATAATAAAATTGAATTCTATTGAACTAATTTACCCATAAAGCTAGCCAACCTTTTGGGGATTTGTATTAACTGTACATACCTGGAATATAAAGCCAGAAGCTTAGCATCTACCATCAACATGGCATGAACAGCATACTTCTCACCAACAGCTCGTAGTTTACGTAAGACTGTTTCTAAGGCACTAATGCATATCTCATTCACAGTTTGATTCACTTGAAGTCTCTCAATGGCCTGTACAAAACATAATGAGTTAACTCCTGTTTATGCTTGATACATGAGTGGTACCTAAGTGTATCTTGGAAACCTTGTAAAAAGTAAGTATTAATAAGGGAATCAAAGTGCAGTGAAGAGGTTTTAAACTAATCGTTTAAACACGGTCAGGTCTGGTTTTTTATCATTTTACAGAGAGGAAGTCGAGATAAAATGATCAAGAACCAGACCCGTTAAAATCGATTCAACACACTTTGATGCACATCGATAAATACCTTTTCATTCAAACATCCCAGAACCCTGCAAAAGTTGAGAACAAATCTGACAGATAGCCTCAGCTTACCTCAACTCTGCATTGAATTTTTATGCATGTGTTGAGCGCCAAGAAGCTCCTTGTGCAAGTTTCAAACTATCACACACAACTTTCACGCTTGAGCGAGCCAATTGTGCGACCTGCCAACTTAAATTGGGCCGTGAAATTTGCCAATCCATGCAATAATCTAGTAGCGCCCTCTCTTGGCTCAATAAGGTCAGGTCATGTTTAATCACTTGTATCCGTGTTTATATCGCATGCTTAAACATGTATGCCACATGATTTCCTCTCGGCCAATTGGAATGGATAAACTGTCCTGGGTATTTATTATTATTATTACCTCAACTAGGAAGCACTGCTCTTTGTTGTACAGCTCTGTCCATGTGTCTATCACTCTAGTAAACTCCTCCCATACAGCCTTCCTTGCTGACTGAGTATCTGGTCTTATCCTGTGGATATGAACACACACAACATCAGGAAGGTCCTGCCTTCATTCTAACCAACAACAATCAATGTAACCCTAACATTTACTGACCTAAAACTTTCAAAAGTCAGTTAATCGTTTGGGCTGCATTTGCTTGATTCAGATTTACACAGCCTTGGCAAATAAGCACACTCTTAGCACGGGGTCAGGCATATCAAAGTCTGAACAGGTGAGTGTTGGATAAACTGGATGACCTTGATTGATATGTGACAGGTTCCAGCCATAATAAATTGTATGTAATAGCAAAGGGATGTCACTTGCAGTCCTGCAGATCAACACACTTCAATCATGGTGATTCATCATTATTTTGTCCAAATACACTTGTGGGAAATTTGAATGCATATGACTCTGTTGTTAATAGAAATTCTCTTTTATGAACATATTAAAACAACTGGTTAGACTCACTGGTCTAATATAGGTCCATAGTAGAATGTTAAAAGTCTGTGAAGAACTTGCAGCTTGCGTTGAAGAAACAGCTCTGACTCAGTCTCATCACCATTCACAGCAATGTAAAGATAACCATCGCACTAATATTCAGAACACAAATCAAAACATGTGAACAAAAGACAAATCTAGAATGTTTAGATTTCAAACATTACATTTTACTTGGGAGACTATCTTCTAGCGTGCCGTGGCCGAGCGGATAAGAGCACCGGATCCAAGCTCTGGTGTTTCTGATCAGCAGAGTGTGGGTTCGAGTCCCGGTCGTGACACTTGTGTCCTTGAGCAAGACACTTAACTATAATTGCTTCTCATCACCCAGGAGTAAATGGGTACCTGTGAGGGCAGAGATGGTTCTTGTGATTGATTTAGCTTGATGCGCTACATATTTGGCAGCACAGGCTGTATACTCCCCAGGGAGCTGAGATGGTTAAAGGAATGACACAAAAAAATGGCCCAGTGACCAGGGGTAATAATGTTGAAGCGCCATGAGCGTCACTGAGTGACGGACCTGAGCACTATATAAGAAGCCACTATTATTAATTATTTCTATTTATGTAAGCTGGTTGATGAGGGTTCTTGATGGTAATTATATTTAAATAATAAACCACAAGGGAAACTGACTGGGTAAATGTTTAAATGATTTTGGGTTGAACAAAGAAAAATTGACTAGAGCGGGATTTGAACCAACGACCTCCGGTTTAACGTGCCGGCGCTCTACCAACTGAGCTATCTAGCCCTATGTTGGCGGTCTCCCTATTTTGTCAATATCTTTGTTCGGGGGGTGCCAGTCAGAAGCCATTCAACCGCAAACTGCCGCCGTGTAGCCAGGGATCACACCCAAGTATACGATACAACCTGGGAAGCGGCAGCCAGGGGATGCGACTTTTTATATCAGATATCAAATAATAAACCACAAGGGAAACTGACTGGGTAAATGTTTAAATGATTTTGGGTTGAACAAAGAAAAATTGACTAGAGCGGGATTTGAACCAACGACCTCCGGTTTAACGTGCCGGCGCTCTACCAACTGAGCTATCTAGCCCTATATTGGCGGTCTCCCTATTTTGTCAATATCTTTGTTCGGGGGTGCCAGTTAGAAGCCATTCAACCGCAAACTGCCGCCGTGTAGCCAGGGATCACACCCAAGTATACGATACAACCTGGGAAGCGGCAGCCAGGGGATCACCTTAAGGGGATGCGACTTTTTATATCAGATATCAAATAATAAACCACAAGGGAAACTGACTGGGTAAATGTTTAAATGATTTTAGGTTGAACAAAGAAAAATTGACTAGAGCGGGATTTGAACCAACGACCTCTGGTTTAACGTGCCGGCGCTCTACCAACTGAGCTATCTAGCCCTATGTTGGCGGTCTCCCTATTTTGTCAATATCTTTGTTCGGGGGGTGCCAGTCAGAAGCCATTCAACCGCAAACTGCCGCCGTGTAGCCAGGGATCACACCCAAGTATACGATACAACCTGGGAAGCGGCAGCCAGGGGATGCGACTTTTTATATCAGATATCAAATAATAAACCACAAGGGAAACTGACTGGGTAAATGTTTAAATGATTTTGGGTTGAACAAAGAAAAATTGACTAGAGCGGGATTTGAACCAACGACCTCCGGTTTAACGTGCCGGCGCTCTACCAACTGAGCTATCTAGCCCTATGTTGGCGGTCTCCCTATTTTGTCAATATCTTTGTTCGGGGGGTGCCAGTCAGAAGCCATTCAACCGCAAACTGCCGCCGTGTAGCCAGGGATCACACCCAAGTATACGATACAACCTGGGAAGCGGCAGCCAGGGGATGCGACTTTTTATATCAGATATCAAATAATAAACCACAAGGGAAACTGACTGGGTAAATGTTTAAATGATTTTGGGTTGAACAAAGAAAAATTGACTAGAGCGGGATTTGAACCAACGACCTCCGGTTTAACGTGCCGGCGCTCTACCAACTGAGCTATCTAGCCCTATGTTGGCGGTCTCCCTATTTTGTCAATATCTTTGTTCGGGGGGTGCCAGTCAGAAGCCATTCAACCGCAAACTGCCACCGTGTAGCCAGGGATCACACCCAAGTATACGATACAACCTGGGAAGCGGCAGCCAGGGGATCACCTTAAGGGGATGCGACTTTTTATATCAGATATCAAATAATAAACCACAAGGGAAACTGACTGGGTAAATGTTTAAATGATTTTGGGT